>JASEVX010000587.1:0-82324 GCA_031761405.1 Serripes groenlandicus
TAACAAAAGTCCGTCAAACTGTCAGTGAAGACCTTGATGTCAGCACTGATGATCAAGGGGAAGAGGAATGTGACCCTATACATAGTCTTAGTATCCGTACTACGTCAACTTCGCGTCGTGTTGCCACAAAACAATCACCTTACATGAAAGTTTTTTCATGATCACCACCCATTAACTCTTACTCTTGACACTGGAGCTGAAGGAATGTGAACCTATACATAGTCTTAGTATCCGTACTACGTCAACTTCGCGTCGTGTTGCCACAAAACAATCACCTTACATGAAAGTTTTTCATGATCACCACCCATTAACTCTTACTCTTGACACTGGAGCTGAAGTTAGTATGATTAAACACTCTATAACAAAACAAGTTTGCGCGCCAATAAAAAAAAGTTCTCAAACTCAAGCAGACGGAATTACACCCCTAAAAATAGTAGGTGAAACGCGACTGACATTGACTCGTGATAATGTTGAACTTGCATAATAAGCTTTGGTCGTAGATGATCTTGATGTAGATGTCCTAGCAGGCATACCGTTCATGAATATTAATGACATAGCCGTAAGACCAGCCAAACAACAAATACTCATCATTGAATCCAGATGTTGTTATTACGGCCAAGAACAACCAGACTCAACAGATAATAGAGTTAGACGAACTCAAGCATTCGTTTTGCGGGAAAGCTGCGCCTCAGCTGTAGTGTGGCCAGGAGAGTATATTGAGATTGACATACATTCGAGAATGCACATTATCTCTAGAACTTAGGTCAGACTGTATTAATATGGAAGGACATTGGTCTACCCCTCAGTTAGTGGAAGCTGTCGGCGGTAAAGTTCGTATCTTAAATGATTCATCAGAACCAAAAAGGATTAAAAAGCACGATCACTTTTGCCAGGTGCGTTATACCACTGAACTAGATACCACTGACCAATCAAAAGTATATGATTCTAGTAGTAAGTCTGCTATCGCGACACCAACTTCATCTGACTTCTCAGATGCCGTTAAACTTGATCCTGATAACATTTTACCAGATAAAATGCGTTCACAGTTTAAAAAGTCTACTACAAAAGTATGATTCGGTATTTGATCCTGCTTTCAATGGCTACAATGGCATGGTTGGATCATTTAAAGCAAATGTAAACATGGGTCCAGTTCAACCTCCACAACGAAAAGGTAGAGTTCCCACAATATTCACGAGATAAGTTAGTTGAACTCCCAAGAAAAATTTGATGAATTAGAAAATCAAGGAATCTTCAAACGTCTGAGGAAGTTGGTATAGCGGTATAATACCTGAATCCATATTTTCTGGTTAAAAACCCACAAGGGGTCACCGTTTAGTAACATCTTTTGCTGACGTAGGTCGTTACAGTAAACCTCAACCATCATTGATGCCTGATGTGGATTCCACACTAAGGACCATAGCACAATGAAAGTATGTAATTGTTTCTGACTTAACAAGCGCATTTTACCAAATACCCCTTTCAAAGGCTTCAATGAAGTACTGCGGTGTAGCTACTCCATATAAAGGCATAAGAGTATACACTAGAAGTGCCATGGGTATGCCTGGCTCTGAGACTGCACTCGAGGAGCTTATGTGCCGAGTACTAGGTGATTTTTTACAGAAAGGGACTGTCGCAAAATTAGTAGATGACTTGTACTGTAGAGGAAATACACCATCAGAACTGTTACAAAATTGGGAAAATGTATTACATGTACTCAATAAGTGTGATCTACGCTTATCACCATCAACAACTGTAATCTGTCCAAAGACAACTACCATACTGGGTTGGGATATGGTCAGAAGGGACACTCTCAGCAAGTCCGCATCGCATAGCAGTTCTGTCAACATGTCCATATACCTGAAACCGTTCATGGTTTGAGATCGTTAATCGGTGCCTATAAGTTTCTCGAACGAGTACTTCCAAAATGTTCTATTCTGCTATCCCCTCTTGATGATGCCGTTGCTGGACGAAAATCTAAACAGAAAATGTGTGGACAGAGCAACTACGGGATCAGTTCAATAAAGCACAGCAGTCTCTTGCATCAAACAAGTCGATTCTTCTTCCGCAACCAGTCGATCAGCTTTGGATAGTAACAGATGGGTCAGTCATCAAGCGCGGTTTAGGAGCTACCTTATACATCATCAGAGATAATAAACTTTCACTTGCTGGCTTCTTCAGTGCAAAATTAAGGAAGCATCAAGTTACATGGTTACCATGTGAAATAGAAGCTCTTTGTATTGCTGCCGCGGTTAAGCACTTTAGCCCATATATCATTCAATCTAAGCATCAAACTTGCTTACTTACAGATAGTAAACCATGTGTCCAGTCGATTGAAAAACTGTGTCGTGGGTGAATTTCCTGCTAGCCCACGAGTAACTTCATTTCTATCTACTGTGAGCCGATACCAGGTTAATGTGCGTCATCTTTCCGGCTCAGCAAATGTTCCATCCGATTTCGCAAGTCGCAATGCCCCTGATTGTGATGAACCGCAATGTCAGATTTGCTCATTCATAATAGAGACGGGGGATACAGTTGTGAGATCGGTTCAAATAAGCGACATTATAGAAAATGTAATTCGGTTGCCATTTACTACCAGATCTGCTTGGCTTAACGTTCAAACGGAATGTCCCGATCTCCGTCGGACACACGCTCATCTAAAACAAGGAACTCGTCCTTCAAGGAAAATAACAAACGTGAAAGACGTTAAAAGATATATAAATGTGGCAACAATAGCAAAAGACAATCTCCTAGTCGTCAAACGTAATGATCCACTAAAGCAATCTACCGAGCTCATAGTTGTTACCTAGATCAGTTTTAGATGGTTTAGTCACAGCTCTACACATCAAGTTGAACCATCCATCAAAACACCAGGCTTCAACAAGTGATGAAACGTCACTTTTATGCGCTTAATATAGACAGTTCTATAACTCGCGTATCTGAATATTGCCACACATGCGCCTCTTTAAACAAGTTCCCTGCAACAGTCGCGCAACAGTCCTCAGAGGATCCTCCAGAATCTATCGGTTATCATTTGCAGCGGACGTGATGAAACGTAATAAACAATTAATTCTAGTTCTTCGAGAAACCACAACCTCGTTTACCACAGTAATGATTATTGACAATGAAAAGCATGACACGCTCCGTGATGCTCTTGCTAGGCTTTTCAGTTGAATTACACCCATTAGATGGCCCACCAGCTGTCATTAGGGTCGATCCTGCGCCTGGTTTTATGGCGTTAGTAAACGATGACACTTTGAAACGACTACATATTGGTCGTGAATAGGTCGAATTAAGAACGCTAACAAAAACTCTGTAGCAGAAAAAGCCATCAGTAAACTTGAGTACGAACTATTACGCTTTGAACCAGGAGGTGGACCTGTAACACCTTTAGGACTTGCAATAACTATTGCATGCCTTAATTCGCGTATTCGCATACATGGACTATCATCGCGTGAGTTATGGACACAAAGGAGTCAATTTACACCATGAACAATTGCCACTTAATGACCAACAAATAATTATTGACCAACAGGCACAGCGCGCAAAAAAATCATCCTCATAGCGAAAAGTCTTAACATACAAAGACAAAAAGCACTCTGATATCAATGTTGGTGACCTAGTTTATCTTTATTGCGACAGAAACAAATCTCAAGCCCGCAGTAGATATCTTGTTGTAAAGATTGACGGGGAATGGTGTTAAATCAAGAAATGTTCTGGTAATCAACTTCGAGCTTCGTCATATGAAGTTAAAATGGTTGAATGTTATCGCGTTAAAGGTCATATCGCGACATCATCTCTACAAGCAAAATATAACTGCGAAGATAGTGAAGAAGAGGACTTGTCGTGTCAGAAACAGTATCCTATGCCGCAACCGCAGATATACCAATAACTTTATCAAATCCCTCAATCGACATAAGCCAACCGACTGAGTGTCCTATACCTTTGGGAACACTGGAAGATAGTTTTCATGAATCAGATGTGGAACTGGTAGACTCATAGCTTCTTGTATTCCGTTATCCAATACAAGACATATTCCAAATGATAATGAACCCGGCAAATCTTCGAGACCCGCAGAAGAATTCGTAAACGCCCAAACTATTTGAAGGACTATGTACAATAAGTAAACGAATAGAACAGCAACATGATAACTAAATACTTAGTTCATGACTATTATTAACAACGTTAATATCACATTACCAGTTTGACATATGTGTTTATATACAATTTGTGAACTTTCAAATTCTCAAGATTGTGTTCAACCATTATGATATTAGTGGTAGATTTTGTTCTTTTTCATTTTAATAGTTACTTAACCTGTCATGGTTTCTTACATTTGTTACCAGTATGATATATGTGTTTATATACAATTTGTGAACTTTCAATTCTAAAGATTTTGTTCAACCATTATGATATTAGTGGTAGATTTTGTTTTCTTTAATTTTAATAGTTACTTAATCTGTAATGGTTACTTAAATTTGTATTGTTCACTTAATTTGTATTTGTATGTTTTATTAAGTTATTGTACTTACAAAACTGCATTTATTCTTAAATTGAAGTATTACTTTTAAAAAAAGAAAGAGAAAAGAGATAGCCCCATTGTATTGGTTTACGTATATATGTGGTGCGAACTGTTATGGACCGAATGCTATGATTAGGGTTACTTCCCTTGGCAGAATCTCCGCCATTTGTATACTCAACATGTTGTGATTATCTGACTCGACAATTAAAGCGTTTCCTTATAAATGAACTGTGTTTATTCGTCTAAAGTTAATACCAACCGTTGTCTGCCAATCTAAGGTTAGTTGCAAAATTCGTTTATTTTTTAATAATCTAAACGACAAATTGTTAAATAAATGAAGGCTACCATCCGTTTAATTGCAATTTTCGCTGACTATATTATTTGCGGGATGCGCAACGAATGGGAGTTCACCGTAAACGATAGGAAACCTGATGCAGAAATACAAGGAAACTGGCAATGTAACATCCCCAAAATATGTTCAGTATTACTTCACGTCCATGCAGAGGCGTCGCAAAGCAGTTATTAACAGTCAATGTGGACACACGCGCTATAATCCACGAGATAATCTGTTTTGATAAATCGAAGATTTGGCTTTTTATTTCTGTTTTGCCACAATGTGTCAATCCAAGCCATCTGCTACAGCTTTGTTGTATGAAGCCATGGGTTTAACAGTTTTAGGAACGTCAATGTATTTATATGACAGACACTACCACTAACTTCAACGTGCAGTTATACGATAATAGTTTGACTCATTTATATGATAGATCAATAACAGTACATGCCATTTAGCAGCGTTGTGATTCGGAAGTATTTTCCAGGATTTGAGAAAGCACTTCAATGCTTCATGTTTTCTATTTTCTTGACTGTGTATCCGTCCCAACAGATTGTATGTTGTTTCCCTGTGTCCAAGATTTCTGTCTGTATTTATAACACAAACTAGGTTGTCAATAGCATCTTGTTTGTTGACGGGTTTGTTTGTGTTTTAATACAGGACATACTGCAGGAAGTACAGGTAAACTTTAGAATCAACCACGATTGAATTAAAACTGAATTTAATGTGTAAAGGCAGCGGTGATGTGTTGACTGAACGATACATCTCTAAATGTAAAGCTTGTGTTACAAACTTTGCGTCAAAGGGAAGAAATATGATACAACCTGTTATACAGGTTCTCATGAATTGTTTGAATGTCATAGCTTGTCTTTGTAATAGCTGAGAAAGTGCTTTCAGTGCACCATCGTTATTATACTGAGATATGAAACAGGAGCAACATGATACAACCTGTTTCATTAAAACCGTCTCGCATTCTAAAAGGAACTTTTCACAAGTATCAAACTTGCCTGACTGGAAACAGTAGGACGCCCCTACAAGATATGTAGATAAAACATCATAGTCTTTACACGCCGCGATATGGTCCATAAACTGATTCCCCAAACAACCTTCATCTCTGATCGTCAGCATGACACTGGCAAGACATTGTGCTATATGAAGGCTTATATGTGGATTAATGTAGTTGTTTACCATTCCTGTCTGTTCGGCAGTGTATTCTCGTACAGCGTTTGTTTGTGTTAGGGCGCCTTTCAATTCATGTAACACTGAGAGAACGTCAGAAGATGATTTACATCTCCTTAGCGAAATGGCGTCTTTCGTTACAAACTTTGACCGATTCCAAAGATTTATGTATTTCATAGCAATTTGTATAGATACACTTTCATTTCTTATTTGTATTATACCAGCTCCACGACCAAGCAGTTCATCGAATAAAACATTTCCAATGTCATCACACGTGATCGACCTTAGAAATATACACCAATTATCTACCATACCCTCTATCACAGTCTGCACTCGTCTTAGTGTTGTATGCCCAAGTTTATCAAACATGTTTTCATTTGAAACAAAGTAATTTGGACAGTACTGCTCTTTGACCCATTGTAATAGTAGTCTCATACACAGAAGCAAACAATTCCAGCAATGTATGAGTGGTCCATAATGTACAAGGAGTATTTTCAATAGCGTAAAACAAACATGTTTTGAGGTGATATGAGGATATTGATTCCGGCACTTGCTTATGTATGATATCTTTCTTTATCATCTTAAGTAAAATGTAACATTTGTGCTGTGTAGAGTTACGACTTGACATTAGTACACGTTCTTGGAGTGAAAAAGGAAAGTCTCCATTCAATCGGGCAATTTCGATTTGTGGGATGATTTACGCCAACAAGGAAACACCCATAATCTTTCATCTGGTCAATTTGTTCTGGGTGAGGCCAATTACACATTCGTGTTCTTGAAATCCATGAGCTGACGAAACTAGGTATAAACTGACATCTTAACGATGGAACTGTGTCAATTACAAAAGCATTTTTATTACTTTTACGCGACATTGCAGGACCATTCATTTCGACTAAAAAATGGAGGTTGGATCGATAAAGCACTTGTGGCAAATGCTTCAAACAAATCTTTCCCAAATGGTCGGTTGCCTCAATAAATGATGTTTCTCTATGATGAATTGTTTGTGCTACTCTGTTGCAAACTAACTGTAGTTTAACATATCCTGGTTTAGTTGTGTCATCAGTCACTATTATATATGATACCCCGTATTGTGGTGCATCACATATCCTCTCTACCACGAGCATATGTAAACTTTTTAAAGTGTGAAAGTCGGAGTGCAATCCTAATGTTGTTGTACCTTCAAAGTAACTTCCAAAAATGTATTCAGTGATCTGTCCAGCGAAAATACAATTTGCAGTCGCTGTGTCCAAAATTTTGCGAATTATTGCCTCTTCTCTGTAGATTCCTCTCATATCCTCAGACGCGCGCGGAGAGACACGTTTTGGTAACTTTCATCCATTATTTATAACAGTTACTGTGAATAGAAATGTTATACGTTTGTAAAGTGCATACGAGTGTTAAAAGTAACTTTAACAATAAATAAAACCGAATTGTATTGGAGCCCATGGTTGGAAGTAAAATATTTAAAGATCAGACAGTGTTGGAGCATAATGAAAATGATTCCGAAGATTTTGAAGATGTCAACAGACTATCAGAGAAAGATTTGATTGTATCCATTAATGCTGTCGATATGAAAGGGATACTTAAAATCAATCAACTAAATTTCTTTTAAGGCATTTCAAGCCAAACGAAGATACTACCGTAGCAGGACCACATATTGGGATTCTTGACACAAGACGACGGAGACAGGTTTAATGTCATAGATATTGAGAAATTGTTTAATACGAATGAATAGTTAAAAAGAAACAATTACAAATGTGTTTAGAAGAAATGAGTAAAGTAACCATGATCAGTTTATTTTCTTGGATATATGAAATGTGATACCAGATTCGACGAAACAATATCTTGACGGGGCTTTCTAACTTTAGTTGAAATAAATTTTAAGCTTTCAGAATATGTATGTTTTGTTTATGTGCCAAATGTGACTTCAAAGATTTATTTGCTACAAAATGTGAAAATTTGGACAATTTTATTTCTTTATGTGATATTTTAACCAGATAACAGGTGTACAGATGGAGTTGCCTTATCCTTCTTATCTACGTCGCTGATATAATATAATCTTGTTCTGAATTGCTAACTTTTAATCCATCCTTTTCGAATACAATCGACTATCGATAACTCTGACATGCGAAGATTTTAAATATTTCGTTTATCTCGAACCATTTCCTGGAACGGATTTGTTTTTTTAAAACAACTTAGCAGCATTTGCGATTGCTCATTAGAGCAACCAGAAGTGCTGCTGTGTTACTTTCTTGACAATTGTCACTAGCTTGCTTGTCATAAAAAGTTAAGCATAAACGATCGAAGAAATGCCGATTCCTTGTAAATATTACTTCATTATACTAACTTGGCAGTATAAGTTAGAAGTTAGTATAAACATTAAGGTAGGGTACAGATATCTAAAATAAAAATTTCTATCTTTATTTTTTATAAATCATGGAAATGTAATAATTTATTTAACCCTATCATTTTAATTGACAATGACACTGCAGAAGAATCTATTATCATGTTGACTGATATCCGTTCAGTGATTTACCCCCAAAACATGGTGAAAAAGTGTCGTTTCACTTCGCCAACCTTTAGTTTATAACCCTTTCCCACATACAACGAATCTGCAGCAGACGCCTTTGGAAACTTTGGGACAAAAATATAGAAAATTCCTATAAGGGAGGTTATTTTTACTGAATAAACGGCAAACATTGTGGCAAAAGGAGGAATTGCTCGTTTGAGCAATTTCTTCTTTTGTCACAATCTTTTCAAAACTCATCTGCTGCAGAGATATCAGAAAGAGGCTATATGAGGGAAAGGATTAATTTAAGTAAGATTTTTGGGTTAAAAAAGTTGGCAAAATCAGACTAGGTCAGTCAACATGTGTGAATTAGCTTTGGATAATATTGGATTTTTAACAATTAGATCCATGGCATAATATTTATACCATGTGCAATTGGCTTTAAGATATTAATTGATTTATTCTTATTCATCAACATTTTGAACAATGTTTTAAATGAAATTATTTTTTTATGATGTATTTATTACAATAAAATAAACACTTTTTTATCAGAATGAAATGTGCATATCTTTATGCATACATTTAAACAAAATCTATAGTAATTAAATATCACGGAGTTGTTTAAATGCGGACGTCAACATTCTAGAAAGAGAAAATATAGAAGTATAAACAGCCGTTTAGTCACTCTTTAAATCATACTTGAATTTGTTGAGATTGATTTATATGTATATATGCCGATGCAGTTTCACAGTTGATCAAATTGCATTTATTTTGTCTTACATGTCTCTTACTTTGTATGATGGTGTTATTTATTGTATTGTATTTATTTAGTATTTAATAAATAAATAGCATGACAAGGTTATTTGAAAACCTTCTAAAAAGAATAATGTGCATTCTTCACCGCAACGTTTTCATAGGGACTATGCTGCAGAGGCGGAAATGTCGATTGTATATATCGAGGGCTTGGCGTGAAACGGTTGTAACTTAAAACCTATTTTGAAAACCCTGGTTTAGGGGCAATTTTGACCCCTTTGTAAACAATGCAAATTTAGATGACATTGCTCGTTCTGAGCAATGGCACCTAAATTTGCATTGTTTACAAAGAAAAATGATTTAATGCTTATAAAGACTTTATGGCGAGTTGATTAACCTTGGTAAAAAAATACCAATTTTAGTTACAAACGTTTCACGCCAAGCCCTCGATATGTATACATATGTAATCCATGAACGACAGTATACACATTGAATATAATGTACCGTATATGTTATATCATAAGACATTTCTTATTTTAACACAATGCTTTTTCAAAAGTGGTCGGTTAAATAAATAAACATTTTCAAAATACATACCTGCAATATTTCAAATTTATGATATACATGTATGCGGTTATTAGAATAGGAAAACAATCTTTATCTTTTTAGCTCACCTGAGCTTTGCTCAAGGTGAGTTATTGTGATCGCCTTTTGTCCGGCGTCCGTCGTGCGTCGTCCGTCGTGCGTCGTGCGTCGTCCGTCAACTTCTTCTCCTCAGTAACCAGTGGGTCAATTTGGATGAAACTTCACAGAAAGCATCCTCTCAATGACCTCACCAGAATTCCTTCAAATTTTTGGGATCCATGCAAAATTCTGGTTTCCATGGCAACGAAACCGAAAAAACTTCAAAATTCTTCTTCTCCCGAATTGGTTGGCAGATTTTCAAATAATTTTGTAGAAATGTTCCTTGGATGACCCTCTATCAGATTCCTTCAAGCCGTGTTGATTGGTCGAAAAACATGGCCGCCAGGGGGGCGGGGCTATTTTGCCTTATATGGCTATAGTGAAAACTTAAAAAATCTTCTCCTCCGAAAGTGTAAGGCCGATTTTCAAATAATTTTGTAGAAATGTTCCTTGGGTGACCCTCTATCAGATTCCTTCAAGCCATGTTGATTGGTCGAAAAACATGGCCGCCAGGGGGGGCGGGGCTATTTTGCCATATATGGCTATAGTGCAAACTTAAAAAATCTTCTCCTCCAAAAGTGTCAGGCTGATTTTCAAATAATTTTGTAGAAATGTTCCTTGGGTGATCCACTATCAGATTCCTTCAAGCCATGTTGATTGGTCAAAAAACATGGCCGCCAGGGGCGGGGCTATTTTGCCTTTTATGGCTATAATGAAAACTTAAAAAATCTTCTCCTCCATAAGTGTCAGGCCGATTTTCAAATAATTTTGTAGAAATGTTCCTTGGGTGACCCTCTATCAGATTCCTTCAAGCAATGTTGATTGGTCGAAAAAAAGGCCGCCAGGGGGCGGGGGCTATTTTGCCTTATATGGCCAAAGTGAAAACTTAAAAAATCTTCAACATCTTCTCCTCAGTAAACAGTGGGTCAATTTTGATGAAACTTCACAGAAAGCATCCTCTTAATGACCTCACCAGAATTCCTTCAAATTTTAGGGATCCATGCAGAATTCTGGTTTCCATGGCAACGAAACGAAAAAAACTTCCAAATGCTTCTTCTCCCAAACTGGTTTGCAGATTTTCAAATAATTTTGTAGAAATGTTCCTTGGATGACCCTCTACCAGATTCCTTTAAGCCATGTTGAACGGCCGCCAGGGGGGCGGGGCTATTTTGCCTTATTGGTTATAGTGAAAACTTAAAAAATCTTCTCCTCCGAAAGTGTCAGGCTGATTTTCAAATGATTTTGTAGAAATGTTCCTTGGGTGACCCTCTATCAGATTCCTTCAAGCCATGTTGATTGGTCGAAAAACATGGCCGCCAGGGGGGGGGGGGGGCTATTTTGCCTTATATGGCTATAGTGCAAACTTAAAAAATCTTCTTCTCTAAAAGTGTCGGCCCGATTTTCAAATAATTTTGTAGAAATGTTCCTTGGATGACCCACTTTCAGATTCCTTCAAGCCATGTTGATTGGTCAAAAAACATGGCCGCCAGTAGGCAGGGCTATTTTGCATTATATGGCTATAGTGAAAACTTAAAAAATCTTCTCCTCCAAAAGTATCTGGCCGATTTTCAAATTGTAGAAATGTTCCTAGGGTGACCCTCTATCAGATTCCTTCAAGCCAAGTTGATTGGTCGGAAACTATGGCTGCCAGGGGGCGAGGCTTATATAGCTAAAGTAAAAAAAAAAAAAATCAGGTGAGCGATTCAAGGGCCATCATGGCCCTCTTGTTTCATTTTATTCTTTTACGAATAAACCAATTTATATACTAGGTAGACAGAGAGGTCCATATTAAATTGCTTTAACAGACATTCTATCGTGGTTTTATTTTTATTAGTAATGTACATGTATGAATTAATTAAATATGTATTTAACAATTAAATAGGCATTTAGTAATTGGTACATCGTGTATATATAAATTGATATAATTTACACATAATTAGTCGCCGGGCAGAAGCCCGCGACTTCTATTTTTAATAGGTTTTCTGAAATCACATGGGAGGGGGGATTATTATTAGAAAGAAACACATTTAGATGTCTTGAACATATTACAATTGTGTTTGTTTAAAAACACTAAGTAATGACACATCTAAAATGAAATAAATATTCCGATGTTTTAGGTATTTACAGTTTCTTTATTTTGACTCGCATTTGTGTTTTTTGTCTTATATACGAAGACACAAGAGGTCCCTGCTAGACTTGCTGCAGACTGTTATGTGTCAATGTCGAGATAAATATCACGTCGAATTCTCCTTTTAATAGCAATTTTAACTTACTAAATGTTGTTTTCATGTTCAAAGAGATGTCTTGATTTGTGTAGAATTCATTTAATAATGTTAATCCATGAATATCTAAAGTAGGAACTGTTTCTAAGCTAAATATAGACCCTATTCTGTTGTGTAGTTTCGTGACCTTTAACATCGATTTTCGCGCATGCGCATTTCGATATGAAAAAGCGAGTGATATTATTTTATTTTAGACAAGTACAAGACGAATGTTTGACGCAAAGCGTCAAAGAGAAGCCGCAATATTTCGTTGTACATGTAGAAATAAGAAAAAAAGAACATTTTAAATTCACAAACAAATAGAACAATTTAAACTGTAGACGGTAATGCTGATATATTTCTCCTTTTGAAGACTTTTGTTTACTTCAAATTACCTCCCTTTAAAGCAATACCAGGATATTTACCTTGTGATTCGAATAAAATTGACAAACATTGAAATTATATGAATGAATACTATTATTTAAATAAGTAAAAAAAGCAAAATTAAATTGAAGCCAAGATAAATGTGTACACATTTCGTTAATTTTTTATAGATACCCTAATGTATAGGTATGAATATAAAATTTATAAGCAAATGTTTTCATTACAACGTTCTTAATGTTTGTATAGACTAAGGAAAGTCAAGAATACATAAATAAATCAATGCAGTCTTTTCCGGCGACATTGATGCCTTGCATCAACTTTCTCTTGTAGATATCAGATAACATGTTTAGCTATTGACCTAAACTGTCTGGACATTACCTCTCTATTGATAAGTCGTCTTCCAGTGTAAGGTATTAATCGTATTTCATGTATAATTCGCCATCAACAATGTATAGTGTCTGTATTATTCTCATGTACATTATAGAATTGTTTCTTAGTATTAAAGAATTTGAATTTGAATTTTCAGACTTGTTATTACAGGTGTTAAAAATGATTGGTTGACAAAGTGAGACTTAAAAGTTGACATAACATCCGTGGAAAATAGGACAATTCTCTTGTTCCTACTACATACGCATTCTGCATTTTGAAAACATTGTGACAAAAAAGGAGAAACTTGCATGATGAACAATTTCTCCGTTTTGCCACACTGTTTCAACTCTATTACTTAATGATATATTCATTCATAGAGCATTTCCATAATTTTGAGTAAATGTTGTCAAAGTCGTCTACTGCAGATTTGTTTGTTGTATGTTGGAATTAAACGCGATTTATTGAAATAAATTAATACTTATGAAAGCAACAAAAGGACAATCAGTTTCGCCCATTTTCTGGCGTAAATTCAGTGTAAACTAGAACGGTGATTGAACTCACACAAGGATACCCCCCGTCCCGCGCTTACAAGACATATGGAGAGACATATTTCCGACCAGGATAATCTTACTTCATGCACATCCTCAGGTTGTGTACTGCAACTGTGTAAAGTTTTATTAGAATCGGTCCAGCCGTTAAAGAGGAGTTGCGCTTACAAGACATATGGACAGACAGACGGACGGACGGACAGGGATAATCTTACTTCATGCACAATGCACATCCTCAGGTTGTGTACAGCAACTTTGTAAAGTTAAATCAGAATCGGTTCAGCCGTTAAGGAGGAGTTGCGCTTACAAGATATATGGACAGACATACAGACGGACGGACGGACAGGGTGATTCCTACCAGTACTGCTGGTTATTCCAGACATCGGCTCACCAATGCTACCCCCGCTACCGTGAGTGCCAAGGGGGGGAATCCACTACTGCCATTGTTAATGTATTTGGTATGATCCGACCGGGGATCGAACAATGGACTCCCGATCTCGAGGTGGACGATCTAACCACTACGCCACTACCAAGGCGGCCTGTGAACAATTAATATTAATAAAATTATATTTATTGGATGACCACCAAACGGTAGAATCATTTTGCGTAAACAAATATTCCCCCCCCCCCCCCCCCGACTTCAGCAGTCATACACTTGGTACTATACCATAAACCAGGCGATCGCTTTAGGGTCATATTAACCCTCTGGTTTTAAAAGTCGTCTGCTGCTGATGCACACACGCGAGAAACGCCTTCCATGATGGTGTGTTGACAGCAAATTGCTCAATTCATTATGGATTTCATGGAATCAATGGCCAAGTCGGCGTTCTAAGTCGAGACCCCTGGATCGATTGACAGCCCGGCTCGTCCCATGTTATTGCTTGACTCAGCCATTCATTATTTCAGATGATTGACCAAAGTCGATGTGACTAGCGTCATTCGTCTTACATCAATGGGTTCAATAGTCGATGTATGAATAGCCATTTGCCTTGGAATAATGTTGTGTGCAGTACTGGTGTGAGAAAGTCAGAGATCACACGTCATAATGAACTGGCAGCCGTGATATAACTAAATTATTATTTAAAACGGCGTTAATTACCTGAAAATGATCTGGTATAATATTCAAAAGGTTTCTTCTTTGAGACTTTTTTGAAGAACAAATGTAACATTTTGAAAAGGTAAGTTTTGATAACAATTGGAAAGAATGAAGGAAAATGAGAAATTACTTATTTCGGAGCTCAATCACTTTGCCCATAATTGTCCACAACTCATTTGCTACAGAGGCATTGAAAGTTTTCTATTTCAAGAAAAATCAAATCCATTTGATAAAATTTAATATAAAACAAAACATACCAAGTTAATGTTTCTATTTAATCCTTAAGTTAATGACATCAATATGAAACAAAAAGGGGAAACAACAAAATATAATACATGACTTAGTACAATGTATATAATTTAAACAGTGCAATAAAAGAAAACATAAAAGGATTTCAGATATGCAGGAACAAAATAGAACCTTAATCAATTAATGTTTAATCAATGTTTAAATTAATCGATGTAGCCATCTGTTAATTTGACCAGAGGACAATCAGGGTCGTGAAAATATGTAGAAATAAACAAAATTAAGAGTCCATGCAAAATTGACAAACATAACTAAATAGTTTTGTTTTTTCCGAAGAATCAGTTGATTTTTAACCTCTTTTGTGTTGAGCAAGTTTTGGTGGGAGTCTTTTCCAGTGAAATAGCTGTAACTAATTCTCAAAATCTTCTCAAATCCAAGTGGATTGTTATCCTCATAATAAATGACGCTAAGCATATACAGAATACAATCTGATGAAACTATAATCCAAGTTTGAAAAGCCCTATTATGGCTATTATATATTACTTTTTAACCATTTACTACATACAGACGCTTTCTGATGCCTCTGCAGCAGCTGACTTTTGAAAACATTGCGACAAAAAAGGAAAATGCTCATATTGAGAAGTTTATCCTTCTGCCACAATGTTTTCAAATATTTTCAGTAATATTACTTTTATATATTCAGGTTTACCATATTTTTGTCTAAATGTTTGTTTGTGTATAAATGTTTGTTTGTTTGTTTCAAACTTGTTGTACATAGAAAAAGGTTAAGAGAATAAAAAATGAGCTTTTTGCCATCTTCGCAAGAAAAGCAACACTTTAATCTTGCTTTTGTTTCTTTGATGCAGCGAGACTAAACATATATATGTTTTTAGTTGGCTTTTAGCAATCACCGATTAAACATATTTTATCAAACTATGGACTTTGTAATAGCTAATGAGCCCTTAACCCTTTCCCATAACAATAAATCTTCAGCAGACATCTTGTCAAAATATTGAAAATCTAAAAAATAAAAAATTAACAAGAGCATCACCAACAATACAAATCCGCTTGCAGTGTTGATTCGAACAGATATGTTAAAGGCACTGTGACCTTGAGCTTTATCCTAGGTCAGTGAAACAGGAACCCGTCCAAGCTCACTTGACAATACAGAAGTGTATGAAGTAAAATAATCCAGTGTATAAATTATGGAGGAATTCTGTCCCGTAATGAAAGTGCTAGAGCAATGAAATTGTTTCATATTTGCTTAGTAAAAGTGAACCACACCTAACTCTCGAGACATAGAACCTGTGAATGAAGTGTAAAGGAATTCTGTCCACAAATGAAAGTGCTTGAGCGATGACATAGTTTTAAACAAACACATAATAGTCACTTTTATGACCTTGACCTTTGGCTTAGGTAGCCTAGGTGGAACAAAAACTTGTACAAAAGGCGATGCTTGCAAACATATGATATGAGTTTCATTGTTTCGTAAAGGCTCGCCAAATAGTTAGTTCTGAACGGCGAGGGTAAACAAATACCAAAGAATAAATAACAAGAGCTGTCGGAGGACAGCACGCTCGATAATTTGCATTATATGCAGGATAGTGTTATTTAACATGATTATTTTCATAGGTGTGATGGTTAGAAAGGGTTGTATAACCTTTCAATGGAATGCATCAAGTAGTAATTTTCTAAGTAAAAAAAGGGCAACAATTTGCACCATATACAGGATAGAGTTATATTAATTGGTTGTGTTTATAGTTGTGCAATTGGGAAAGGTTGTATAAAGTTTCAATACAATTTTTCAAGTTGTAACTGAGATTACACTCTTAATGTAGTTGCAAAACTTTAACCAGAATTTCTAAGTCCAAAAAGGCCATAACTTGCATAAAATGCAGAATAGAGTTATCATACTTGATAATCTACACAGGTGTGATAGTTGGGTAGGGTTGTAGAAAGTTTCAATGCAATGTATCAAGTATTTACTGAGACGTGGACTCTTAATTTAGTTGCACGCAAAACTTTAACCAGAATTTCTAAGTAAAAAAAGGGCCATAACTTGCATAAAATGCAGGATAGAGTTATCTAACTTGATAATCTACATAGGTGTGATAGTTGGGTAGGGTTGTAGAAAGTTGCAATGCAATGCATCGAGTAAATACTGAGATATGGACTCTTACTTTAGTTGCACGCAAAACTTTAACCAGAATTTCTAAGTAAAAAAGGGCCATAACTTGCATAAAATGCAGGATAGAGTTATCTTACTTAATAATCTACACAGGTGGGATTGTTGGGTAGGGTTGTAGAAAGTTTCAATGCAATGCATCAAGTAAACACTGAGATATGGACTCTTACTTTAGTTGCACGCAAAACTTTAACCAGAATTTCTAAGTAAAAAAGGGCCACAACTTGCATAAAATGCAGGACAGAGTTATCTAACTTAATAATCTACATTGGTGTGATAGTTTGGTAGGGTTGTAGAAAGTTTCAATGCAATACATGTAGTATTTAAGAACTTGCATGCAAAACCTTAACCAAAGTGTGATGTGGACGCAGACGCCAGGGTGAGTAGTATAGCTCTCATATTCTTTGAATAGTCGAGCTAAAAAGGCATAAAATAGTCAATGAGACCTTGCCCTTTAACCTGGGTTGGTGAAATGCAAACTTGTACAAGAAACTATACTGGTGAATAATTGTATTCAGTATCAAAACAATCTTCGTTTCGTTAAGGCGTATAATAGTCAAGAGGCAATGCTAGTGAACATGTGAAGTTTCATAACAAGAGCTGTCGAAGGACAGCGCGCTCGACTTTAAAACGCTTTTTCACTTAAGCACTATTTCAGTATATTGCCTTTAAGTACTATTAAATCATATATACTCTATATGTAAAAGCAACTGAATAGATACATACATTTAAATATATGTAATTTAAAAATTCTAATTTCCTAAGTCAATCAAGGGCCATAACTCCATATTTAGGATACAATGGAGTTATGTAACTCAATTGTGTGATGGTCCTTAACAAATGTGTGAAGTATGAAGACTGATTTGAATGAAGGGTATTAAGTTATAAATGAAAATGCCATTTTGCCCTAAAACATTAACCGGACACCGACACCTGGGCGAGTAGTAAAGTTCCAATTTTCTTCGAATAGTCGAGCTAAAATCAAAACTTTAACGTTGAGCTAAACGCAAATGTTAAAATGCAAAAGTCCAAAAATAGCAAAACCTTAAAAAAAGGTTTTCCAAATGTTTGATACCAAAACCTGTTTGATATGTTGAAGAATTATATTTGATAAATGAATGATCACAATTAGAAAGGAATGTAACTAAAAGATATGAATTTATCTCAAATTCTCAAAATCAAATAAAAATCCATGTTTTTTACCAAAAAAGTCACACTCAGCATCTTCAACATACAATGTAAAGAAAGGCATTATATGTAATTATATTCCAAATATGAAAGCAATAACACAAGTACTTATTGAGAAAAAGTAAAAAAATAAATGAAAATGCCAACTTGCCCTAAAACTTTAACCACCCAAAATCATGTTTTTTACCCCAAAAAGAAAATCACACTCAGCATCTTCATAATTAAATGTGAAGAAACGTATAAGATGTAACTATATTCTAAATATGAAAGCCCTAGCACAAATACTTATTGAGAAAAAGTAAAAAAAAAATGAAAATTCCAACTTGCCCTAAAACTTGAACCACCCAAAATCATGTTTTTTACCCCAAAAAGAAGGTCACACTCAGCATCTTCAGCATTCAATGTGAAGAAAGGTATAAGATGTAACTATATTCCAAATATGAAAGCGCTAGCACAAATACTTGCCAACTTGCCCTAAAACTTTAACCGGACGCCGACGCCGGGGCGAGTAGTAAAGCTCTCATTATTCTTCGAATAGTCAAGCTAAAAATCAGATCAGAAATAAAATCGGATAAGAAATAAATCACTAAAAATGATGATGTCATTTGGACACATAGGTACAGGCGCATCCCCCTATATAACCTCGTTGCAAGGTGATAATAACTGAAAAGAGTTAAAAACACTGTGGCAAAAGGAGAAACTGCTCCTTATCACACATTTCTTCTTTTGTCACAACGTTTTCCAAGGTGGTCTGCAGCAGAGGCGTCATACAAAGTTTCATGCTGGAAAGGGTTAAACCTTCAATACCGACTTTCTTATTAGCAAGTTTATTTTGCATGTTTTCATATGACCCCAACATTCAATAATGTTAAAAATCCATGCGATTTCAGAACAACCCACAATGTCGCCATTTGATTTGAAATATAAACGTTCAAGTTTATTTGATTTGAACCATCAACAATCAAGTTTATTTGATTTTAACTATCAACATTCAAGTTCATTTGATTTGAACCATCAACTTTCAACTTTATTTGATTTCAACCATCAACATTCAAGTCTCCCAAAGCAAATGCCTTAACCACAAGGCTATCCCAATATATAGTATGTGGGAAGAATTACGCATAATTCTCATAAAATGACACTTTCAGTCTTTCAATCAGATGACAAAGTTTAACGGCAGGTCCAAGTTTTAGTTCCAGGTGCTCTTGTATAACAGGAAGTGACATCAACATTAAGGCCTGTCCATCGATTTCCTAGGAACAAAAAGAATCAGAAGATATGGTGTACACAACAGTTCGAGGGCTTGGCGTGAAACGGTTGTAACTTAAAACCTATTTTGAAAACCCTGGTTTAGGGGCAATTTTGACCCTTTTGTAAACAATGCAAATTTAGGTGCCATTGCTCAGAACGAGCAATGGCCCCTAAATTTACATTGTTTACCAAGAAAAGTGATTTAACGCTTATAAAGACTTTATGGCGGGTTGATTAATTTTGTTAAAAAAATACCCATTTGAGTTACAACCGTTGCACGCCAAGACCTCGAGTTGTATATGGATTAGTTTCTTGAAGCATTTATTTCAACTTTGTGTAAGCTAACCCATTCCCATATGCAGACGCCTTTTTGACACATTGGTAGCAGACGACTTTTTTAAAAGATTGTGGCAAAAGAAGGAAATTGCTGATAATAAACAATTTCTCCTTTTGCCTCAAAGTTTTCAACTCTATTTAATTACCATATTTGTATTTAAAGAGATTTTCCATGTTTGTGCAAATGTCTGCTGCAGATTTTTTGTTTGTTGGAACGGTTTTAAAAGCATGAAACAAGCAGAACAATTGGATGCTGAGATGCACGACCTAGATCTTTCCATTCATGAACTCCAAAATCTTAACTGGTTCTGACATATAGACGCTTTCTGACGCCTCTGTAAAATTAGACTTTTGAAAACATTGAGGCAAAACGAAAATTGCTCAGAATGCGCTATTTCTCATTTTGCCACAATGTTTCAAACTTATTCAACAATTATACTTTCATTTATATAGATCATATGCTTGCCTAGATTTATATTCAAAGTCGTCTGTTGCAAATTTGTTTTTTTATGTCTCGATAGGGTTAAAATAAGACTGACCTGTTCTTTGATGATTCTGGCAAGATGTGAACAATCTGTACTTTTGATCAAACTGACCACTCGATCCACTGACCAGTGCAGAAGGTTGCTGTCAGGTTGTAGTGATTTTTCTCTTGGCATTAATATTCGACCATCAAAATATCTCTATTTTTTGTTGTGGCTGAAACCAGTGAGAACATGAATTTATTACAGGGCGGTGGGCTTATTATCATAACATTTTAGACTTATGTTACATAGATTCCAAGTATTTTCCCTTTCCAACATACAGACGCTTTCTGACGCCTCTACATCAGACGACTTTTGAAAACACTGTGACAAAAGAAGAAATTGCTCAAAACAAGCAATTTCTTCTGTTGTCAGTGTCTATTCATTTATAGAGAGGTTAACCATATTTTTGCCTGGATGTTTGCAATGTCGTCTGCTGCAGATTTGACATATGTGGTAAAGGGTTTAAGAAATATACAGAGAAATGATAGTTTTATAGTAAGAAATAATTACCCCGGGATGTTATCAGTTGCCCGGATGATATGAAATGAGCCGTTTCACAAGAAAACCAACATAATGGACTCTGCGTAATGTATCGACCAAGGCCGACACATTCCGTCTCAGGGGATAGAGGTACAGAGTAATGATTCCTTAAACCGAAAATCCGCAGGAGGCAAAAATGCTTTGGCTGATCCGGGTCGATACTTTACGCAGAGTCCACAATGTTGGTTTTCTTGTGAGACCGCTTAAATGATGTCACATTAAATGTGTGTCTTGAAATTGCATTGAAAACAGCTTTTTTTGGTATCAAAATACAACATCAGTTAACAGAAATGAAATAATTTTTTATTAATATTCTGTAATATATTATATTAACCATTTAAGATTATATACGAGAATTCTTATCTTTTATGATTTTACCCGTTAAAAGCCAAATTCATGCAAGAGCGCTTGTTTGTTACACACGCGTAAATATCTCTTTTTATAGCATTTCAAATCGTTCAATTGTAAATAAATCTTATATGTTCAGGTCGCTATGTAGTTGTGTCGACCTGCATGGACAATAATGGCGGAGGTTGATGTTGTGAGAGGGCAGGTCCACAAATGTACCTAACAATTGAAACATTAGTCTACAATTATTATATATCGTTATGCTCAATGCCTTCTTTTGTCACAAGGTTTTCAAAAGTTGTCTGCTGCTGAGGCGTCAGAAAGCATCTGTATGTAGTTTACTTACAGAAGTATGTCTGATTTTTGTTTTTGTTTTTAAAGGCGGGCTTGAAGACGTCAGCAGTATCTTTTTATGCGTCTTTCTCTCGAAGCTGTATTTCGGTAGTTTTTGGCCCGCGCGTCTGGATATCTGTGTGATGAGTGTACTTTCTCTTTTTAGAAGGCGAAACTGTAAAAACAATATCAAATGGTTGATTAGGTAATCACACATAACCCTTTCCCACTTGTAGACACATCTACAGCAGACAACATTTGAAAATTTGAAAAAGTTTGGCAAAAGGAAAAGTTGTTAATGATGAGCAACTTTTCCTTTTAATCATACTGTTTTCAACTCTGTTCAAGAAGTAAACATTAATTCATACAGATTTTTTATATTATTGCCACATGTTTTCAAATTCGTCTACTGCAATTTTGAGTATGTGGGAAAGGGTAAAGATCAAATTGTTTAATTGGTTGAATACTTCTTTATCATTGAACGTCGGAGGACAGCATGCTCGACTTTGTTGTGCTTGCCAATAAAACGTAAAATGATTTTTGTAAGTGTTTAAGCTATATCTCTAATTGTTTTGAAAAAATTTGATTTGGTATGAATAACTTAACCAAATTATTAATCGAAAAAGGGCCATAATTCTTAAACAAAACTTGACAGAGTTATGTACCCTTGTCTGTTGATGGAGGTAATGATGATAAATAAGTATTGTAAGTGTATAAGCTAAATCACTAATGGTTTTGAAAAAAAGTGGTGTGGTATGAAAAACTTAACCAAAATTCCAAGGCGAAAAATGGCCATAATTCTTACAAAAACATTGGCAGAGTTATGAATTATTGTATGTTGCTGGAGGTAATGATAGTGAAATAGTTTTGTAAGTTTCAAAGCAATATCTGTAATGGTTTTGAAAAAAAGTCGAAAAAGGGCCATAATTCTTACAAAAATCTTGACAGAGTTATGTACTCTTGTCTGTTGATGGAGTTAATGATAGTGAACAAGTGTTGTAAGTTTCGAAGCCATATCTGTAATGGTTTTGAAAATAAGTAAATTGGTACAAAAACATTAACCAAAATTCTAAGTTGAAAAAGGGCCATAATTCTTACAAAAATCTTGACAGAGCTATGTACTCTTGTCTGTTGATAGAAGTAATGATGGTGAATAAGTGTTGTAAGTTTCAATGCAATATCTGAGATGTTTTTGAAAAAAAGTAAATTGGTACAAAAAACATAACCAAAATTCTAAGTAAAATAGGGCAATAATTCATGCAAAAACATTGAAAGAGTTATGTACTCTTGTCTGTTAATGACGGTAATGATTGTGAAAAAGTGTTGTAAGTTTCAAAGCAATATCTGTATTGGTTTTGAAAAAAAAGTAAATTGGTACAAAACAAATAACCAAAATTCTTGACAGAGTTATCCGGGTATTGGTGCACCGGATAGTGGTGCACCGGGAGCTTGGTGCACTGGTGCACCGGAAGCTTGGTGCACCGGTGCACCAATAACCAATACCCGGTGCACCGGTGCACCGGTGCACCACTATCCGGTGCACCAAGCTCCCGGTGCACCAAGCTCCCGGTGCACCACTATCCGGTGCACCAATATCCGGTGCACCAAGCTCCCGGTGCACCGGTGCACCAAACCCCGGGTTAAGAGTTCGAGAGAAGATTATAAGGGAAGAACACCATCAAGAAAAAATACTAACAATGGATTCAATAACGTGCTCTCAATGTGCTGATACATTTGCTAGTCTATATAGTAGAATGCGTCATATGCAGCGAAGGCACGCTTCGTCGGACAGTAAACCGTTTTCTTTGAGCACAACAACACAAAGAGCTACAGAAATGGGCTTCGCTGTTTCTTCTGATATTAATACGAAAAAAACCCATGAATGGGTTTTTTCGCTTATGGTTAACGGGTGTGAGAATTTTTTTTTTTTTTTTTTTTTTTTTTTTTTCAATAACCCATGAAGCTTTCTGAAATGAAACTGGCAAAATCCTTGGGGGCCGCCATTTTGGGTATGTATAAAATGAGACGAGAAACACGGATTGAAAAAAAATTATTGTCGTCTTTTTTTTTTTTTTTTTTTTAAATCGATATTAAAGATCACTAAAGTGCTGTGTTTTGTGGGAATTAACATTTGTACGAAAAGTTAAAAATAAATGGAACTCGGATTGAAAAAGAATTATTGTCGTCTTTTTAATATATTTTTTTAAATCGATATTTTGGGTATGTATAAAAATGACACGAAAAACACGGATTTTTAAAATTATTGTCGTCTTTTTAATCTTTTTTTTTTTAAATCGACATTTAAGATCATTAAAGTGCTGTGTTTTGTGGGGATTAACATTTGTACGAAAAGTTAAAAATAAATGGAACTTTGTAAGAAATATGTTTTCCCGACAGCATTAGACTTCTACGCCCGAACCTAAATTTTGACTGTATCGTAGCCAAAGAAGGACGTGATGTCATTTCCGTAACACTTCATCTTGGCGTAACGTCAATGGAGCGACGTCGTTTCCCGCAAAAAAGTGGTATCAACATGAAATACCCCAAATTCCTATACATGAGCTATTTATCAAACATTGTGGCAAAAGGATAACTTTCTCATAAGGAGTAATTGTTCTTTTAGCGACAATCTTTCCCTAAATCGTCTGTTGCAAAGGCCCCATAAACCGTATCTAATAGGGAAAGGGTTTTTCTGAAAGTTTTTACTTTATTATTTTCTGTTCGTAATAATAGACGACAGCAATACGAATTCCAAATATGTTTTGATAATGCAAGAAACATGACATTAACATTATTATTGTCTAGTCAATTACTTATAAATCCTTTTTATATGGCCAAAGTATGTTCTTTAATTTTTGTTTATAATTATCTTGCGTTTTTTCGTAAATAGGTAGCACCTATAGATATATTAATAAATTAGAAAATACAGACAAGTTGTACCTTAAAAGTTTTAAAACATCTCAAAACAGTAACTTTGTATTCAAACATCCATTCACGTGTATGGTCAGTGGACCCACCTCCTGCGGGAAGACCTTCTTTGTTACCAAGATACTTAAATCTGACAAGATACAACCAGCTCCACAACGAATAATATGGCTCTACAAAAGATGGCAGCCGTTATACGACGACTTAAAAAGAACCGTGTATCCCAGGGTAGAATTTATACAGGGAATTCCTCACAACCTAGAGGATGACGCTTATTTAAACCCCAATATGACCAATCTTATTATTTTGGACGATCTCATGTCAACGACCAACAAAGACCCGAGGATTACGGACCTATTTACGGAGGGGTCACACCATAGAAATCTCTCAATCATGGCACTGAATCAAAATCTATACTTTAGTAAAGATCCAACTCAGAGAAGAAATTGCCATTATTTAGTCTTATTCAAAAATCCAATCGACCAACAACCTGTAATGACCTTAGCGCGACAAATGTATCCTGGAAAGGCGGGTTATTTAATGAGTCGTTTTCAAGAAGCTACGAAACAACCGTACGGTTACCTTCTTGTCGATTTGAAACCAGACACTCCAGAAGCTAATCGTTTAAAAGATCCGATTCACAATAATCCGTCTGAACCGTCCTCTATTATAAGAGAACCAAATCTAAACATTCCTATAAGGGATACCCCGGTAGAGTACATAGAGAGTGATTCCAGCCTCGAGTCTAAAACAAGTCTAGACATGCCCGTTTGCGACGATTGCGGTATCGTGTTTGGTGACGTTCATTCTTTACAAAATCACGTCAAACGATGGTGTAATAAGCGTCTGCCTCAGAAGATCACGCGGAAACGCCTCCATTAAAACGGTGGATATCCTATGACCAGAGCGAAGAAGATGTAAAAGATAAAGTCAGCGAAGAACACAAAGTGTTTGGAGTCATGTACCGTAAAGCTTCGAACAATAATGAAAAATCTTGGCGGAAAAAAGTGGAAAAATATGAGCGAAATGGAATGTCCAATGACGAGGCCAAGAAAAAGGCAGACTCAAAAATAGTAGCGGAAGATACAACACATGTCTTACGTATGTATAGACAACTGCTTCTCCACACATTCCAATTAGAACACGGAGTCATTCACCAACGTGTCATGGAAGATGTGCACGAACTCATGTCCGAGGGAATGATACTAGAACAGGCCATACAGTCGGCCATTAAGAAACACCGTTATCTAATAGAAGGTATAGTGAAGTCTGAGAACGACGACGTTAGCGACGACGGTAGCGACGACAGTGCTGGTGAAGAAATGCTATAAGGGGAGGAAAGTTACAGCTAATAGATAAAGATAAAACTATCACTCGCTGTGTACTTTACTACCGTCGACGATGGACAAAGTAGAAATGTGGACACGACATTTTCAGCAGATGGCTGAAGGGAAACTGAAACCTAATCATAAAGGATAATACGTGGTGGGAAAAAATACAAATGGGTGGGGCGGTGAAAGAACCTACCATTAACTTTGTGACACCCATGGCTCACGCTGTCGAACAAGCCAAGTCAGCGGTAGCCAGAAAAAAGACAACATACCAGGATTGAAAATGCGAGAAACGGGTATCGAATGCACGGACCACCGGGATTACGTGACTAAATTAACGGAAAGAAAATGCCTGGTGGAGCCCTAAATTAACCACGTTTACAAGATAACGGAACGGTGGACAGTTATTCATAGACGTCATGGATGGAGTATGAGACGAATTGACAATGATTTTCATACTGCAATGAATCGTGATTTGTAAATACTGTGTTCAATAAATAGTGTTAGTTATTTTGATTCTGCGAACTACAATACTTGATTATATAATAAAATTGTAGAAATTGTATTCATGTCTTTGTTTTTCTTTTACCCCTTGCGCTGCTTATTTAAAGTACAATGTCATGAAAACATTGATCGGATATCTTTCAAATTCGAATATACTCATATATCGATAAGAGCTTTCGAATGACATACAAATTGTAAACATCGGTTCAGAACTAAGGAAGATATGACCATTGTAATATATAATGACGTCACTTCCGGTTTACAGACAGACCAAACTTTCGGTTTGATCATCTCAATCGATAAAAAATACGAAACCCTTTTCAACGAGTACAAACACGACTACATTCGGACAAGAAATAAAGAAGATATCGGCACTTGCGCATTGAGAAGACTTTTGACGCACTATGAAACAAACAAATATTCAAAAATGACGTCACTTCCGGTTTGATCATCTCAATCGATAGAAAATCCGAAACCCTTTTCAATGGGTCCAAACACGACTACATTCGGACAAGAAATAAAGGAGATATCGACATTTACGCGTTAAGAAGACTTTTGACGCACTTTTAAGCAATAATTTAAAACGGCGATAACTAGAGAACTAATAGTCGTAGGATCATATTTTTTCATATATGAAAAGGGCTCAACGAAATCTTTCCAACGGTATATCAAACTTAAGGATCGGGGCAAGTTCATTTTTAGGGTTTAAAAATCTCTCATATTACATAACACGAAAACGGCTGAAAATGTTATCGAACACCCCGGGTTTAAATGAAAGGTTTTGGTGTCCTCTATCCTTTGGTAGCCCAAATAGAAAAAGTTAAAGCGTAAATAGTGATACAAATTAGCAAAAACTGATTTGACGCTTTTAATGGGCTCCTTTTCCCTCTATATTTGAAATATGATCAAATTGGTAAAGTCGTGTATAACTTCACTGACACTTTTCAAATTCAAATTCAAACATAATAATAACTTTCATCATGTAGGGTAAACTTTTGAATAGCAGTGTAAAGGGTTATTCTCAGGCAAGTGTTAACGCGTTCGTTGCAGGTGTTCACACGCAGACACTGTGGCGCCTTCAAAGGGGATTAATTTTGCCATTTCAATGGGGCATTGTTCGCACACCTAAAATATAAAGGATAACAAATCATCCAAAACAGAAAATTGACTCCTCACAAACAAGATGACGGGTTTCTAATTATATAGGAATATATAGGAGAAAAAATTGACTCCTCAAAACAAAATGGCGGATTCCTATTGAACATATAGTAAACACTTTGGTCTAGGGTCACGCCCTCTACTACTGATGGTGAATAAGTGTTGTAAGTTTCAAAGCAATATCTGTAATGGTTTTTACAAATAAGAGGGCCATGATGGCCCTGGATCGCTCACCTGAATTTTTTTTCACTTTAGCTATCTATATAAGACCCGCCCCCTGGTGGCCATAGTTTGAGACCAATCAACTTGAGTTGGAGGAATCTGATAGAGGGTCACCCTAGGAACATTTCTAGAAAATTATTTGAAAATCGGCCGGACACTTTTGGAGGAGAAGATGTTTTAAGTTTTTACTATAGCCATATAAGGCAAAATAGTCCCACACCCTGGCGGCCATGTTTTTCGACCAATCAGCATGGCTTGAAGGAATCTGATAGAAGGTCATCCAAGGAACATTTCTACAAAATTATTTGAATATCGGCCTGACACTTTAGGAGGCGAAGATTTTTTAAGTTTACACTATAGCAATATAAGGCAAAATAGCCCCACCCCCCTGGCGGCCATGATCTTCGACCAATCAACATGGCTTGAAGGAATCTGATAGAGGGTCATCCAAGGAACATTTGTACAAAATTATTTGAATATCAGCCTGACACTTTCGGAGGAGAAGATTTTTTAAATTTACACTATAGCCATATAAGGCAAAATAGCCCCCCCCCTCCTGGCGACCATGTCTTTCGACCAATCACCATGGCTTGAAGGAATCTGATAGTGGGTCACTTAAGGAATATTTCTACAAAAGTATTTGAAAATCGGCCTGACACTTTTGGAGGAGAAGATTTTTTATGTTTTCACTATAGCCATATAAGGCAAAATAGCCCCACCCTCTGGCGGCCATGTTTTTCGACCAATCAACATGGCTTGAAGGAATCTAATAGCCATATAAGTCAAAATAGCCCCGAGGGAGAAGAAGAATTTTGAAGTTTTTTTCATTTCGTTGCCATGGAAACCAGAATTCTGCATGGATCCCAAAAAATTGAAGGAAATCTGGTGAGGTCATTGAGAGGATGCTTTCTGTGAAGTTTCATCCCAATTGACCCACTGGTTACTGAGGAGAAGAAGTTGACGCACGACGGACGCCGGACAAAAGGCGATCACAATAACTCACCTTGAGCAAAGCTCAGGTGAGCTAACAAGAGGGCCAAGATGACCCTAAATCGATCACCTGATTGATTGTAAATTAGTAGAAATATCTGGGAAAAAGATCAAGGAGTGCAATTAGAACTTCAAGGAGTGAACACTTCTCAAGAAACAGCTTATAAGTAAAGGTCATTTATATCTTGAAATCTAACAAGAACTTCAATTAGAATTGAATTATAAAGTTTTTGTCATTTTGCACCTTTCTTGATCTGTTTTTAATATAAATCAATATGGCTTGAACAGTTTTTTTTAGAGGGTCACTTAAGGATTCTTTCTACTGAATTATCTTGGAGTCTGACAAGCAGATTATGGAGGAAAAGGATTTTAAAGTTTGGTCGTTTTACTCATGTTCTGATGCTGCAGCAACCAAAGTTTTACATAGAATGCAAGTCTTTGCACAATTTTGATACCTCCCAATACATTAACTGTAGTATTTGAGTTCATATTTACCTCTTCACCAATTATGATATCTTTAACAATAGTTACAAGGACAAATCATGTCATAATTGCTTGTTCACTTTCAATAACAATTTTTTATTTCCAACTTTTGAGACCAGAAAAGTTGCGATTTTTTAACTTTCCACTTCCTGTTGAAGACAACCCTTGCATAATACTCTGCCAAGTGTTACCTCCCTTATACCATCAATCTAATAACCATGTGTCATTTGAAGCAAAAAGTTAATTTTACTCCTTTTCTTGATGCTGCTTGGTTGCTATGCCTTTCAACAAATCAATATGGCTTGACAAAGTATGTAGATGATCAATGAAAGAACATTTCTACAAAACTATCTTTAAATCAGACAAGCACTTTTATAAGGATGCTTTATTAAAGTATTGTCATTTTGCCCCTTTTTTGATGCCGCCTGACTGCCATGTTTTTCGACCAATCAGTATGGCTTGAACAATTTTTATAGAGGGTCACCCAAGGAACATTTCTACCAAATTATATTTGAATCTGACAGGCAGATTCGGAGGAGAAGATTTTTAGAGTTTGGACATTTTGTCCCCTTTCTGATGCCGCAGCAACCAAAGTTCTCAATGGAATTTAAATCTTTGAAACAATTTTGAAAGAGGACCACCAAAGGAACATTCCTGTGATGTTTGGTGGAAATTGTTCTTGCGGTTCAGGAGGAGATGATGTTTAAAGCTAAAAGTTAACGACGGACGACAGACGACGGACGTCGGACGACGGACGACGGACGACGGACACAGAGTGATCAGAATAGCTCACCTTGAGCCTTTGGCTCTAGGTGATCTAAAAAGGGGATTGGTACAAAAACCTTAACCAATGTGTGACACCAACGCCGACGCCGACGTAGACGCCGGGGCGAGTAGTATAGCTAGCCTTTTCTTCGAAAAGTCGAGCTAAAAATGGCATAAACCTGTAACAGTTAGCATTCAATATGGATGCTTAATTCTTTCTCAACAAGTTTGCAGCAAATTACTTTGCCAACACATTATGGTAGGAACAAATATGGAAAATTTCTCATATTGAAAGTATGATTATTAAATAGAGTTTAAAACATTTCGGCAAAAGGAGAAACTGCTTCAATAGACCCAAACTCGCCAGATTTGGCCCATACAATAATATGGCAAAATGCTAGATTTTTAAGAGAATATTAACCACCTTTTAGCTCAATCTTTAATGGCCATGAAATGAAACCTATTTAGCACATGCAAAATACGTTTCGACAACATTGTGGGGAAAAGGAGAATTGCTCATTATGAGAAAAAAACTGTGATCGATATCAAGTTCACAAGCAATTCTTATGTTCTAGCTGAAAATTAGGATCTTCTCATTATTTAATGTATGGTACTTCTTTTATTTTAATAGGCTCTCACCTAAGTTGTGAAGGTTGTAAAGAAGTGTTCATAAGTAAGTTAAAGTAATGGCAGACAGAGAGAGACGCATGAATCAACTTTGAAGGAAACAACACCATCCAAATGCTCTTCTGTTCTTCGTCTAGTACCAGAGCCCTAGATAAGAGGCGTTTTGCATGTTCTCAAATATTTATTTAAGCCTCTAACCCTATGATGTAGGTATGATGTAGGTACTCACTGCAACAATTCTTTTGAAAATCCACATCATAGGGTTGTTTGGTTGAATAGTAAGAGAGATATTATGGAAAAAGAGCTGCACACACCTCCTTATCTGAAACTCTTCAGTACAGTAAACAAGAGCGCTGCAAGGGAACTCCAACGCTTGTCTGTTCTTTTATAAGTTGGAATCCGCTGTGGTCGAGTGGTTAGCGTCGGGGATTTCGAAACCGGGTGTCCCGGGTTCGATCCCCAGTCGCGGCACTACGGTCATGGTGGAGTGCCCGTGGGCAAGGCACATTTTCTAGCCTAGTACTGGTTTGTTTACCCAGGTATCATGAATAATTAAATTTAATTGCGCGCTAAATGACCTTAGCTGTCGATGCGCCATAAAACAATATACATTCATTCATTCTTTTATAAGTTGAAAAGGGGGCATTATTGAATAATTATTTAAGCCAGAGTAATGTGACTTAGTGTATTGTTCCTAGGAACATGTGTATCAAGTTTTATTTGAAAATGTTGAATGTTTTTTGAGTTATGAAGTTAGGTTTAGAATGTTGTGATGACAACACAGACAACGACCACAACGACACCGGACATAATGGATAGATACCACTTGCGTCCAAATAAATCCATTTGATATTAATAACATGTATTTGCATTATTGTTTTAATAGTGTGTACGGTTGTTATCTCTGAATAAAAATGTTTTTTGCATTTTATGTTTTAACTTTCATGCGTTGTCATTTTCTTGCGTCAGCATCCTATAATAATAGCCCCACTTGTTTTCCTTGAAAAAAAGACAAGCTAAAAATCACTTACAATCCCTAGATGAATGAACCCAGCTTCGTTCAACATCTATAAAACCTTCATCTCCAATATCCCTATTCATAAAGACATCTGCATTGTCCTTCTCGTGTAAAAGTTTTGGAATGTAGGCTGAATGAGCATGAGACTTCTTATGAATCAAGTGAAATCGTTTCTTCTTACGGCCACGTCTGACCCCTAATGTTTGACACTTGTCTGTATTTGAAGACAGCGGGGGCCTTCCAACAGCCTTCTTTTTCTTTTTGCCGTAGTTGTAATCTGCAAACGTAAACAATGTATATACCAAACACACTGGTACCAGAGTAACAAACTGATGAAATATTAAAATGTGGTTTGTTTTTTTAACAATTTCTTTTTTCAGATCTTAGTTATATTAAAAGGTTTTTTGGGTTTTTTAACACTTATGCTACTCGTAGGCTACCTGTGGTTCTTACTGTTTTATACATAATTATATAACATTGTAAGGCAGCCTACCAGTTTAGTAAGGGCTACAAAATAGTTTCTTTTACAAGAGCTAAGGTAACAGATATTGGACGACGCAGACTACGAATACGCCGCCAAGAATATCAGAAGCAGACAAGCTTAAAATAGTTGCAGCCATTGAATACAAAAATATACGTTTATAAAACAAAAATTAGTAAAAATAAGTAAAATGCCAAGATGAAATTGACCATTATGAGCCACTTCAAGATTTTACCTGAATTTCTTTCATTAGTTTCAAATAATTATCTTAAGTTCTTTGTTCACATTTCTTTAAAAGGAAATAAAAACATCCTTTTTTTAATAACAATAGCTTAGTATTTATGACAACAACTGTATATATATATATATATATATATATATATATATATATATGAAACCAGATTTGAAACAGTGACAATAACTCGAGCTAATTTCCCGAGAAATTTTGACTAGAAAAAGTCAAAATGTTCACTCACCCCCCTGGCAAACAATTCTTGTAAACAAATTTCAACTACTGTTTTTCAACCCTTTCAATGCCAAATTCAAACAAGAGCACCGCGTACGGCACAGACGCTCGACTGATAGGGAGAAAACAAAAAAAAAGCTGAGCTAAACAAAAAACCTTAACCGGACGACCACGCCGCCGCCGCCGACGCCAGGGTCATGACAATAGCTCTCGTTTTCTTAAAAGTCGAGCTAAAATTTAAATTGACTTGTCTAGCTTTGCATTTGGATGGTGACAGTGGGAATGCCACTGCTGTACTGACTTTATACTGGTGGCACAGGCTTCATAAAATCTGTTCCAGAAGTCAAAGGGTAAGAGGTTATTTAAAATAGTTCCCTGTTTACAAGGAATATTCTGATAAAAATGGTTCAACATCCCAATATATAAATTTGCTTATCACTTTCACATGAAATAAGTTGCTTTTTTTCCGAGGCCTGCACAAATAATGCAGCTGGACTGACAGACGGACGAACAGATGACGGAGAAGAGACCCCTTAATGTTTTCCTGCCTTACAATTAGATGGATGGACAAATGACGGAGAAGTGATCCATAAGTGTCATAACGACAAACTTTAATGCAGCCTTTGTAGCTTTTACCTTTATATCTGTAATAAATAATATCAAATGTAACCATTTCCCACATGCAGATGCATTTGTATGCATACTTTTGCCCATGATAAGCAATTTCTCCATTTGCCATGTTTTGCAACTCTACTCAATAACTAGCAATTTCTCCTTTTACCATGTTTTCAAATCTACCGAATAACTACACTTTCCATTATAGATATAACCATATTTTTGCCTATACATTTTAAAAATCTGTCGCAGATTTGTTGTAAGTGGGGGAGGATTAAACTAAAATGCAGTAAACTAAATATTTTTTTGACATGTTAAAAAGAAAGAGCAAATCATTAAAACATCTTAATTTGGTATGAAAAACTGACAACAAACTTAGCTTTGAAAAACTGAAAAACCTACTTTGCTTTGAGAGACTTACAACTTGCTTAGCATTGAGAAACTGACAACTTGCTTAGCTTTGAGAAACTGACAACTTACTTAGCTTTGAGAAACTGACACTTTACTTCCCATTTAGAGCCTTACAAATGTATTAGCTTTGAGAAACTGACAACTTACTTAGCTTTAAGAAACTGAAGCTGCATTCTAGGATTGGCCGGACCCTCAAGCTGCAATTGCTTAAGTACCCGACATGACTTATAAGCCACACCTATCAACAAGGTTATCACCTCCTTCAAAACCAGTCCCATTGGCCCCGGTCTCACGAATCAATGGAGTTCTGATATCCGTCCCTTACTGAGATACGGACCAGAAAAACAACGATGGTTTATGTATAACTTTGTGCACCATGAACCTGAAATAAAGACTTCAATTCAATCACTCTTTGGAAACAAGATTCGAATTCTGCATCAAATGCTGCTTGCCAATGTATAACTCTTTCACATACAACAAATCTAGAGGAGACAAAATAGTAAGTAGGTACAAATATGGCAAATCTCTATAAATGATAGCATTCATTTCATGAACATATTTTAAAACATTGCGGCAAAAGGAGAAATAATTCATCAAGAGCAATTTATTTATTTTTCATTAAGGTTTCAAAAGCTGTCTGCAGCAAATGGGTTAAAATGCATTTCAAAATGGAAAAGACATAATAAAGAAAGCTGCAGGTCTATGTCACTAATCATCCCATCTCAACAGCAAGTCATGTAACATATCTATAGGTACTACCTATTTACGAAAAAAACGCAAGATAATTATAAACAAAAATTAAAGAGCATACTTTGGCCATAAAAAAGGATTTATAAGTAATTGACTAGACAATTATAATGTTAATGTCATGTTTCGTGCATTATCAAAAAATATTTGGAATTCGTATTGCTGTCGTCTATTATTACGAACAGAAAATAATAAAGTAAAGACTTTCAGAACATCAAGGAATACATTTATAATGAACGAGGTTAAAACATGATGGCCAAGATGATCCTAAATCGATCACCTGCATTATGGTAAAGAAGCAAAAAGATCAGCTCTTTGCTGATGCCACCTGGCAACTGCCTTTTTCAACCAGTCAATATGACTGGAACAAATGATGTAAGGGGTCACATTTCTGCTTAACCCTTTCCCTATTAGAGACGGTTTCTGAGGCCTTTGCAACAGACGATCTAGGGAAAGATTGTCGCTAAAAGAACAATTGCTCCTTATGAGAAAGTTACCCTTTTGCCACAATGTTTGATAAATAGCTCATGTATAGGAATTTGGGGTATTTCATGTTGATACCACTTTTTTGCGGGAAACGACGTCGCTCCATTGACGTTACGCCAAGATAAAGTGTTACGGAAATGACGTCACGTCCTTCTTTGGCTACGATACAGTCAACATTTAGGTTCAGGCGTAGAAGTCTAATGCTGTCGTTTTTTTGACGAACGGGAAAACATATTTCTGACAAAGTTCCATTTATTTTTAATGTTAATTCCCCCAAAACACAGCACTTTAATAAATATCGATTTAAAAAAATAAATATTAAAAAGACGACAATAATTTAAAAAATCCGTGTTTTCGTGTCATTTTATACATACCCAAAATATCGATTTAAAAAAAAATATTAAAAAGACGACAATATTTTTTTTTCAATCCGTGTTTCTCGGCTCATTTTATACATACCCAATATGGCGGCCCCCATGGATTTGGCCAGTTTCATTTCAGAAAGCTCCATGGGTTATTGAAAAAAAAAAAAAAAAAAAAAAAATCTCACACCTGTTAACTATAAGCGAAAAAACCCATTCATGGGGTTTTTTCGTATTAGTGTTGCGGTTACCCCGTTCTCACATACAACACATCTGAAGCAGAAGACTTAAAAGATATCTTGTCATAATCATGGAAACTTCCTTTAAATGAAAGAACATTATTGAATAAAGGTGAAAACATTTGGCAAAATTATGAGCAATATCTCCTTTTGCCACAATGTTTTCAAAAGTTGTCTGCTGCAGAGGCGTCACAAATTACTGTATGAGGGAAACGGTTAAGATGTTTTATGATTTATCACAGTAAAGCAACTCTAGCGTGTTCGTAAGAACACATATATGCCTTTCCCATATGATAGTAAGTTTAACAGCGACAGAGGGATGTATGGATGGACACACCAAATATAAATCTTCCCTTCGATATGTCTACCGACTGAAGAAGGCGAATACAAAGATGATCTATTTCTGGATACTCTGACCTTTAACTTTTAACTTTGTGTTTAACAATGTTTCGGTCATATCGTCGGTGCCTGTTCACCTAACCATGCGTTTTAACACAACTGTCTTTCATGGCAACTTGCTGCTTTTCCACATTGACTGTTTCAGACCATTGGAAGAAGATGAATGATGCTTGTCAAAGTGACTGTTGTTAAACGTTAGAAACATTGTTGGCCGCGTTTGGGTTTGAACTGAAGAACCCTTGATTGACAGCCTGTGTCGCTACCGCGGCTTGGCCAAGGCTAAACAATTTAATAGAAGACACAGAGTTTGGCGCCAACTTCTAGCCTGAAAAATCAAATAATAAATCAACAGCGTCACATGAAAACTGACCTTCAAATTAACCGTTTCTAATACATAGATGCTTCTTGACTCCTCCGCAGCTGAAGATTTTTAGAAAACATTGTGTTGAAAGGAGAAATTACTCACAATGAGCAAGTTTAACAAGTACGAAGACACTTGGTTTAAGTTATGTTAAAACATATACATAAGTACATGTATGTACCTTAAACACGAATATTGCACTTGAATAATCAGGTGTGAATGTAAATTTGAGTGAATGTCTGTTTGAGTAACGTGTACATGAAATTAAATATCATAATATTTATGTTTTAGACGTGAAACAGTGTGTAGTTTAAGTAAATAAAATATTTATACCTTTCTATGTCTAAATAAAAGGTTTCTATCTATTTTTACCAATATTGGCAATGTGTTATATAAATATAGAATTATTTATTTAACCATATTTGTTCAATTGACGATATATGACGCCTCTGCAGACGACGCCTCTATCATATCCGTTCATTGAGTGTTTCAACGCCATGAACTACTATTTTACACTCGCTTTGATGAAATTGATGAATTATAAAAATATCAATAAAAGGACAATCAGTTTCACAGTTTCTCTATGTAAATATACGTCGCATTCAACTGTCATATCACGGCGTTTCCTTTTTAAATTACCAGTACTGTTTGTAATGTTATTCTGACATATATACGTCGCATTCAACTGTCATATCACGGCGTTTCCTTTTTAAATTACCAGTACTGTTTGTAATGTTATTCTGACACCAGTGCAACAGTTGTAACGCGTTTCCTCTTAACCCTTAGCCCCAACGAGGGGAGCTATTTATACTATCGTTCAATCGTTTATTTATTTTTCTAAGTCTCAAAATGAGACACATGAAAATAACAATATATCTTACAAATTAAATACATATAATGTCACGTGATAGCTAGAGGTTGGAGGAGAGAGAGAGAGAGAGAGAGAGAGAGAGAGAGAGAGAGAGAGAGAGAGAGAGAGAGAGAGAGAGAGAGAGAGAGAGAGAGAGATAGAGAGAGAGAGAGAGAGACAGAGAGAGAGAGAGAGAGAGAGAGAGAGAGAGAGAGAGAGAGAGAGGGAGAGAGAGAGAGAGGGAGAGAGAGAGAGAGACAGAGAGAGAGAGAGACAGAGAGAGAGAGAGAGAGACAGAGAGAGACAGACAGAGAGAGAGACAGAGAGAGAGAGAGAGAGAGAGAGAGAGAGAGAGAGAGAGAGAGAGAGAGAGAGCATTCCATATTATCAGATGTTATATATGTCTTTTAGGAAGGCGATTTTTATCTTTATCTATCATTTATAATAAAGTATTTAGTGGATCGAACACTTGTCTTTCTTGAACACTATAACCAATAAATCTGTGTAAATTGAAATGTATAAAGTGATCCAAATATGTGTCGATCAGATGACGAGCTAACGCTAGAATCGTGTTGCGTAAATTAATATTTGCCGGCTCCCGAATAGAGTTACACGATTAACGTTTACACCCATTCCCAATTGCAACGAATCTGATGCAGACAACTTTCAAAACGTGAAGGCAAAATGTAAAATTGCATATAATTATAACATTTAAATATATAAATACATGTCTCTATTTCAACCAAACTTCACGATATATGTAACTTTGGTTGTCCTCTACCAAAAGTGACCAAATTATTTCATTAGTCGCCGGGCAGAAGCCCGCGACTTCTATTTTTAATAGGTTTTCGGAAATCACATGGGAGGAGGAGTTATTATTAGAAAAAAACAAATTTAAATGTCTTGAACATATTACAATTGCGTTTGTTTAAAAACACTAAGTTATGACACATCTAAAATGAAATGAATATTCCGATGTTTTAAGTATTAGTAGTTTCTTTATTTTGACTCGCATCTCTTTTGGGGGGGGTTTATTTACGAAGACAAAACCGTCCTCATGAGACTTGCAGCAAGCAGACTGTTATGTGTCAACATCAAGTAAAATTCACGTCGAATTTTCCTTTAAAATAGCAATCTTAATTTACTGAATGTTATTTTCATGTTCAAAAGAGATGTCTTGATTTGTGAGGAATTCATTTTATAATGTTTATCCATGTATATCTAAAATTTGAACTGTTTCTAAGCTAAAACTGTTGATCGCGTGACTCGCGAATACCAACTGCGTAGATCAATCTCCTTTGCAGAGAGCCGCTCTTTACACTCATTTACAAATAGTAAATTATAGGTGATTTTAAATGTTTATTTGGTTCAAAACAAATGAAGAAAAGAACAAACCGAGATAAAACTGGTTTTAATAGAAAATGACTTTGAACGAACACTCTCTGCCTATAAAGAGAGTTTCAAGAACGACACCTCTGCGAAGAATAATGTAGGTCACGAATCGGGTCTTTCGTACAAAATTATTTCGTCCTTGACAATTTTAAATGTGTCATTAAATTCCCTAAAGGCATATTGCTTCCGATCTGTATATTGTTATGCATCATTGACACAAGGGCGCTCATCATAATATAATTTTAAAACATGAGTAGTTTGTTATTTTCATTATAAAAAAGGAAGGAAAGAATTACAATAAATTAACATGTTGTAGGGCTCAGTTTAGGTTCGAAATTAAGTTTAAATTATAAAACAATTTCAATGAGATTTAACTGTTTAGCTGATATTATATTTCGAAGGTGGTCTTATTTGTAAATATTGGATTACATTTCATAATTTGTTAAGGTATGATATAATTAGGATGCCAAGCTAATATCATTTTGAGAAAAAGAGAAAACTCATGTCTTCAGCGATTTAACCCTTATCTTATTGTTTTAAAAGTAAATTTCTGCAAAGGTGTCCAATGTTGTCTTTAATAGGGGAAACATAAAATGACGTGCTATTGCATGCAAATCTTAAATTGTCTGTTTTGTGGTTTTATTGATAAATGATAGAATTCAAATATTCTGAAAAACATCTTGAAAAGTGTATGTGGAATTCACAAACCTTATAATTATTCTTTAATGGAAGCACTGTATACATACTAAGACTAATGATTGTCAAGATTACTCATTTCCATTACTGTGTATGATCAATAATTAGTTGGCTGTGTGTATGGTCAACCTACTTTGGAATGGAGATTGATCATAAACAATGAAAGGCTTCAATTATCATTCACTTCGTTGACAAAACAATGCAAGTTATGACACATTTCACTTGACCCCGCCCCTGATGTTCCAATATGCCTCTCAGTTGGTAACTGTTTATTCAACTACTAATTAACTACTAACAAGTTAGTGTTATGCATAACTGCAGTATGCATTTCCGGCGACATTGATGCGTTGCATCTACTTTCTCTTGTTCTGTGTTGTTTTGCGGCATCAGAAAGGGGGTGTGTATATATCTTATGCTTCTCCTCTTACACCGGTTCAACATTTCATTCTGATGAGTTATAAAAGTATGTGTGACTAACATCAATCGTCTTCCACCAATGGGCTTAATAGTCTTTGAGGAACGGTACCCAATTGCTTGGAAGAATGTTGCGGGGAGTACATGTGTGAGAAAATCAGGGAAAACAACTCGGGTGAACAGATGAACGTTATATAACTACATTATCGTTCAAAACGGCGTTAAACCCAAATCAATCAATTTCCTGGTATAATATTTCAAAATGTGTCAGCTTTGAGACTATTCTGAGAAACAAATGCGATATTTTGAAAGGCATAGTGTTGATAACAATTGAAAATAATGTAGGAAAATGAGGAGTTCCGTATCTTTCAGGTATTGAAAAGTTTTTGTTTCAGGAAAACTAAACCAAATTTGTTTTAAAAACCCGAAGACTTGGCAAACATAATGCTCTTTTGAGCGTCATATTGTCAAGAACATTTTCCAGGATACTGTTACATTGACCTTAGAATAGATGACATCGGTATATATAGGGGTCAACTACTGGTCATGCCCAGCATTCCTGTCGAATTTGATAACCTTAGGGCCAAGAATTATGCAGTTACCAATCGTGTCTTGTGTTCAAGGTCACTGGGACCTTAATATTTGACCGGAAAACCTCAAAATCAATAAAGGTTTCATCTTCTGATAATGCCCATCCTCGCTGAGCAATATGAGGACATTTCTCCCTAGCATTCTGCAGTTATCAATCGGACAAGCTTTTTCTGTTTAATTCAATTGTGAACTTGACCTTTAAACCGAATAACTCAAAATCAATAGGAGTAATCTACTGGTCATGCTCAACCTCCCGTTCAAGTTTGAGTAGCGTATGTCCAAGCATAATCCAGTTATCAATCGGACAATCTTTGGTCTACAGACAGACCGATATACATGTGCAAAGCAATATACATCCTCTTCTCGAAGGGGGGGGGGGGGGGGGGGCTGGGGGGCATAACAGACTTTATCACATAAATTCCTCTCTGGGAGTGTCGAAATGCCATTACATAAATATCATATGACGACACTACTAATTTGGTTACCAGTCTTATGCGCAAGTATTACAACGCGAAACCAAACGTCAGCGGTTTGACGTCATAACATTTATTTAAACTTATTTATTTTACATCGATTGCGAAACAAGCTTTCAGCTTATATTAATCACGCTCGATGTCTGCTTCCTGGAGACTTAACCAGTACTCGCGCCGTTTGTGTGGACAATTCCCTAAGTCATAACGTTAGTCACTTTGGCGCCAAAACCGGTAACTTTCATGTAATCTCATTCGTGTTTATTTATTATCACTTTTAATAAACTCGTTAAATAAGCTGAATATGACGCTCGCCAAGGCTCGCGGCATTATCATCTTAGTAAACTGGTTTAATAAAAGTGATAATAAATAAACACTCATGAAATATACTCTATATCTACTGTAAATTTGGTATACGTGATAATGGGTTAAGCATACTGTAAAAATGTCATATCATGTAAACGGGTTTTCCTTCAAAGATTATGGCGGTTACATAACCAATTTCATTGACAATCTTATGAAAATAGAGCTACCACAAATGTATATGCTTATATAAATCATGTATTCACTTCGTAAGTTCAATCTCATGAACAAGGCATAGGACTGTATGCACTTCTGTCTTTATGTTTACATTATCTGCATTTATATAAACTGCGTTTTAACCAACGTTTCCACTCATATCAGTGGTACCATCCCACAGCACTTTTAGTGCTTTGATTTACAAAGCAGACGATGATTGGTTTCCTTTTTCTATTTATAGATCCAGGTAACCCGCGGTGAATAATGAAAACCGAATTTGACAACACAGTTCTTTACATGACTGACTGTCGAATCTAAATTGTGCTTTGAATAGACGAATTATTACATAATTTCACTATGTGACTGACATCGCATCACAAACGTGTTACACTTAAACAGTGAAAGGGACAGTGGCGGAATATGTAAATATTTAAATCAGGAAGTTAATCAAGGTAACGGACTATCTCTACTTAGCAACGGATAATGCCATACTAAGTTTTTCTTTGCATCTATTTGAAATAATGATGCATCCAGATTTCAAAACAATAAAATTTGATGTATGATATTATGTTTTCAATGTAGAAGATCATATTAATATTGTAGTACAATTGAGAAAATAAATTAATTCATTGAGTCCTCCTAAGGGACGTACTTTTTACAGAACAAATAAATGTAGGCCTATATTCAGCGACAATTGCAATCCCGCATTCTTATTTACTCTCTTGTTTATACATATGTGTCTGGTGAGATAGTTCAAACACCTATTTTCAACACAATCATTAATGTTATTGAATACATTGTATCCCCACCCCTCCCATTTTTCTAATTATAGATCCAGGTAACCCACTGGTAATCATAAATACAGAACATGACAAAACGTAAATGTTCCCTTTCTTATTTCTAAAGATCCATGACATCGAGCGTCAAAGCTTGTTTCGCAATCGATGTAAAATAACAGTTATCAACAGTAAATCATGAAAATATCCACATAAAATATCCATGTGTTTTATTACATTTCAAGATAACAATGATGGACTGTCGAATTTAAATTGTGGTTTTGATAGAACAATTATATTATGTGACTGACATCGTATCATAAGCGAGTATACAATCTGGGTTACACGAAGTCAGTTAAAAGAACAGTGAAGGATAATGTTCATTAAACCGAAACAAAAAATAGATAACGACAATTTCAAATTCGAGATATTCTCTATTTATTCAAACTGTTCTTGTGGGATTATTCAGTAGACCACTTTGACTAAATGTATAACGGTGTTTTCCCTTAAATCTATTTAAAGATATAATTCCAAAAATAACAATTTTCTTTTCACATCTGCAGCATACATTGTTTAATATTCACAGTCATACGTTCCTGTGTGCTAAAATCTTTGATGGGTTCCAATACTATTTGGTCTTAAAAATGATATATTAATGTTCATGCCTTTTGCATACATTTTACAACAGTATATCATTCCTATTCACAGGAGACTGTTCTACATAATGGATGGACGTTACCGCAACGTGTCTCTCTGCCTATATCAAGTTTTAGATTGGATTGGTGCGTCTGATGAAATGAGAGGAATTTACAGAGAAAAGGCAATTTTAGAGGAAATAGTGAGCACAGCGTTTATTCCAGTAATTTCGGGTAAACATTACATTAACTCTTACTTATTTGGAAGTTATTTTGAAGGTACAACGACATTAGGACTAAACTCCGACAAAGATGTCTTAGCTGGTTACAATTATCTCGTGGTAGAGCGAATTTATGATGCACCATTAAAAGGAACTGGGATGCTTATGGTGACTGATGACACAACGAAACCAGGCTATGTTAAACTACATGTAGTTACCGACAGAGTCGTACAAACAATCAATCATAGAGAAACAAAACTTGGAGAGCAAACCGACCATTTGGGAAGGATTTGTTTTAAGCACCTTGCAGATTTAGTCCATCCAAGTTTCATTCAATTATTTTATAATGAAAGAAATGGCCCCGCAATGACAAGCACACTTAACAATTGTGCAATAATTGACGATGTTCAAGCGTTAAGAATTACGTTCATACCAAGTGTTGCCAGATTGTGGTTTTCAAGAATGAGAATGTATAATTGGCCTAAACCAGAACAAATTGACTACTTGAAACATTATGGGTGTTTCTTGGTTGGTGTTAATCATCCATCAAGTAAAAATGGCCCGATTGAATGGAGACTTTCCTTCTCACTCCAGGAACGTTTCCTGATGACTAGTCTTAACCCTACACAACACAAATGTTACATTCTACTTAAAATGATAAAGAAAGACATCATAAATAAGACGGTGCAGAAGTCGATCTCCTCCTATCACTGCAAAACATGTTTGTTTTATACAATTGAAAACACTCTAACTTCATTCTGGACCCCTAATAAATTGCTAGAGTGTTTACTTCTGTGTATAAGGCAACTCCTACAATGGGTCAACGAAGAGAACTGTCCAAATTACTTTATTCCGAATGAGAACATGTTTGATAAACTTGGATATACAACTCTTAAACGAGTACAGACTGTCCTAGAGGATATGGTAGCTCATTGGTGTAGATTTATATGGTCAATCACGTGTGATGACGTTGGAAACATGTTATTCGAGGTATTGTGTGGATCTGGTATTACGCGAACAAGGAATGAATGCACAACTAGAGAAATCGAAATATCATATTTAAAAATGTGGGACCAATTGCAGGGAACACTGAAACGACTTCTATGGCTATCCAGTTGTAGATCATATTCTGACATTCTTACAACGTTACAAGTATTTAATAGCGCTCTGACAGAAACAGACATACATGTAGTACGAGAATACTCTGTCGAAGAGACAAGAATAGCAAGCACCTATATGAGGCCATATATATCCCTAGAAATAGCACAATGCTTGGCCAGTTTCTTGCTGACTATCAGAGACGACGGTCAGAAGAGAACTGTGTTTGATAAGTTTGTGTACTTTATCAAGAAGAGTAAAGACTCTGACGTTTCATCTACATACCTTATAGCGGCGTCTTACTTTCTCCAATCAAGCAGGTTTGATACCTGTGAGAAATTCCTTTTACAATGCGAGACGTCTTTAAAGCACCATGTTGTATCAATGTGTTCCTGTAGACCCGTTCAGGTTAGCAGCGATGATGCAATGAAACCCATTTCACGGCTAATACATAAGAAAGCCTTGTCACCCAAACAATTTATAAGAAACTGCGTAACTGGTTGTATCAGGTTTTTACCATGTGAAGCAAATCTCGTCACTCAAGCTTTACATTTAGAGATGTATCGATCATTCAACACATCCCCGCACTATAGTGAGTGGCTCACTGAGTCCTGGTTTGACTCGATTGTTGTGGATTCTAAAGTGTACCTGTACTTCATGCAGTATGTCTTGTTTTCAAAGACAAACAAACCTGTTAACAAACAGGATGCTATTGACAACACTGTTCGTGTTATAGTTACAAATATAAATCTTGGACACAAGGAAACAGCATACAACCTATTAGGATGGATATACAGTCAGGAAAACAAAATAAATGAAGCATTGAAGTGTTTCCTCACATCTTGGAGAATACGTCCGAATCACAACGCTGCTAAATGGCATGTACTGTTATTAATCTATCATACAAGTACCCATCGAAATGTGTCAAACTACTATGGTATAAATACACATTGAAGTGGTTCAAATTAATGTGGTATAAATACACATTGAAGTATGTCGCATTGATTGTCGTATCAATACACATTGAAGTGTATCGAATTGACTATCATATAGATAAACATTGAAGTGTGTCAAATTGACTACATTGAAGTGTATCAAATGAAATATTATATACACACACATCGAAATGTGTCAAATTACTTTGGTATAAATACACATTAAAATGTATCAAATTTACTATCATATATATTCACATTGAAATGTGTCACATTACTATGGTATAAATACACATTGAAGTGTGTCAAATTGATTATCGTATCAGTATACATTGAAATGCAATCTGACTAAAGTACACGATCTGACCATATGCGTAGCGTTAATAGGAGATGATTTTAATGAGATTGCATTGAAATGTATCAAACTGACTAGCATATAGATAAGCATTGAAGTGTATCAAATGAAATATCTTATACATACACATTTAAGTATGTCGAAGTGACTTTTATATAAATACACATGGAAGTGTATCACATTGACTAATATACCAAAACAGAAGAGTGTCAAAATTGCTATCATATAAATACATATTTAACAGTGTCAAATGGAATATTTATACACATTGAAGAGTGTCACATTGTCTATAATATAGATACACATAGAAGAGATTGAAATTGATTATGCTATAAATACACATTGAAATGTGTCAAATGGATTATCATATAAATACACATTGAAGAGTGTCAAATTGACTATAATATAGAAACACATTGAAGACATTGAAATTGATTATCATATAAATACACATTGAAATGTGTCAAATTGACTATCATATAAATACACATTGAAGAGTGACAAATGGGCTATCATATAAATACACATTGAAGAGTGTAAAATTGACTTTCACATAAATGAACTATCATAAAGATATACATAAAAGTGTGTCAAATGAAATATCATATACACATGTAAATGTGTCAATATATACACTTGGAAATGTGTCAGAAATATCATATACACATGGAAATGTGTAATGAAATATCATATACCCATGGAAATTTGTAATTATATCATATACCCATGGAAATGTGTCAAATAAAATATCATATACTAGCATATAGATATATACAAAAGTTTGCAAATGGACTATCATATAGATTCACATCGGATATTATTCCAAAACAGGAGTGTATCAAAGTATAATAATGTTTTTAAGTTTCTGAAACACTTAATCTATTTTCTTCATACAACAAACCAGCAGCAGATGACTGTGATTGACACATCACTATAAATTATCCGATAATTGTTTAATGGAATTGAACATATTGTGGCAAAAGTAGAAGAAATTACTCATCACTATCAATTTCTCAATTTGTCACATTTTTTTGAACTCGATTCAATATTTATACTTTCATAGATAGAAATTGTCCATAGTATTGCCTACATGTTTTCAGTATTTTGCTGTAGAATCATCAGCATAAACGAGTTACGAAGCTAATAAAAGCATAACTCTACATATCATGTATGGTTCCCTTTCGACTTCAAGTTTTCGAAAGCGCACTGTAGTTTGTTGAAGTCATATTCCTTGGAAATATTACTTCATTATACTAACTTGGCAGTATCAGTTAGAAGTTAATATAACTTCTCAGTTATATGCTCTATTGGTATGGTTCTTTGGTCATTTTCAATCCAGAGCATGTATGTATGGTGAAGATCGGATAGTAAATGGAGGCTCTATTGTGTTCACAAGCTACATATGTATTATAGCAATTTTGACAATTTCAAGGGCCATAATCCAGTCTTGCATGGCCGGATCTGGCTGGTTTGCAAAAGGAACCAAGCTTTCATGGATACCTAACATGGATACCTAACTACTGTGTAGGTTTGGTGAAGATCAGATAGTAAATGGAGCCTCTATTGTGTTCACAAGCTCTATTATAGCAATTTTGACAATTTCAAGGGCCATGGTTTGCGAAAGGAACCGAGCTCTCATATATATCTAACTACTGTATAAGTTTGATTGAGATTCAATCAAAACTGAAGACTGTATCGCGTTCACAAGCAATTGTTTACGGACGGACGGACGGGTATTTGTTGGGTATTTTCCTTCGATATGGTTTATTCCGTAATTTTCCCTCTTTTACGGAATAAATAGCATTAATATGCTAATTAGATACTCATTATAAAATTATAAATTAAAAAAACACTCATTAAAGTGTCTTATTAAAGTGAGAGAAAATACAGAAGTATAGACAGCCGTTTAGCCACTCTTTAAGAAATACTTGAATCTGTTGAGATTGATTTATATGTATATGCCGATGCAGTTTCACATTTGATCAAATTGCATTTATTTTGTCTTACATGTCTTACTTTGCATGATGGTGTTTTTTATTGTATTGTATTTTTTAGTATTTAATAAATAAATAGCATGACAAGGTTATTTGAAAACCTTCTACAAAAAGAATAATGTGCATTCTTCACCGCTACGTTTTCATAGGGACTATGCTGCAGAGGCGGAAATGCCGATTGTATATATGTATACATATGTAAACCATGTACGACAGTATAAATATTGAATATAATGTACAGTATATGTTATATCATAAGACGTTTCTTATTTTACCACAATGTTTTTCAAAAGTGGTAGTTTAAATCAATAAGAATTTTCAACACACATATCTGCAATATTTCATATTTATGATGTACATGTATGCGATAATTAGAAAAGGAAAACAAACTTTTTTTCATTTTATTCTTTTATTAAAAAAACAATTTATCTACTAGGTAGACAGAGCTGTCCATATTTAATTGCTCTAACAGACATTCTATGATTCTATGGTGGTATTATTTCTGCTAGCTATGTACATATATGTTTTAATTAAATATGTATTCAATAATTAAATAGGTAATTGGTAATTACATGCATATATTACTTGATATAATTTACGCATAAATATATCAGATAATATGTTTAGCTATTGACCTAAACTGTCTGGACATTACCTCTATATTGATACGTCGTCTTCCATTGTAAGGTATTATTCTTGTTTTGTGTATGTTTCGCCATCAACAATGTATTATTTCTGTAGTATTCTTATGTAAATCATTGAATTGATTCTGAGAATTAAAGAATTTGAATTCTCACGTACTGCTGGTTATTCCTGACATCGGCGCATCAATGCTATCCCCGCTACCGTGAGTGCCAAGGGGGGAATCCACTACTACTATTGTTAATGTATTTGGTATGATCCGACCGGGGATCGAACCACTTCACAGGAATGGATAAATGACAAGGCTCTAAAATTCTGCTCCTCTAATTTTGCATGTCTGGTTTTAAGATTATTTGGCTGAAATATTTTGTAGGTGACTCTTTACTAAATTCTTATCTGAGAGAGTTTGTCTGATTTCAAGATCATTTAGTAGGTGACCGCCTTTAAAAAGCGTTTAAGTCAAATTGATAGTTTGAAAAACATCCGCTGTGCGGGGTAATCCTGGGTGAAAGTAAAAAGAAAATGAAATCCTGAGAAAAAAAAGCTGGGCGCCTGGGGGCCGCAGGGCCCCCGGTAGGTCCAGGGCAAAGCCCTGGTGGAGGGTCTCGAAGCTGAGAGAAAATGACCAAATTGAAGACCTTTGGAAGCTTCTGAAATATGTTTATACACAAGTTTTTACTTGACACAAATCATTACAAAAACATATCTAACTCCGGGTTGGATGAAAAACAAGAGGGCCATGAGGCCCTGGATCGCTCACCTGAGAATGGGCTATTTAAAACTTAACTCTTTCAGCGCCAATGGCAATAATGCGATCTCTATACTGTTAACAAGATTGTCTACAAGTTGGCCATGTGACCTATTGTTTTACCTGACCTGACCCATATTCGAACTTAGCCTAGATATCATCAAGACAAATGTTATATCACGAGTGATTAGATACTTGCCAAAAATATAAAACAATCTGATACTCAAACTTAAATAATTGGAAACATGAGAAAGATATATTAAAATCTGATAAAAGCAGATAAACAAGTGACCTATATAACCTTGCGACCTAGTTGTTATCGTCACATTCACATTTGCCTTAGATATCATCAAGACAACACTATCTTAATTTCTGTTATCAAATAAAAAAGAAAGTTGCCATTATAATGTTAGTGTCATAAATTGGACCTAGTGACATAGTTTTTGATCCGACATAACCCATGTTCACATGGGCGAGATATATTCAAGACAAACAAATGTCAATCTGACAAATATTCATCGAGGTCAAGTAAATAATGTGACTGCTGTAGTGTAGTATCAAATGACCTAGTTTTTGACCTGACATTTCTCAAATTCAATGTGGCCTAGATCTCATCAAGACAAACTTTCTTACAAAGTTTCAAGCTGCTCATGTCAAAAATGCAGTCTCTATAGTTTTAACAAGATTTTTCTACACTATGGCCTAGTGATCTAGTTTATGACCGGACATGAGTTATTTTAACTTAGTTTTTGACCTGATATGACCCATATTCAAACTTGGCCTAGATATCATCGAGACAAACTTTCGGACGAAATTTCAAGCTGCTCAAGTAAACAAGAGGGCCAAGATGGCCCTACATCGATCACCTGAATGATAGTCAATAGGAAGCAAATATTTAACTGCAAATATCTGTGAAAGTTTGATCAGGAGTTCAAATGAAACTGCAAGGAGTGGAAAAGAAATCAGTTAAAGAAATAGTTTATCAGTAAAAGCCATTTATATCTAGAAATCTAACAAGAACTTTAATAAGAATGGAATTATAAAGTTTTGTCATTTTGCACCTTTCCTGATGCCGCTTTGCTGCCCTGTTTGTCAAGGAAATCAATATGGCTTGAACAGTTTTTGTAGAGAGTCACCCAAAGAACATTTCTGCAAAGTTATCTTGGAATCTGACAAATGGATTATGGAGGTTTTTAAAGTTTGGGTATTTTTCTCAATTTCTGATGCAGCAACAAAAGTTCTACACAGATTGTAAGCCGTTAAACAATTTTGAAAGAGGACCATCAAAGGAACATTCCTGTGAAGTAACGTTGAAATTAGTCGAGTGGAATGGTAGGAGTTGTCATTTGTAGCTAAAAGTTCAATTTACCCCTTTTGTGATGACGCTAGGTTTGCTATGATTTTGTAACCAATCAATACGGCTTGAACAAATTAAGTAGAGGATCACTGAAGTACGATTCCTATTAAATTTTCTTAATATTAGACAAGAACTTAAAACATGAGCACCGCGTACGGCACAGACGCTCGACTGATAGAAAACAGAAAAAAGCTGAGCTAAACAAACAAACCTTAACCGGACGACCACGCCGCCGTAGCCGCCGCAGACGCCGCCGACGACGACGTCAGGGTCATGACAATAGCTCTCGTTTTTACAAAAGTCGAGCTAAAAATGGAATTTCCAAATGTCAGTTTGCCCCTTTTCTGATGACTCCTGACTGCCATGTTTTTCAACTAAACAGTATGCCTTGGACAATCTTTGTAGAGGGTCACCCAAGGAACATTTATACCAAACTATATTGGAATCTGACATGCAGATTCAGAGGAGAAGATTTTTAAAGTTTTGACATTTTGCCGCCTTTCTGATGCCGCAGCAACCCAAGTTCTCAATTGAATTTAAATCTTTGAACAATTTCGAAAGAGGGCCACCATATGATCATTCCTGTGAAGTTTGGATAAAATTGGTCCTGTGTTTAGGAGGAGATGATGTTTAAAGCTTAAAGTTAACGACGGACGACGATGGACGGACGTACCCATGAACTGTATTTGTGGGGTTATTTCTTTTGTTTGAATCTTGTGGGTTGCAACCCACAAGTAAGCTATTCATTCCGTAATTATTCCCCTTTAACGGAATGAATAGTATTAATATGCAAATAAGATACCCGTTATAAAAAATTAAAAATTAAAAAAAAGAACACCACACCCCACAAGTACTCGGTCACCAGGACGACGGACAAAAAGTGATCAGAATAGCTCACATTGAGCATTTGGCTGTAGGTGATCTAAAAATGCGATATCTATAAGTGTTAACAAGATTGGTCTACACTTTGGCCTAGTTTTTGACCTGACCCGACCCATGTTCGTACTTGGCCTAGTAATTAATAGCATTAATACAAATATTCTGACAATGTTTCAACATGCTAAACTGGCTAGCTTTTCATAGACTTGTTATTTATCCCGTTGATGTAAATCTCCCTTCTTCTTCTTTTCCTTCGTATTTAGAATAAATTGTCTGTCATTGGAAGGAATCAATGGCCAAGTCGGCGTTCCAAGTCGAGACCCCTTGATCGATTGACAGCCCGGCTCATCCCATGTTATTGCTTGACTCAGCCATTCATTATCAGATGATTGACCAAAGTCGGTGTGACTAGCGTCATTCGTCTTACATCAATGGGTTCAATAGTCGATGTATGAATAGCCATTTGCCATGGAATAATGTTGTGTGCAGTACTGGTTTGAGAAAGTCAGAGATCACACGTCAGATGAACTGGCAGCCGTGATATAACTAAATTATTTTAAACGGCGTTAATTACCTGAAAATTACCTAGTATAATATTCAAAAGATTCCTGCTTTTAGACATTTCTGAAGAACAAATGTAACATTTCGAAAAGGAAAGTTTTGATAACAATTGGAAAGAATGAAGGAAAATGAGAAATTATTTATTTCGGAGCTCAATCACTTTACCAATTGTCCACAACTCATTTGCTATAGAGGCATTGAAAGTTTTCTATTTCAAGAAAAATCAAATCCATTTTATAAAATTTAATATAAAACAAAACATACCAAGTTAATGTTTCTATTTAATCCTTAAGTTAATGACATCAATATGAAACAAAAAGGGGAAACAACAAAATATAATACATGACTTAGTACAATGTATATAATTTAAACAGTGCAATAATAGAAAACATAAAAGGATTTCAGATATGCAGGAACAAAATAGAACCTTAATCAATTAATGTTTAATCGATGTTTAAATTAATCGATGTATCCATCTGTTAATTTGACCAGAGGACAATCAGGGTCGTGAAAATATGTAGAAATAAACAAAATTTAGAGTCCATGCAAAATTGACAAACATAACTAAATAGTTTTGTTTTTCCGAAGCATCAGTTGATTTTTAACCTCTTTTGTGTTGAGCAAGTTTTGGTGGGAGTCTTTTCCAGTGAAATAGCGTTAACCAATTCTCAGAATCTTCTAAAATCCAAGTGGATTGTTATCCTCATAATAAATGACGCTAAGCATATACAGCATACAATCTGATGAAACTATAATCCGAGTTTGAAAAGCCCTATTATGTGTTCTTTTAACTATTTACTGCATACATACGCTTTCTGATGCCTCTGCAGCAGATGACTTTCTGAAAACATTTCAACAAAAAAAGAAAATGAGCAGATGACTTTTGAAAACATTGCAACAAAAAAAAGAAAATGTTCATATTGAGATGTTTATCCTTCTGCCACAATGTTTTTCAAATATTTTCAATAATATTACTTTTATATATTCAGGTTAACCATATTTTTGTCTAAGTGTTAACAAAGTTGTTTTGTTGCAAACGTGTTGTACATAGAAAAAGGTTAAGAGAATAAAAAGTGAGCTAAATTCAAATCATTCACTTTGCCATCTTCGCAAGAAAAGCAACACTTTAATCTTGCTTTTGTTTCTTTGATGCAGCGAGACTAAAAAAATATATATGTTTTTTAGTTGGCATTTAGCAATCACAGATTAAACATATTTAATCAAACTAAGCTTTGTAGTAGCTAATGAGCCCTTAAATACTTTTCCACATACAATACATCTGCAGTAGACATCTTGTCAAAATATTGAAAATCTAAAATAAAAAATTAACAAGAGCATCGCCAACAATACAAATCCCCTTGCAGTGTTGTTTCGTACAGACATGTTAAAGGCACTGTGACCTTGACCTTTATCCTAGGTCAGTGAAACAGGAACCCGTCCAAGCTCACTTGACAATACAGAAGTGTATAAAGTAAAATAATCCAGTGTATGAAGTATGGAGGAACTCTGTCCCCAAATGAAAGCGCTAGAGCAATGAAATTGTTTCATATTTGCTTGGTAAAAGTGAATGCCACCTAGCTATCGAGACACAGAACCTGTGAATGAAGTGTAAAGGAATTATGTCCACAAATGAAAGTGCTTGAGTGATGACATAGTTTTAAACAAACACATAATAGTCAGTGCGACCTTGACCTTTGGCTTAGGTAGGTGGAACAAAAACTTGACAAAAGGCGATGCTTGCAAACATATGATATAAGTTTCATTGTTTCGTAAAGGCTCGCCAAATAGTTAATTCTGAACGGCGAGGGTAAAAAAATACCAAAGAATAAATAAAAAGGCATAAAATAGTCAATGTGACCTTGCCCTTTAACCTGGGTCGGTCAAATGCAAACTTTTACACGAAACTATACTGGTGAATAATTGTATTCAGTATCAAAACAATCTTCGTTTCGTTAAGGCATATAATAGTCAAGAGGCAATGCTAGTGAACAAGTGAAGTTTCATAACAAGAGCTGTCAGAGGACAGCGCGCTCGACTTTACAACGCTTATTCACTTGAGCACTATTTCAGTATATTGCCTTTAAGTACTATTAAATCATATATACTCTATATGTTAAAGCAACTGAATAGATACATACATTTAAATATATGTAATTCAAAAATTCAAATTTCCTAAGTCAATCAAGGGCCATAACTCCATATTTAAGATACAATGGAGTTATGTAACCTGATTGTGTGATGGTCCTTATCAAATGTGTGAAGTATGAAGACTGATTTGAATGAAGAGTTATAAATGAAAATTCCAGCTTGCCCTAAAACATTAACCGGACACTGACACCGGAGCGAGTAGTAAAGTTCCATTTTTCTTTGAATAGTCAGGCTAAAATCAAAACTTTAACGTTGAGCTAAACACAAATGTTAAAACTGACTGAGTCCAAAAATAGCAAGACCTTAAAAAAAGGTTTTCTAAATGTTTGACACCAAAACCTGTTAGATATGTTGAAGAATTATATTTGATAAATGAATGATCACAATTAGAAAGGAATGTAACTAAAAGATGAATTTATCTCAAATTCTCAAAATCAAATAAAAATCTTGTTTTTTTACCAAAAATAGTCACACTCAGCATCTTCAACATACAATGTGAAGAAAGGTATTACATGTAATTATATTCCAAATATGAAAACCATAACACAAGTGATTATTGAGAAAAAGTAAAACAAGACCACCGCATATAGCACAGACGCTGGACTGATAGAAAACAGATAAAAAGCCGAGCTGAACAAAAAACCTTAACCAGACGACCACGCCGCCGACGATGACACCAGGGTCCTGACAATAGACATCGTTTTTTCAAAAGTCGAGCTAAAAATAAATGAAAATGCCAACTTGCCCTAAAACTTTAACCACCCAAAATCATGTTTTTTACCCCCCCAAAAATGTCACACTCGCCATCTACACCATTCAATGTGAAGAGAGGTATAAGATGTAACTATATTCCAAATATGAAAGCTGTAGCACAAATACTTATGAATAACAAGAGCACCGCGTACGGCACAGACGCTCGACTGATAGAAAACAGAAACAAGAGGGCCAAGATGGCCCTAAATCGATCACCTAATTGATAGTAAATTAGTAGCAAATATTTAACTGCAAATATCTGGGAAAATTTTATCAGGGAGTGTAAATGAAACTGCAAAGGAGTGGACACTTCTCAAGAAACAGCTTATCAGTAAAGGCCATTTATATCTTGAAATCTAACAAGAACTTTAATAAGAATGGAATTATAAAGTTTTTGTCATTTTGCACCTTTCCTGATGCCGCCTTGCTGCCCTGTTTTTCAACGAAATCAATATGGCTTCAACAGTTTATTTAGAGGGTCACTTAAGGAACATTTCTACCAAATTATCTTGCAATCGCACAAGTAGATTATGGAGGAAAAGGATTTTAAAATTTGGGTATTTTTCTCACTTTCTGATGCCGCAGCAACCAAAGTTATCAATGGAATTTAAATCTTTGAACAATTTTGAAAGAGGACCACCAAAGGAACATTCTTGATTCGTATTATATTTTCTTAAAATCAGACAAACACTTTCATAAAAATGGAATTTTCAAATTTTGTCATTTTGCCCCTTTTCTGATGCCGCCTGACTGCCATGTTTTTCGACCAATCAGTATGGCTTGAACAATTTTTATAGAGGGTCACCCAAGGAACATTTCTACCAAATTATATTTGAATCTGACAGGCAGATTCGGAGGAGAAGATTTTTAAAGTTTGGACATTTTGTCCCCTTTCTGATGCCGCAGCAACCAAAGTTCTCATTGGAATTTTAATCTTTGAACAATTTTGAAAGAGGACCACCAAAGGAACATTCCTGTGATGTTTTGTGGAAATTGGTCTATTGGAATGGTAGGAGTTGGTTGTCATTTGTAGCTAAAAGTTCAATTTACCCCTTTTGAGATGACGCCTGGTTGCTATGATTGTGTAACCAATCAAAACGCCTTAATCAAATTAAATAGAGGATCATTAGAGTAAGATTCATATTATATTTTCTTAAAATCAGACAAGCACTTTCATAAAAATGGAATTTTCAAATTCTGTCATTTTGCCCCTTTTTTGATGCCGCCTGACTGCAATGTTTTTCGCCCAATTAGTATCGCTTGAACAATTTTTATAGAGGGTCACCCAAGGAACATTTCTACCAAATTATATTTGAATCTGACAGGCAGATTCGGAGGAGAAGATTTTTAAAGTTTGGACATTTTGTCCCCTTTTCTGATGCCGCAGCAACCAAAGTTCTCTTTGGAATTTTAATCTTTGAACAATTTTGAAAGAGAACCACCAAAGGAACATTCCTGTGATGTTTTGTGGAAATTGTTTTATTGGAATGGTAGGAGTTGGTTGTCATTTGTAGCTAAAAGTTCAATTTACCCCTTTTGTGATGACGCCTGGTTGCTATGATTGTGTAACCAATCAAAACGGCTTAAACAAATTAAATAGAGGATCATTACAGTAAGATTCGTATTATATTTTCTTAAAATCAGACAAGCACTTTCATAAAAATGGAATTTTCAAATTTTGTCGAGAAGATTTTTAAAGTTTGGACATTTTGTCCCCTTTCTGATGCCGCAGCAACCAAAGTTCTCAATGGAATTTAAATCTTTGAACAACTTTGAAAGAGGCCAACCAGAGGAACAGTCCTGTGATGTTTCACGGAAATTGTCCTTGGAGTTTGGGAGGAGATGATGTTTAAAGCTAAAAGTTAACGCCGGACGGACGGACGGACGACGGACAAAAAGTGATCAGAATAGCTCACCTTGAGCCTTCGGCTCAGGTGATCTAAAAAAGCTGAGCTGAACAAAAAACCTTAACCGGACGAACACATCGCCGCAGCCGCCGCCGATGACCACACCAGGGTCATGACAATAGCTCTCGTTTTTTCAAAAGTTGAGCTAAAAATGCCAAAGTGCCCTAAAACTTTAACCGGACGCCGACGCCAACACGAGTAGTAAAGCTCTCATTATTATTCGAATAGTCGAGCTAAAAATCAGATCAGAAATAAAAGCGGATAAGAAATAAATCGCTAAAATGATGACGTCATTTGGACACATAGGTACATGCGCATCCCCCTATATAACCTCGTTGCAAGGTGGTAATAACTGAAAAGAGTTGAAAACACTGTGGCAAAAGGTGAAACTGCTCATTATGACAAATTTCTTCTTTTGTCACAATGTTTTCCAAAGTGGTCTGCAGCAGAGGCGTCATACAAAGTTTCATGTTGGAAAGGATTAAACCTTCAATACCGACTTTCTTATTAGCAAGTTTATTTTGCATGTTTTCATATGACCCCAACATTCAATAATGTTAAAAATCCATGCGAGTAACATGCCATATCAGAACAACCCACAATGTCGCCATTTGATTTTAACTATCAACATTCAAGTTTATTTGATTTGAACCATCAACAATCAAGTTTATTTGATTTGAATCATCAACATTCAAGTTCATTTGATTTGAACCATCAACTTTCAACTTTATTTGATTTCAACCATCAACATTCAAGTCTCCCAAAGCAAATGCCCTAACCACATGGCTATCCCAATATGTAGTATGTGGGAAGAATTACGCATAATTCTCATAAAATGACACTTTCAGTCTTTCAATCAGATGACAAAGTTTAACGGCAGGTCCAAGTTTTAGTTCCAGGTGCTCTTGTATAACAGGAAGTGACATCAACATTAAGGCCTGTCCATCGATTTCCTAGGGACAAAAAGAATCAGAAGATATGATGTACACAACAGTTCGAGGGCTTGGCGTGAATCGGTTGTAACTTAAAACCTATTTTGAAAACCCTGGTTTAGGGTCAATATTGACCCTTTTGTAAACAATGCAAATTTAGGTGCCATTGCTCAGAACGAGCAATGGCCCCTAAATTTACATTGTTTACCAAGAAAAGTGATTTAACGCTTATAAAGACTTTATGGCGGGTTGATTAATCTTGTTAAAAAAATAACCATTTGAGTTACAACCGTTTCACGCCAAGACCTCGAGTTGTATTTGGATGAGTTTCTTGAAGCATTTATTTCAACTTTGTGTAAGCTAACCCATTCCCATATGCAGACGCCTTTTTGACACATTGGTAGCAGACGACTTTTTTAAAAGATGGTGGCAAAAGAAGGAAATTACTGATAATAAACAATTTCTCCTTTTGCCTCAAAGTTTTCAACTCTATTTAATTACCATATTTGTATTTAAAGAGATTTTCCATGTTTGTGCAAATGTCTGCTGCAGATTTGTTGTTTGTTGAAACGGTTTTAAAAGCATGAAACAAAAAGAACAAGAGGGCCATGATGGCCCTATATCGCTCACCTTATTTAATAGAACTTCAATAGTTTTCAAAGTTTTTACTCTTTTTAGGCCAATACAAGAAGAAGATTTTTAAAGTTTTAACAATTTACATATTAGGAAAAAAAGCTCCGCCCCCTGGCGGCCTTGTTTTTCAACGGATCAAAAATATTTAAACAATCTTGGTAAAGGGTGCCCCAAGGAACATTTGTGCAAAATAATTTTCAAATCGGGCAGTACTTTTGGACAAGAAGATTTTTAAAGTTTTAACAATGCACATATAAGGAAAACAAGCTCCGCCCCCTGGCGGCCATGTTTTTCAACGGATCAAAAATATTTGAACAATCTTGGTAAAGGGTGCACCAAGGAACATTTGTGCAAAATTATTTTCAAATCGGCCTAGTACTTTTGGACAAGAAGATTTTTCAAAGTTTTAACAATGCACATATAAGGAAAACAGGCTCTGCCCCCTGGCGGCCATGTTTTTCAACGAATTGGAAATATTTGAACAATCTTGGTAAAGAGTGTCCCATGGAACATTTGTGCAAAATAATTTTCAAATCGGGCCAGTACTTTTGGACAAGACGATTTTTAAAGTTTTAACAATGCACATATAAGGAAAATAAGCTCCGCCCCCTGGCGGCTATGTTTTTCAACGGATCGGAAATATTTGAACAATCTTGGTAGATGGTACCCCAAGGAACATTTGTGCAAAATAATTTTCCCCTTTTCTGATGCCGCAGCTACCAAAGTTCTACTTGGAATTAATTTCTTTGAACAACTTTGAAAGAGGACTACCTAAGGACCATTCCTGTGAAGTTATTTTGAAATATGTTCATTGGTTTAGTAGGAGAAGTAATTTGTAGGAAATTGTTAACAGACGCCGACGCCGCCGACGACGACGACGCAGACGTCGGACGCCGGACGGTGAGTGATCACAAAAGCTCACATTGCACTTCGTGCTTAGGTGAGCTAAAAATTGAATGCTGAGATGCACAACCTAGATCTTTCCATTCATGAACTCCAAAATCTTATCTGGTTCTGACATATATACGCTGTCTGACGCCTCTGCAAAAGAAGACATTTCAGAATGCCACAATGTTTCAAACTTATTCAACAATTATACTCTCATTTATATAGATCATATGCTTGCCTAGATTTATATTCAAAGTCGTCTGCTGCAGATTTGTTTTTTATGTCTCGATAGGGTTAAAATAAGACTGACCTGTTCTTTGATGATTCTGGCAAGATGTGAACAATCTGTACTTTTGATAAAACTGACCACTCGATCCACTGACCAGTGCAGAGAGTTGCTGTCAAGTTGTAGTGATTCTTCTCTAGGCATCAATATTCGACCATCAAAATATCTCTCTATTTTTTGTTGTGGCTGAAACCAGTGAGACCATGAATTCATTATAGGGCGGTAGGCATATTATCATAACATTTTAAACTTATGTTACATAGACTCCGAGTATCAACCCTTTCCCACATACAGACGCTTTCTGACGCCTCTACATCAGACGACTTTTAAAAACATTGTGACAAAAGAAGAAATTGCTCAAAACAAGCCATTTCTTCTGATGTCAGTGCTTTCAACTCTATTCATTTATTGAGGTAAACCATATTTAAACTGGATGTTTACAATGTCGTCTGCTGCAGAGTTGACATATGTGGGAAATGGTTTAAGAAATATACAGAGAAATGATAGTTTCATAAAATGAACCGTTTCACAAGAAAACCAACATAATGGACTCTGCGTAATGCATCGACCCAGGCTAATCTGGGCCAACACATGCCGTCTCAGGGGGATAGAGATAAAGTATAATGATTCCTGAAACTGAAAAATCCGCAAGAGGCGAAAATGCTTAGGCTTAAATGTGTGTTTTGAAATCGCATTTTTATCTAATTACAACATAAGTTACCAGAAATTAAATAAATGTTAATTAATATTCTGTAATATATGATATATTTACCGTTTAAGATTACATACGAGAATTCTTATCTATCATGATTTTACACGTTAAATACCAAATTCATGCAGAAGCTCTTGTTTGTTACACAAGCATAAATATCACTTTTTATAGCATTCCAAATCGTTCAATGGTAAATAAATGTTATATGTTCAGGTCTCTATGTAGTTTTGTGGACCTGCATGGACAATAATGGCTGAGGTTGACGTTGTAAGAGGGCATGTACTTAACAATTGAAACATTAGTTATATATCGTTATGCTCAATGCTTTTTTTTGTCACAAGATTTTCAAAAGTTGTCTGCTGCTGAGGTGTCAGAAAGCATCTGTATGTATCCTCGAGTATTCGAATTTCATGACGGATAAGAATTCAAAGACTTAACGTGCAGAAGGCTTAGTGAATGATACGAAAATGTCATGTCTTACCTGAGAGATTTATTTATTTCCTCCAAGTTTCGAACAAAAAATCCTTTGAAAAATTACAATTCACAAAAAAAAAATCTTGAATACACATGTGTTTAACTAGTCCGAAGCCGAAATTGTTACCCTATTTTCGTGACGTCATTATTTGGGAACTTTGCAATTTCAAGAGGCAACACACACAAAAAAAAAAAAATTAACGGGCAATATATCGTAACATACTGAAAACTAAACAAGAGGGCCATGATGGCCCTGGAATCGCTCACCTGATTTTTTTTTCACTTTAGCCATATAAGCCCCGCCCCCTGGCAGCCATAGTTTCGTACCAATCAACTTGGCTTGAAGGAATCTGATAGAGGGTCACCCTAGGAACATTTCTACAAAATTATTTGAAAATCGACCTGACACTTTTGGAGGAGAACTTTTTTTTAAGTTTTAACTATAGCCATATAATGCAAAATAGCCCTGCCCACTGGCGGCCATGTTTTTTAACAACCAACATGGCTTGAAGGAATCTGAAAGTGGGTCATCCAAGGAACATTTATACAAAGTTATTTGAAAATCGGCCGGACACTTTCGGAGAAGAAGATTTTTTAAGTTTTCACTATAGCCATATAAGGCAAAATAGCCCCGCACCCCTGGCGGCCATGTTTTTCGACCAATCAACTTTGCTTAAAGGAATCTGATAGAGGGTCACCCAAGGAAATTTCTACAAAATTATTTGAAAATCGGCCTGACACTTTCGGAGGAGAAGATTGTTTTAAGTTTTCTCTATAGCCATTTAAGGCAAAATAGCCCCGCCCCCCTGGCGGCCATGTTTTTTTACCAATCAACACGGCTTGAAGGAATATAATAGAGGGTCATCCAAGGAGCATTTCTACAAAAAAAAATGAAAATCTGCCATCCAGTTTTGGAGAAGAAGATTTTTTAAGTTTTCACTATAGCCATATAAGGCAATATAAATAGCCCTGCCCACTGGCGGCCATGTTTTTCGACCAATCAACATGGCTTGAAGGAATCTGATAGTGGGTCACTTAAGGAACATTTCTACAAAATTATTTGAAAATCGGCCTGACACTTTCGGAGGAGAAGATTTTTTAAGTTTTCACTATAGCCATATAAGGTAAAATAGCCCCGCCCCCCTGGCGGCCATTTTTTTCGACCAATCAACATGGCTTGAAGGAATCTGATAGAGGGTCATCCAAGGAACATTTCTACAAAATTATTTGAAAATAGGCCTGACACTTTCGGAGGAGAAGATTTTTTAAGTTTTCACTATCGTCATATTTATAAGGCAAAATAGCCACGCCTCCATGTGTTTTCGACCAATCAACATGGCTTCAAGGAATCTCATAGAGGGTCATCTAAGGAACATTTCTACAAAATTAATTGAAAATCTGCCATCCAGTTTGGGAGAAGAAGAAGTTTTTTTCATTTCGTTGCCATGGTAACCAGAATTATGCATGGATCCCAAAAATTTGAAGAAAATCTGGTGAGGTCATTGAGAGGATGCTTTCTGTGAAGTTTCATCCCAATTGACCAACTGATTACTGAGGAGAAGAAGTTCACGAACGCCGGACGACGCACGACGCACGACGGACAAAAGGCGACCACAATAACTCACCTTGAGCAAAGCTCAGGTGAGCTAAAAACAGAAGCAATTAAAAATTAAACATTTTATATATTTTGAACAAATTAATTTGAAATAATCCTTGATTTAAACATGAACCATTTTTTTTTTAATTACTCAACTTTGAATTTTCGTTATGCTCATTTTCCTTTCTTATTTGTTATCCCACTGTGTCAACCTGAATGGTCTGCATGGATACATTTGGTACCCTGTAAGCATCCTATATTTATATCATCACAAAGATCAATACAGATTTCAAAATTGCCATATTTTTAATGTGATATTCGTTAAACATTTCTAGTAATTAGGTCAAACAAATCACATGACCCTGGCCACCATTTTGTAAACAACAAAGCACCCTTCTCACGGTAAATTTTCATGTCCGATATTTCCTCTTTTGGGGGGTTAAAACTGTTCTCTAATTTTGGTATATAAAAAATAAGGGTATTTTGGCTATTCCTACAATGACAACAAATGGCAAAACTGTTTAAGATGCATTTTATTGTTGAAATATGTCAGCAAATAGTTTGGCCATTGGGAAATAATTTTACAGTTCCAAATCGGCTAAAAGGACAAAGTCATGTGATATCAGCGCGAGAATAATAACGTCACAAATTAAGAATGCTAATGATGAAGTATGTCTGATTTTCGTTTTTGTTTTTAAAGGCGGGCTTGAAGACGTCAGCAGTATCTTGTTATGCGTCTTTCTCTCGAAGCTGTATTTCGGTAGTTTTGCCCCGCGCGTCTGGATATCTGACGGAGGGGGGATATGATGAGTGTACTTTCTCTTTTTAGAAGGCGAAACTGTAAAAACAATATCAAATGGATGATTAGGTAATCACACATAACCCTTCATCACTTGTAGACACATCTACTGCAGACAACATTTGTGAACATTTGAAAAAGTTTGGCAGAGGAGAAATTGTTAATGATGAGCAACAATATACGTTTATGAAACAAAAATTCATAAAACCTATTCCAGTAGTCAAAGGAAAGGGTAAGAGGTTATTTAAAATAGTTTCCTGTTTACAAGGAATATTCTGATAAAAATGGTTCAACATCCCAATATATAAATTTGCTTATCACTTTCACATGAAGTAAGTTCCTTTTTTCTTCGAAGCCTTCACAAATAATGCAGCTGACCGACAGACAGACGAACAGATAACGGATAAGTGACCCCTTAATGTTTTCCTGCCTTACAATTAGATGGATAGACAGATGACGGAGAAGTGATCCATAAGTGTCTCCTTGCCTAACAGACAGATGAATTTATAGACAGACAGGCGGACAGATGATGGGGAAGTGATCCACTAGTGTCTCCCTGCCTAACAGACAGGCGATACAAAAAATAAAGAAACTTACTATATTTAGTTTTAGTCAGTTGTTGGCAGTTTTCTGGACTGAACAGGTAAGGACAGCACTCGAGTTTGATACAGATATTACGACAATATTCCTCTAGTTGTGCATCATAACGACAATCTTCAATGCAGCCTTTGTAACTTTTACCTTTATATCTGTAATAAATAATATCAAATGTAACCATTTCCCACATGCAGATACATTTTTATGCATAATTTTGGCTCATGATAAGCATTTTCTCCCTTTGCCATGTTTGCAACTCTACTCAATAACTATACTTTCAATTATAGATATAACCATATATTTGCATATACATTTTAATAGTCATCTGCCGCAGATTTGTTGTAAGTGGGGGAGGATTAAACTAAAATGCAGTTAACTAAATAGAAAAGAAAGAGCAAATCATTAAAACATCTTACTTTGGTATGAGAAACTGACAACAAACTTAGCTTTGAACAAGAGCGCCAAATGTCACAAAATACGCCCGTCCTGGACAAAGGCTTCTAAAGTTATTGAGTTGGCAAGACCAATTTTGGGTAATTTCTATAGTTAAAGGGCGATAACTATTGATTGTCTTCAGCGATATGGCCAGTTATTGAACTTGTCCGAGATATTATCCCAATACACATTCTGACAAAATGTGGTGATGATTGGACAAAGGATTCTTAAGTTATTGAGCTGACAACATACTGGACGCCACCCGCCCACACGCCCGTACGCCGCAGGTAAAACTATAATACGATCCATTTTTTCTAAACGGGCGTATACAAACTGACAACCTACCTTGCCTTGAGAGACTTACAACTTGCTTAGCATTGAGAAACTGACAACTTGCTTAACTTTGAGAAACTGACAACTTACTTAGCTTTAAGAAACTGAAGCTGCATTCTAGGATTGGCCGGACCCTCAAGCTGCAATTCCTTTAGTACCCGACATGACTTATAAGCAATGCCTATCAACAATGTTATCACCTCCTTCAAAACCATTCCCATTCGCCTAGGTCCCACAGATCTAGGGAGTTCACAGATCCGTCCCTTACTGAGATACGGACCAGAAAAACAACGATGGTTTACGTATAACTTTGGGCACCATGAACCTGAGATAAGACTTCAATTCAATTTCTCTTTGGAAACAAGATTCGATTTTTCTGCATCAAATAATGCCAGCCAATTTATAACTGTTTCACTTACAACAAATCTGCAGTAGGTCGACAACAATGGAAGTAGGCAAAAAATATGGCAAATCTCTATAAATGAAAGCATTATTTGTATTGAACAGATTTGAAAACATTCTGGCAAAAGCTATCTGCTGCATATGGGTCAAAATGTATGTGCGAATGGGAAAAACATTATAAAGAAATTCGCAGGTCTATGTCATTGATAACCCTTTCTCACATACAACAAATCTGCAGCAGATGATTTTAAAGATATTTTGTCAAAAACATTGAAACCCTCTTAAGTATCAATGAAAGAACAATTAATGAAATAAGTTGAAAACATTAGGCAAAAGAAGAAATTGCTCATTATGAGCAATTTCTCATGTTGCCACATTGTTTTCAAAATTTGTCTGTTGCAGAGGCACAGAAAGTGTCTTTATATTTATGATTTATCACTGTAAAGCAATACAAGAGTGCTCATGGGAACATATATGTGGCCTGACCCTATGTTAGTAAGTTAAGAAGTCACAGGCAGAAGGATGGACAAACTTCAAAGAAATTCTCCCTATGTGTCTACCTGCTGAAGCAGGCTAGACAAAAACAATGGTTTGTTATTGACCATGACACAGATGAACTAATGTTGGATACAGTGACCTTGAACTTGATTTGAAAAAAATCACAAAATTCATTCCCAGTCTTCATTTTTAACTTCCTATGAACCTTAACGTAAATCTACAATTTTTTGGTCGTATCTCCTCAGTCAATGCATGTAACTATGTGTTTCAACACAACAGTCTTTTTACGCACACCAGTACTCCACACAATGTACTTTTCAATCAATTGGCTGATTTTCCAATTAGACTGTTAGCCCATTGCTGGAAGACGAATGCTGCTTGCCACAGTATCTTTTATCTAACGTCGAAATATGTTTGCCGAACTGGGGTCCGAAGTCACATCCCCGGTATTGACTGCGCGCGTCGCTACTGACTGAGCTACCGGGGCACGGGAAAGAATAATTGAATAATACCTTTAAGTGTATGTCGATGATTTTGCCAATGTTCATTTGAATGAATCCAGCGTAGCAACGTGGTTAACGTGAGGATTTGAGACCGGGTTTTCCAGGGTTTGATTCCCGTTAGCTGCAGTCATGGTTGAGTGATCTTGTGCAAGGCATATTTGCATTTACTAATGGCATGAATAGGTGGGAAGGTTGTCAGTTACGTGGAAAGAGAATTGCTTTGGAGTACATGTTTGAGAAAAACAGAAAGCTAACAAGGTGAACTGTCCGCCGTTAACTGGGCCTTAGTCATATAGGAACAGTAAAGTCGGATGGACATGATCACAATGGTTCATATAGAGACTTTCTATAAAAGCCAAAATGATTGCAAAAGATGGTTCAGACTCATCACTATCAAAATTGATTGATTGATCGATTTGAGATCAACGCCGTTTCCAACGGTATTTCAGTTATATCACGGCGGAATGTTACCATATAACGTGTGTTTCCTGGCTTTCTCTCTCGAACTAGTACTCAACGAAACATTCTTCTTAGGCAACCGGCTACCTTCCCACATACACTATGTAGCAATTTTAAAGGTCGAATGATGCTAGTCACAAGAACTTTTATCAATCATCGGAAAGACTCAATGGCCAAATCGGGGTTCAAACCAAGAACCCTTGGATTGATTGATCGCAAACCGATAAACTACAAGTAGTAATTAAGAACAGGCACATTAAGCCAAAACAGATTAATACATCTGTTAATACTTTTTACAATATCCTTCACATATTGATGTCAGAGAGAAATACATTAAATCTTGTTCTTTATAAACATCCATCAATACACACAAATATTGAATTCAGAAAACAAAATAATTGTTAAAACAAGTGTCATTGTTGTTGAAATTGCAAAAGAAATAAGATAACAGATTCTGAAATGTTTACTTTTACCAAAGTTCAGCCTCTTTATAATATAACATCGTCCTTGATTGAACGCGCATCTGATATCAGCCTGACAGTGTTCTATTTTATTTTCGTTTCTTTGACAAGTAATGCAACGGTATGATATGCATGGTTTGCAGTCTAAACTATGCGCAATTAATCTAACATATCGACGCGTTCTTGTCATACACGAAGTGTCCCTTTAGCTGTTAAACTTTTGGTTTTATGGTCGTGGAGCCGGTCCCCGGTAGCTCAGTCGGTAGCGACGTGGGCTGCCTATACAGGAATTGTGAGTTCGAAGCCCAACTCAGCCAACATGATCTCTGACGTTTGACAAAAGTCACTGTGACAATCGTCATTTGTCTTCCACCAAAGGACTCACAATCTACGTGGAAAAGCAGCCAATTGCTGGGAAAGTCTATTGTGTGGAGTACTGCTGTGTGAAAGCCAGTACACATGAGTAGGTGAACTGGCCGCCATGATATAACTGAAATAATGTTTAAAATGGCGTAAAACCCCAATAAACAAAATATTCGTTTCTAGAGGCCATTGCTTTCAAACCATCTTAACCCTTTCCACATACGACAAATCTGGAACAGACGACTTTGAAGACAACCTGGCGAAAATATGAAGACACTCTATGTATGAACGTAGCACTAATGAATAGAGCTGAATGCACTACAAAAAAAGTTGAAATTCTTATGATGTTAAATTTAGCCTACTGTCATGACATGTTTTAAAAGTCGTCGGCTATAAATTTGTCAAAATTCATCTGCTTGTTGGAAAGGTTTCAGAAAAATGACAAGGTCAAAGAAATATATTTTTTTAATTAGTTCGAACACGATATACATAAGTATATGTTACAATACAAACATCAAGGAGTTGAACGCAGGGATGTTATTTTTTTCTGAATATATAATGTTTCATAAGAATGATGATATAATTTACAGTATTGATTGATTGACTCGGGTTTAACGCCGTTTTCAACATGTTTTCCTTCATACCACGGCGGCCAGTTCACCTACTCATGCGTGTCCTGGCTTTCTCATACCAGTATTCAACACAACACATTTTCCAAGCAACTGGCTGCTTTTCTACATAGACTGTAAGCCCATTGGTGAAAGACGAATAACGCATGTCAGTGACTTTTGTCAAACATCGGAAAAAATGTTGGCCGAGATGGGATTCGAACTCACAGCCCCTGGATTGACAGCCCGCGTCGCAGTAATGTTTAAAAGTTCCCAGACAAACGTCTATTAAATGGATAGTTATGTTTATGTTCTTGGTGTTTAGAAATTCTATTAATTCATTCAAAATAATCTGCACATATCTGCATTCGCAAAACAAATGTTCGTTAGTTTTAACGTAACTTGAGCAGAAGTCACACAAACGTGATTGTTTATATTTATAATTATGCAAATGTTTACTTGTATGTATGATCTGAGTTAAGCAACATGATATAAGATACTTCTTAATTATGTATCCGTTGCTGATTTAAACGGTATAACATAATGGCTTTTCCAATGAAACTTTACATTCAATGATTTTTTCCCATTTTTCTTCATATTTTGTTAAAGAGTTGTAGAGTGAGTTTTGAAAGGATGTAGATGGAATTAGATTCCCCTTTACCAACAATGTATTTAACACTCGTTTCTGCTGCATGTCAACGGTAAATTTTTGTTTCAACGCGGTTGTGTATTTTAAGCATGATTATTCAAGTCTAGTTCATGGCGTAAATCTCAAATAAAATGGACAGTTGTGACGTATAAAGTCAATATCAGGATTTAGACTGTTCGCTTAGTGGCGGATATATTCATTATGCAAGCTGCTACAATTTGGAAAAAAACACAGATCAGATAAATTGAAGATTTAATATGATCTTATTCTACACTTGCATCAAGGCTCAATTTCTCGCATCGAAGCTCCAATCACAAATTAGTCAGTGTGTGTTATACTGTAGAAGATTGAATGCATATTTCATCAACATGTCCAATATTTTCTCATTTTAGAAGGTTTTATATATATTTAAGGAGTATGATAACATTTATTGAATGATTTAAAAAGTAATAACAAATTTAAATATAATATTTAAAAAAAAAAAAATATATATTTATTTACAAATTAACAAGATTTTGAAATAACAAATAAAACCGATTATGTAAATTAGCTGTCGTATGCCAAATTGAGCAACTCTGTAACTTTTTTATGATTTCTGAAAGATATATATGTGTCCCTCTTCTATATGGCTATAATTTTTTCTGATATAATCTTTCCTTGAATTTAGTCGACTATTGTACTTTGGAAATGTGTTTTATGTATGTGGTTTGTTGTGCGTATTTGCTCTTTGTTCTAAATAAACAAATATATATATCTCTGCATAAATGTCAGGTTCCTAAGCTATACACTCTGTCCATATTTTTTCTGCTCAACTATCTCATTAGTTAGAAACAATTCATTCTCAAAATTGACCAAACAAACCCTTTTTTTATTGTAGCATAGAGTTCATTTCTGAGTACAGAGATCGCTTTTAAACTTTTATAATTTTGATGCCAGGTCGGAAATGTCAAAGTATAGACATATCAGGCAATACTTAAGATACCACGCACTCCTTGACTATGACAATATGCAATAGCTTAGTATCCAGGTATTGACTGACTTGTCACGTGGCGTTGACAATTTTTGGTGACAGTTATAAATTCGCCGCGTCAACTTATTCAGGGACTTATTGCATGTGGGTGGGATCAATGTAAAGACTCAGACGAGCCTGTTCATCAGTACAATCCCACCAGAGTCTTCACTGTCCGTCTATATGCTTGTATAGCTATGGGTATATTTCCTGAAAAAATTGCTTAAGTGTAGCTCTGCATGTGTATATGCTTTGATGCTTTAACCCTTTCCAAATGCAACGAATCTTAAGCAGATGATTTTGAAAACGTCTTCGCAGAAATGTAAACAAAAAGCTGTCTATAAATATACATATGGTATGGAAAAGAGATGATAACATTTTTACAAAAGAAGAAATTGCCTATCAAGAGAATGTTCTCTTCTTGCTAAAATGATTTTCAAAGTTCGCTTCAGGAATTTCAGCATGTCGACAATAATTAACGGAAACTTGCTCGACGCGGCACAAATTAAACCGAGACACGTCGGGCGATTTTGGGTCTTAATGCATCTTATCTGCGATTAGTGAAGACTTATGTGATGCTCTACATCCGAACAGTCCGTCTACATGTAATGTAGTTCTTGATACATCTTTTGATAACAAATTAGAAATGTAGCCCCATTAGACGATAAGACTCCAAATCGCCTGACGTGGCTAATATGTTTTTCTAGATAGGAATAGTAAGTACTAAATTAATTGAGTAAGCTGTGGTGTGTCGCTGTATTAATATTTGTATAATATTTGAATCAGAATGTCTACAAACATTGTTGGAAAATAGCCATGGTTCCTTGTTAAAGACTGGCCGTGTAAGGTAATTTCTATCGATATTTTTAACAGTTTACTTCACGGTGATTTTAATATGCGGTGCTAAATGTTGGCGTTTTCTAAGATGTTTTGAATTTGAGATTTAAAAAGAAATAAAATAAAATTTAAAAGACTAGTTCATTTATACGTTGAATTTATATTTGCTTGGTTTAGATTTGACGGAATCGAAAATTTCCGCCAACATATACACAATAATAACCATAAAGGCTCATACAGTATTTGATTTAGGCCACGTCAGACGAAATCCGTCCCGAGAGACTTTTCGAGCAGCGTAGACCCAGTATATATAATATATATAATTGGACGAAATTGGATGAAATTGATAATATTTGACAGTTAATGGTGATGAAATTGGACGGTTTAGTTATTGAAAGGAGTGATAAAATTGAACAGTTTAGTTATTGTTTTAACCCGTGTCTACAGTATTTCAGATATATTGCGACGTTTCCTTAATGATTAACCAGTACTTCCGGACTTACTAATCCGCTTAAGATGAATCAGTCGGATTGCTATTCGTGCAACCCTGAGCCCCAAGAAGCGACATAATTGCTATATTTTTGGGGTATGAAATTGTCTCCTGCTACTACGGTGAACGTTCAAACCATTTTACCATGAAGACAGCATTGACTTATGTGTAGGGAACAATATGCCATACAATGCTTATACAGATTGGCTACCTTTAATCCATGTATCCCAACTGTTACAACTAGAATCAATCTCATTGAAATCTAACCAAAATACTTCGCTGTGCGTATATTGGATATGACGACACCGTATAAAAGGTCGTACCAAATTGACCCTGTACATCGGAAACCTCGGTCATCGTCGCGTCTCAATCTCGTTTATTCATGTGATAATATTTATCTCCCCTGTTGATACGATTTTGCAGGCGACATTTTGATTGCCTGACGTAAAGGTCAATCTGAGAGACTTTCAATAGGCAGCCATCAGATCTACACGAGCGTAGTTTATGTTTGGTTTTCATGAGATTATAAGTAGCATATATAACAACTGACAGTTACCAGTAGCGATCATAACGTTTATATGTTACGCAGGCTGTGGTTGTTGATCAGGTATTTATATCATAACATTGACTGATTTGCTCTAGGTATTTAACCCTTTCCCACATATAATACATCAGCAGAAGACGATTGTGGAAATATCTAGGCAAACAGTTGGAACAGCTGTATAATAATTGAATAGAGTCGAACAATTGTGACGAAACATGGGCTATTTCTCCTTTAATATCAGTCTTTTAAAAAAATATATATTACTTTTATCTTAGCAGAAGACATAAAGAATGCCAGACGTTAAGAATCCGTTCAACTTTGTTGACTACATTATTTTCGTTCTTGCCATTGCCATCTCACTTGGGATAGGAATCTACCATGCTGTTTCTGGCGGAAAACAACGAACGACATCGGAATACTTCGTTGGAAATCGGAAAATATCGATTTTACCCGTAGCTTTATCTCTGATGGTGTCTTTCGAATCTTCGATTATGATGCTTGGCACCCCAGCCGAAGTAAGTAAAAAGTTCAAAAGGACTCGTTTGGCAATTTCCAATGCAAGAAACCCGAAATGATAACGTGCTTTTTTATTTAAATTGAAACAATTAACTTATTGCTCCCAAAATAGACAACGGAAATTATAATTCAACATATTCATGACTTAATTATCTAAATCAAAGTACTGAAAGTACCAAAGGTAGAATTGCGATCGTTTAAGAAGAGATACAGAAGTGCATATATGAATATTTATTTTAAATAAATCCCTACCATGGCAGACAAGAAATGATGCATCAGGCCAGAATGAAATGGTTCCAAGATCATCATTTCTTGTTGGGCTAGTGAAAGTTAATTGACCCCTACTTCGAAAATATCACTCGGTTCGGAATGTTTTAAAATCATTATCCCTGTATCGTAGAAGAATAGGACTAAAAAGAAAATCTCGAAAATGGGAATAAACTTTGATAAACATTTCACACACATATATACATATTTAGTTTTTACATTTTGAAAAACAGTTAACAACAATAAAATACATACATTTTAAATGAGATAATTATACAAGTGACTTCATTCTTTTATATAGAAAAATGCATAATTTGGATAATGTTTTCTGGTTATTGCTTGTTAAGAGTTCGATGAATTTAGGAATGTTTGGTCTAGACCAATAATATTTTCTTAAATATATTTGTCTTAGATCATTGTTTAACCCTTTCCCCCATACAACAAATCTGCAGCAGACGACTTTGAAAACATTGTGACAAAAACCTGAAAAATGTCCATAAAAGATAACTTAATTGTTAACTAAAGTTTAAAACATGGTGGCCAAAGGAGAAACTGCTCATCATGAGCAATTTCATCTTTGGCCACAATGTTTTCAAAAGTCGTCTGCTGCTTTTGCGTCGAAATGCGTCTGCATGTGGAAAAGAGTTAATGGACATTCAAGTAAAAATGAAATTTGTCTTCTATTGTGTTACATAATTTGCATTTACGGTCTGATATAGGAGTCTTAACAATTCAATTCAATTCAATATATTTTATTGGCATATAACAAATACATGTTGTCGCCAAAATTTACAATACCTTTGGCGGTTTATATTACAATACATATTTATTACAATTTTACATAAGAGAAAACAGAGACATATAAACACATGTGTTTATATGTCTCTGGAGAAAAGCATGATAAAATTAAGTTTCACCATCTCTTTTAAGATTCGCTAAGTAAATATATTTGGACAATTTGCATAACATAGATCTTTGCTCTGATTTCATTAACATTTGAAATTTATTTATATTTGGCCAGTTAACAGGTTGTTTCCCTCTTCCAGTTTCAATTTCCAGTTGGTGACTTGAAAGTCTAAATTTTGTTAATACAAATCTATATTTCTTTATTTTTATGTTGACTAAATACATCTTAAAATCAAAGGATTTGATTAGAATATATGTTTTAGTTTTAGAGGTTTGACTTAGATCGGCATCCCAATTTTGGATAAAAAATATATTTTACCCTTTGTTTAAATATTTTTATGAAAGCGTTAATGTTTTCGACACCTTGATTCATCCATACATAACTAAAACCAAAACTATTCAATATATATTTAACCTTTGATGCCCAATGTTCATTATTTTCATTTATATCATTTAACATTTGTTTGCATATTGATTGCCTTTATGTATTTGCGTTCGTCTGTTCTCGTGACTTTTAACCAGTATTTAATCATCAAAGAAAGGCGTTGTAACTTCCAATTCACCGTATATAAAATTATTAGGAGTCTGACTTTTGACGTGTAGTAGTTGCTTACAAAATCTAGTATTCAGCCTTTCTGCGCGTTATAGCCTCACTGAAGCCCCATACCTTGACCCCGTAATTAAGTATTGGTAGTATAAGCTTATCAAAAAGTTCAAGTGTATGACTAATGGTGATAGTTTTTAATACTGTTAGATATTGTTTTAATGCAAGAACTGCTTTTAAAGCTTGTCCTTCTATATAGTCAAAAGTTTGTTGAAAGGACACTCCTGAAGAAAATGATATGCATAAATATGTAAATTGTTTCACTATTTCTAATGGATTACCGTTGTATTTAAAAACTACTTTTTTCGATATTTTTCCATTTTTTCTAAATATCATAACGTTTGTTTTCTTTACATTTACTGATAATTTCCATTTTTCGCAATAACTAAAACGTATTTCAAGACCATTTTGTAAACTGCACTCGCTTTCTGCAAATAAAACTATATCGTCCGCGTATAGTAGTAAAAACAATTTCAACATGCCCATATCCACGCCGTCAAATTCATTTAGAGACATGTAGTCCTCTAAGTCATTTACATACATTGCAAAAATAAATGGTGACATACAGTCCCCCTGTGGCGCTCCAATGAAACAACTGAAACTTTCACTTAAGTTATCATATTTTACCCTTGACTTGATGTTTAAAAAGAAAATTGAAATCCTGGACGCAACATGGTGCATTCTGGTGACTTCTGAGGGTGTTTTCAAAATGTTGAGGGAAGGCTTTCTTATGTCATATTTAACAAGAAACTGCTGAAGACTGTAACGCCGGATTGTCGGCAATTTGACCTTGAAAATTGACAAACCAAGGTCAAGGTCAAAGTAACCATATAAATCAATAGAACTTGTTACTGGTTACCTTCAGGCAAAGTTTCAAGTGTGTAACCCTTTCCAGTGCTGAGATTTTGCCTCAACCTGAAACTTTAACCAAACTGTTGACGAACAGACAGACGGAGAGACAGACATCGCCAATCTATAGACCGGAATTGCTAGAGCAATCCGGCCAAAAATAAAAAAAAAATCATCAATTTTAGCAGTAAAATCCTGCCAAGAAGTAATGAATTGAGAAAAAAATGTGCTGAGAGGTCCATAATTTCAAACTTGCTAAGATTTGGTCTGTGCAATGAATGTACAAATTGAAAAATGTATTGTTGACATGTATTTTCTACACCATCATTGTAATGTTGTTTATCATAAATAAAATTATTCCTTTTTTTAAATAAACTTTTAATCAAAATGTGTGTCTCAGTGTTGTCTTCTTCAGCAGTTTGACAGAAACAAAGCCTAAATCTGAAATTGTGTCAATGTGTTATTTGTCAACTCTGTCCCATAAGTTTTGCTTGTGATTTGAACTCTCATAAAAAAAGCACGGAAAGGGACAACTTTCCCAACTTTGATTAAATATGTTTTCAATTAAATTGTAAAAAATCTTTTTCTTGTTTTTTGAAAGTTTTGTCATTATTATTTAAGACGGACATTATATACTAGAATAGCCAACTGACTATCATTTGAAAAAGTGTTTCTTATTTAAACCTTTCCCACTTGCATACGTAATTGCAGCCGACGACTTTTGAAAACATTGATGCAGAAGAAGAAATTGCTCATAACAAGCTTTCTCCTTTTGCAACAATGTTTTCAACTATATTCAATGATTACATTTCCAATAAATGTGATTTTCTGTATCTTTGCTCAGATTTTTTTTAATTCGTCTGCTGCAGAGTTTTTATATTGTGGGGTGGGTTGTGATTTGTTAAAGGGCAAGCAGGATTGGGAATTGAGTGTTGCACTTATCCTAATGAAACACTCGCCTGCCTGTGCATGTTTTAGCTTAACTTAACTTGTTAATGTTCTTTCCATCATCAACTTTGTCATCTGTTAGTAATCAACTCTATGAACGAAATAATCGCGTCAAAATCTTGAATCGCGTCAAAATCATAACGAACAAACTGTCAAAATCTAATTTTGAACTGTGTAATACAAATTTAGAATAAAAGGATGAAACAGTTATGTTGTAACAACCAATATCCGCGGGTCATTTACCTGATTTTGGCCGAAAGATTTATTCGTTATTCGTTCTGCCTATTATAATCAAAGTATTCTAAACGCTTTATAAACAAGTGATTTAAAGCGCTCAAATCATTTGATGAAATTTGTTTCTTTAGACGCGGACCTTATCGAAAGCACCTATCCAAAATGCAAAAGTCATCGTTAATCGTTGTCGAAGGAATAGATGGACTGAGAGAAAGAGAAAGAAAAGGCTTAGCAATGCATACTATCTTTATGAATAAGGACATGAACGAATATGTATGGACTAGCGCCTAGAATTTCGTACTAGCCGATCCTTCATTCCACTCGCTTATGCTAGCGGGCGAGTGGATGTTTACATCTCTGCCGAGAGTGAAAAAAGGGTTACAATTTACAAAGGGTAATTGCGCGGTGCAGTGCTATATTGGCGTAGTGATATCTAAATAATTGTGTACACTTTAAATATGATATTTACACTTACAAGACTTGTTATTTTCTATTATAAGCTTGAATAATCGGATTTTTTTTCGTTACTCTATGTTTGCTTTTGTGAGCATTCGTAAATTAGTCAAACCAAAAATTGCACTTAATTGTTGGTGGTGAAGGGCATAAACATCACGTGACTTCAAACTCACTATGACTATGGCAGCCTCTGCGCATGCGCAAGTCTACAAAAATGAGGTATTTCCGGTTCGAATATACTCGGAATGAATATAGCTCATGCGGATTGTTTCGGATGTTGTCACACATCATTAAGGAATTTCCTAATGTTTCATGATATTATGATCTCAAATATTTGTTTTAATTTGTTATACTTTACTGTTTCATTATTGTTTGAACCTGTTGTTATCACATGCATAGTATATGCTTTGATATGAATGAAATGTTCCAAATGTTCCAACGTTCAGCCTTTTGACCCTTGAACATGTTTGTGTGAAGCCTGTTCCACAAGTATAGGGACAGGCCAGTCGGCGTTTCTGCTCAACTCCACGTTTTGATCTAGATTTTCCTTAAATTTGCTATGAAATTCTAATAAGTCAGCATTATCATATTTTTTTACTTTCATTTTAATTATTAATATTATTTGAATTAGTGCTGTTGTTGTTGTGTTTTGTTTAACCTCTTTTCATTGATAGACGTACGTGTATGGTTTCCAGTGGATGATCGGTAATATCGGCTTCCTAATCGCCGACACTATGTCAGCTTTAATTGTGGCCCCGTTAATACATCCGCTTAATATCACAAGTGCGTATGAGGTGAGTTTTAATCAGATTTACATAAAATGCATCTATACATCTGCATCATACACGTTTTACAGCGTTCACTGACTTTCCCGTCATTTGAGTCAATTCAATATGCAAAAGGACGAGTGGTAAGGGTCAGGGATTCGGAGCCGGGCGTCCCGGGATCGATACATAGTCTCAGCGGTCATGGTGGAGTGGTCTTTGGCAAGGCACATGTCCTAGCCTAGTACTGGTTTGATTACCAAGAGATCACGAATAAGTGAACTGTCGCCGTGATGAAATTGAACAAATGTTGATGGCGGCGTATTTAACCCCAATAACACAGATCTAAGAACTAAGTTTGATTGATTGAATAGGTTTAACGCCGTTTTCAACAATAGTTCAGTCATATCACGGCGGCCATGTCACCTACCAATATGTTTCCTGGCTTTATCACGTGTTATCCAGCCAGGGATCAGAACCAGATAGAATACATGATGTGCTATTCAATTGAGTGTTGTTCCAGTTAAACTAGATTAAACGGAACTTTTACAATTGTGGTAAAAGACCTGCCGATGGATCAATAATAGTATAGTTTATTTTAGTTTAGTTTTAGTTTAAACTTATTTATTTAACATCGATTGCGAAACAAGCTTTAAGCTTATATTAATCACGCTCGATGTCTGCTTCCTGGAAACATAACCAGTACTCGCGCCGTTTGTGTGGGAAAATCCCTATACTAAGAAGCTGAAATGATACTGCTTTGCAGAAGTTTCTTAAAACCTCCTGTGACTTATTGGCGAACAGTGCAGAACTAGATCTTACCTGGATCAACACTGTTCGAAAATGCATCACGGCGATTGGTTTTTTCGCAGAGCACCGCTTAATTGTACGCCAAACCATGGCACTTAAAGCAACGAAGAAACCAATTATTTCATGACAAGTCCAAACAACACCAATTTAAGCCTGAGTTGGGCGATTTTAGAATCTTGTTACATGAACGAACCGTGAAGACTCTGGTGAGCCGCTGTGTATGCATTCATTTTGTGTTGTTTAGCTCTTTCACTGCCAACTTCCACAAAGTCGACTCTTCTATGTTGAAAATTGGACCATTCCATTGTTCATCCAACAGGAAATTTGGTAAAATTTAATGTCTAAGTGGTAAACAATGCAGATTTCATGAGAGACAGCTCTTTGCGAGCTGTCTCACGTGAATATGCATTCTTTACAAAAGCCTTTAATTGCCATTGGCATTAACAGGTGTCAAACTAATACTAATGCTGACTCCTTTTAAACGAATTATCTGAGGATTATTTATTTCAGTACCTGGAACTGCGATTTAAATCCCACGCCGTGAGACTATTGGGTACTTGTCTCGGCATCCTTGCAACCGTATGTATGGAGTTTAATTCTAAATAACGAAATATGTTTACATTTTTTAAAGATGTCAATATGTGTATATTTAATTATATAAAGAGGGAAATATGTTAATGCTGTATTTTAAAAGACGACAGTATGTTTAGATTATTAAAAAAAAACGACATTTTTTTGTTAAACTTTACTTGAAAATACGATATTATGTAAAGACTCCCTAAAATTGAAAGAAATCATTTTATTTTTTTAGAAAGGCAGCACTATATTAATGTCGTATTTTCTTTACTTATTTCGAAAGAAGACACTATACATATTTTTCCCAAAAATATCACACCTAGGTTTTGACATTTCTTTTCAAAATTGCTACATTTTTGTTTCAAAATACCGACATTATGCGTATATTTATTTCAAAATAACCATTTCTGCGCTTTATCCTAAATTTACGGCACTTTTATTATTATTTATTCCAAAACAACAACAACAACAATAACACTTTGTGTAGACTTCAATTCCATTTTAGGGGACTTACATGGGTATAGTACTATTTGGACCTGCGATTGCTGTAGAAGCAGGTAAGTCTACCATTTGTTAAAATTCACTTTTAACTTACTCCCTGATACATTAGTGTTTTGACATTTGTGTAACGTTTCGCGTATGCAAAGGCCATGCACTAAAGGACAATTATTGTAAATAATTAGGTTTATGTTAGTACACGATTAATTCTTCTTTTGCCATGGGATGTATCCTTTCCCGTTAATAGGGGCCACATGTCCGACTAATCCGTCTGACCTGTGACCCGACGCTTATTGGTTAATCGCGATTGGTTAATCGATCACGTGACTAATCATCTAACGCATCTGTTTATCGCGCACTTGCGATTTTGGATTGAAAGAGGAAACACGAGATCGTATTTATCTTTGAACCCTCCACTGCCCAATTCTTCCTTCCATTTATCTATTATTACTTTAGACAATGTGTACTAAGATTTAAACCTACTTATTGGATCATTTATTTCTTGATTTTTCCAGTTAGTAATTAATATTTACTCTATATTTCAATGATTAACATGTCTTGGTTTACACAGGTTTTCATACTGTATCGTTTGATTTTACTACTGTTCTTTTTCGTCACTTTTTTGTCACAAGTCTATTTTATGTTTGTATTGTTTTGTCTTTCGTATAATTTGTATACATGTATGTAACACTCTCCGTTATTGGAGAACTACTACTACTACTACTACTACGACTATTGAAACATCTAATCAAACAATGGAAAATCTCTATAAATTAAAGCGCAATTATTGAATACATTTCAAAACATTGTGGAAAAAAGAGAAAATTGCTTAGTATGAGCAATTTCTTGTTTTGCCACAATGTTTGTCAAAGTTCATCTGCTGCAGAGGCATCAGAGAGTGTCTTTATTTCGCTTAGTGCAGGAATTCAATGGGATAAGTTTTTACTATCACATATTTACAGTTCTCGGTATTCCACTGTGGATATCTATTTTGTTCATCGCTGTTGCAGCTGTCATATATACGTCAATAGTAAGTATATGTGTGCATGCAGCCTTTCTCATTGTATGGTTTTGTTTAAATTTAAGACTTATTTCTTTTTGCATCGATAGAGAAACAATCGTAACTTTCATGAATCAAATATGCAATATGTAATAACCTGATACTAATATAAGACTATTAAGGAGCTACTAAATATGAAATTAAACGATGCTTCTAAATATGAGATTATCAAGGAGCTACTAAATATGAGATTATTAAGTAGTTACTAAATATGAGATTATACGAGGCTACTAAATATGAGATTATTAAGGGGCTACTAAATATGAGATTATTAAGTAGCTACTAAATATGAAATAATACGGGGCTACTAAATATGAGATTATTAAGTAGATACTAAATATGAAATTAAACGATGCTTCTAAATATGAGATTATTAAGGGGCTACTAAATATGAGATTATTAAGTAGCTACTAAATATGAGATTATACGGGGCTACTAAATATGAGATTATTAAGGAGCTACTAAATATGAGATTATTAAGGAGCTACTTAGTATTAGATTATTAAGGAGCTACTAAATATGAGATTATACGGGGCTACTAAATATGAAATTATACGGGGCTACTAAATATGAGATTATTAAGGGGCTACTAAATATGAGATTATTAAGTAGCTACTAAATATGAGATTATACGGGGCTACTAAATATGAGATTATTAAGTAGCTACTAAATATGAAATTAAACGATGCTTCTAAATATGAGATTATTAAGGGGCTACTAAATATGAGATTATTAAGTAGCTACTAAATATGAGATTATACGGGGCTACTAAATATGAGATTATTAAGGAGCTACTAAATATGAGATTATTAAGGAGCTACTTACTATTAGATTATTAAGGAGCTACTAAATATGAGTTTATTAGGGAGCTACTAAATATGAGACTATTAAGGAGCTACTAAATATGAGATTATTAAGTAGCTACTAAATATGAGATTATTAAGGCGCTACTTAATATGAGACTATTTAGGAGCTACTAAATATGAGACTATTAAGGAGCTACTAATTATGAGACTGTTAATGAGCTACTAAATATGAGATTATTAAGGCGCTACTTAATATGAGACTATTTAGGAGCTACTAAATATGAGACTATTAAGAAGCTACTAAATATTAGACTATTAAGGAGCTACTAAATTTGAGATTATTAAGTAGCTACAAAATATGAGACTGTTAAGGAGCTACTAATTATTAGACTATTTAGGAGCTACTTAATATGAGATTATTAAGGAGCTAATTAATATGAGACTATTAAAGAGCTATTAATTATGAGACTATTAAGGAGCTAATAAATATGAGACTATTAAGGAGCTATTAATTATAATTATGCTACCGTTTGTGTACCACATGATGACGCATTTTGACGCATATATGTATGCAGCATCCGTCTTTTGAAAACATTGCGGTAAAAGAAAAAATTGCTCATAATGAAATTCTATCTTTGACACAATGTTTCCAGTTTCATCCAATTGTTAGTCTTTCATATAGAGATATTTTCCGTAGTTGAAGTTGTTTTCAAAGAACTTGCTGCAGATGTGTAGTATATATGGGAAACAGCTAAAGTAGTATGTCAGTATTGGTAAGCGCGCGGGGATTGAGTCCGGATATCCGGGTTTCGAACTCTGCTCGCGGTGATAAGGGAGGAGCGCTCTTGAGTAAAGCATTTTGCTTGACATAGTCATCCGGTGACCATGGTGGAGTGCTCTTGAGCAAAGCATTTTGCTTAACATAGTCATTCGGTGATCATGGTAGAGTACTCTTGAGCAAAGCATATTTCCTAATCTAATCACCCCGGGGAACAAGGTGGAGTACTCTTGGTCAATGCATATTTCCTAAAATAGTCACCCGAGGAGCCTGGTGGAGTGCTCTTGAGAAAGGCATGTTTCCTAATCTAATCACCCGGGGATCATGGTGGAGTGCTCTTGAGCAAGGCATATTTCCTAACCTAGTCACCGGGGGATCATGGTGGAGTGCTATTGAGCACGGCATATTTCCTAACCTAGTCACCCGGGTATCAGGGTGGAGCGCTCTTAAGCAATGCATATTTCCTAACGTAGTCACCCGAAGATCATGGTGGAGTGCTCTTGAGCAATGTATATTGTCTAACCTAGTCACCCGGGAATCATGGTGGAGTACTCTTCAACAATATGTATTTCCTAGCCTAGTCACCCGTGGATCAGGGTGGTGTGCTCTTGAGCAATGCATATTTCCTAACCTAGTCACCAGTGATCATGGTGGAGTACTCTTGAGCAGTGCATATTCCCTAACGTAGTCACCTGAGGATCATGATGGAGTGCTCTTGAGCAATGTATATTTCCTAACTTATTCACCCGGTGATCATGGTGGAGTGCTCTTGAGCAATGCATATTCCCTAACGTAGTCACCCGAGAATCATGATGGAGTGCTCTTGAGCAATGTATATTTCCTAACTTAGTCACCCGTGGATCAGGGTGGAGTGCTCTTGAGCAAGGCATATTGCATAACCTTGTCAAACGGGTATCATGGTGGAGTACTCTTGAGCAATGTATATTTCCTAATATAGTCACCAGGGATCATGGTGGAGTACTCTTGAGAAGTGCATATTCCCTAACGTAGTTACCCGAGGATCATGATGGAGTGCTCTTGAGCAATGGATATTTCCCAACTTAGTCACCCGTGGATCAGGGTGGAGTGCTCTTGAGCAAGGCATATTGCATAACCTTGTCAAACGGGTATCATGGTGGAGTACTCTTGAGCAATGCATATTTCCTAACCTAGTCACCAGGGATCATGGTGGAGTACTCTTGAGAAGTGCATATTCTCTAACGTAGTCACCCGAGGATCATGATGGAGTGCTCTTGAGCAATGTATATTTCCTAACTTAGTCTCCCGTGGATCAGGGTGGAGTGCTCTTGAGCAAGGCATATTGCATAACCTTGTCAAACGGGTATCATGGTGGAGTACTCTTGAGCAATGCATATTTCCTAACATAGTCACCAGGGATCATGGTGGAGTACTCTTGAGAAGTGCATATTTCCTAACGTAGTCACCCGAGGATCATGATGGAGTGCTCTTGAGCAATGTATATTTCCTAACTTAGTCACCCGTGGATCAGGGTTGATTGCTCTTGAGCAATGCATATTGCCTAACCTAGTCACCAGTGATCATGGTGGAGTACTCTTGAGCAAAGCATATTTCCCAACTTAGTTTCCCGAGGATCATGGTGGAGT
>JASEVX010000588.1:0-81932 GCA_031761405.1 Serripes groenlandicus
CCAGCATTGTCGAGCTTTTCGAACTTCTGGTTTCTATCATCCAAAACTTTTCTCTGTTTCGATAAAGCCTCTTTAAGTCGTCTGTTAGCTGCAGCTGCCTGTAAACAAGTCACAAACATCAAACTAAGTTTACTATAACGATCTTGACCCTGAACCCCTTTCCCACGTGCTGAGGCTGTACAAGCAGTTTCTCCTTTCACCAGTGTTTTCAAAAGTTGTCTGCATTTGGGAAAGAGTCTGCTACAACAGTCAAAATTCTTTGGTATCATTGGAAGACATTGGGGTACTTAACCCTTTCCCTCATACGACAATTCAGCAGCAGACGACTTTGAACATATTTTGTTAAAAAATAGAAAATCTCTATAATTAAATGGATAACCTATGACTTAAAATGGAAAACATTGTGGCAAAAGGAGAAATTGCACGTTTTGTGCAATTTCTTCTTTTGTCATTATGTTTTCAAAAAGCCGTCTGCTGCAGAGGCGTCAGAAAGCGTCTATATGAGGGAAAGGGTTAACAAATACAACTAGAAATATCACTGAAGGTGATGAATACCCCCAGCTGGTGCCTGACAATATACATATGTATAAGAAATTCAAGGGGCCATAACTCATTTAAAAATGATTTCAGTGCAACACGCCGACAATATGCACAGCTAGGCTTGGTATTAATCATTCTTGTGAAGTTATATTGAATTCTGACCAAGGGTTGCGGAGAAATAGTGTTCACAAGAAATGTCCACAGACCAACGGACCGACTGACAAGCGTGAATCCTATATAGCCCACATATACTATGCATCTGGGGTTATAAATATATATCAGTTTACCTGCCAACATACTACAAATCAGCAGCAGATTACTTTGAAAACATCTAGACAAAAATCTCCGTCCATTAAATTCAAATTATTGAAAATTTGAAAACATGCTGGTATATATATATATAGAATTTATTCACCATGAACTCTTTCTACTTTGGGCAGAATGTTTTAAAAAAAAACTCTGCTACATATGTAATGCGCCTAGGTAGGTAAGGTTTAACCCTTTCCCACAAACGAAAATTCTGCAGCAGACGACGTTAAAAAACATATTGGCAAAATTGTGTAATATTTCCAATAAATGGGAGTTTAATCAATAAATCGAATGGAAAACATTTGCGGCAAAAGGGGGAAATTGCTCATCATGAGCAATTTCTCCTTTTACAACAATGTTTTCAAAAGTCGTCTGCTGCACATGCGTCGGAATATGTATGCAAGTGGGAAAGGGTTAACTCGTCAACTCACCTCCTCTGATTTTCTGTGAAGGACAGACTGTGTTCTTTGATGGTCTCTCTGTAACTTCTGCATTTGAAACTGTCTTTTCCGGTCCTAAAATGGAAAGAACAGAGATCCATGACGGTCATTAAGTGCTTAGCTGGAACCAAAAGGATCGATTTTTAACCTATTCCGTCATTCAGACAGATATTCGGCAGATGGCTTAGGATTTGTTTGTTTGTTATTTATATCATGGCATTTCCCAGTTAGTTACCAGAACTACTGGTCCATTTATCCTGACACCAGCAACTCAGTGGTAATGCTAACCTCACAACCCTAAGTGCCAAGGAGGGAAAACCATAACAACCATTTTTCAGATGACTTTGAAAACATTGTGGTAAAAGTTAAGTTAATCCCTGAAAACATTGTGGTAAAAGTTAAGTTAATCCCTGTTTGAACATCATGCATTATATATCTAGCTTGAAGTAGTCAAATAAGTCATGTCCATGTCTCTGTTGTTTATGCTGTCGGTGAAGTCTCTGGGAAAACTGTGTTTTCTTTCTACGCAGATAAATGATCTTGTTTTAATGAAATATAGGCTAAAATGTTACCAATTGAAAAATAGAACTATCACTGAAGATCATAAATACCCCTTAAACAGCACCTTGACCTACACCATAACTTAATAAGTAAAAGGGCCATAACTCTGTAAAATAACAAGCAATTGTAACCCCTTTAGGATATGCACATCTCCTCTTGGTAAGGAAGCTTCATGTAAAATTTTAATGAATTCCACCCAGTGGTTTGTAAGAAATAGGCCAGACAAAATATGGCTTACGACCGACAGAAAGACGACAGTCCGACAGTGACTCCTATATACCCCCTCTTCTTTGAAGGGGGTATAATAATTAATCAGATTTAATCAAATACATTTATTTTGATGCATCTGCAACAGGAAATTTTCAAAAACATTTCGGCTTTATAGAATTTTTGCCCAGCTGTTTTCAAAGTTGTCTGCTGCAGATTTGTTATTTTGGGAACACGATAACACTGGGGCCATAAAAACTGAACACTGACTTTTTGTTGTAACTGTATGACTTCCTTATCCTTCTGCTGTCTCCATTTCCTCCACTGATCTGCGTCTTCCTTCATTTGCTTCATCAATTTAACTCGCTGCTGTTTCATACTCTGTGAATGATAGGACATGATCATTAGATCATATGTTGCAATTTCTGTTTTCAACAGTGACAAGTAAATCCACTTGGCATGAGTACTGGTTGAGCATCAAGGAAGCGGGTCTCCAGAGTGATCAATGTAGGTTGTAAGAACTTGTTTTAACAATTGATGTTTAATTAAACAATCCCACCTCCTGGTGGCCATGTTTTTACCAAAATTTTAAATATGGGTCACATATTTTCTGAAAATTTGACTTGTTATCTTTCAGAAGAACACTTTCAATGCATTCAACATAACTATGAATATTAGAGAAAACTGCCCCACCTGCTTTCAGTCATATAATGGACCCATCAGCATGGCTTAAAAGAATCTGGTTACCAAAAAGATAGTTGTTAAAACATTTGAAAATAGCAACAACAGCTTCTGAGAAGAACATTTTCAAAGTTTTCAGCTGTGCATATTTGGCAAAACAACTCTGCCCATTTGGGAATCATATTAATCTTACCAATCAACATGGATTGAAGGAATCATACTATACCTACCAATCAACATGGATTGAAGAAATCATATTATACTTAAACATGAATCATATTATTCTTACCAATCAACATGGATTGAAGGAATCTTATAAAGGGTCACCGTATGAAAATTTAGTGTTTTGAAAATCAGATCATAATTTCTTAGAAGATTTTTTTAAAAACTTTTACTTAATGCGTATTTACGCAAATCATCCCCCAATCAAAATGGCTTAACTCTTTCCCTCATATAGACGCTTTCTGCCGCCTCTGCAGCAGACGGCTTTTTGAAAACATGGTAACAAAAGAAGAAATTGCTCAAAACGAGCAATTTCTCCTTTTGCCACAGTGTTTGCCACTTTTATTCATAGGTTATCCATTCAATTATAGAGATTTTATATTTTTTGATAAAATATGTTCAAAGTCGTCGTCTGCAGAATTGTTGTATGAGGGAAAGGCTTAAATTGGTCTACACAAAGCTCAACAGTAACAGCTGTTTGATTGTGCTGGACAAGGTAAAGTTGGGTAATGGACAAGTAAAAATGAGCCATCCCGCAAGAAAACCAATATTATAGCCTCTGCATAATGTATCGACCCAGATCAGCCCGCGCAGACTGATCCGGGCCAAAACATTCCGTCTCAGGGGGATAGAGGTATAAAGTAATGATTCATAAAACAGAAAATCCTAAGGAGGCGAAAAGTGTCTATCCAGATAAGCCTGCGTTGTATGCTTAAGCTAATCCGGGTCGATACTTTACACAAGAGTCCACAATGGTTTACTCGCAGGATGGCTCACATTATAATGAGCCAATGCATGAGAAACAGATCAAAATAGGTTTTGTAAACAGCATAGATCGAGTTCTACACTGTTCACATATAAATTACCAAGCTTGTTAGAATATTCTGTCAAAAGGTTCTCTTAGGGTGCAGACTGACAAACAGGGACAGATAAGAAGAGATCAACACCACACTAACTGACATTTTTTTAAGACCACACACACGATAGACACAAGCCTGCACCAGACAAGACACTCTAGTATGTACCTGTATGTCAGAGATCAGACCAGGCAAGACACTCTAGTATGTATCTGTATATCCGAGTTCAGACCAGGCAAGACACTCTAGTATGTATCTCAGGGCTCGCGCTGTCGTTCGCCAATTGAGCCATTGGCTCTTAAATGAAAAAATTGGCTCAGAAAAAACAAAATTGGCTCAAGCCATGTTTCACAAGAAATTAATGGCGAAAATTCGATATCGTAAAATTTCATTACCAGAAGTGTGTAATCCAAGTTAAAAATATCAATAGTCGTCTGCATAACTGACTGGTTCACGTATTTAGAGTATAGCGTGTATCGGTATGGGGTAAAATATCGGGTAGATTAAGTTAAACCAGTCTACGAGTGTATACTAAAGTGGTTTGTGTACAGTGTCAAACTGATGACATAAGCGTGTTCACGGAGAATTGATATGTTAAAACAAACTGCTTTTAAGTTGTTTACAATTAAAGACCGTCCAATTACGTATTAATTTCGTTGATTGAAAACTTAAAACAAATCACCATAATTGCCCGTGACGTAATGCGTAATTTTATTAAATTAGCAGCAATTAAAGGCCGGTTGATTTTGATGTTTGTCGGCGATTAATTAATTAAAGGTAGGTATGATCAATTTTAAAAACCAAACAAAATAATTATAAATCGAGGTCACTATATATGTTTACCAATTCAGTACTACATTATCAATTGCCGAAATGGCCGAAATGGCTTCTAAGCGCTCACTTGAATGTTTTGACACTCCTCCTTCAAAAAAAGCTAAGCTTTCAACATGCAGACAATTCCAAGACAGCTGGAAAATAGGCAATCCATGGTTGCGATATGAAACAACCTCCAAGTCAATGTTTTGTGACCTCTGTTTGAAAATTCAAAAATCAAATACGTTTACCGTAGGGTGCACTGTGCTCAAAAGAGATTCAGTATCAAAACATGCGAAATGCAAAGATCATCTCCTAGCAGTTACTGCCAACACACAGTCATCAACAATGGAAACAGCAAGACTCAATGTTTTAAGTAAAAATGAAAGAGCTGTTACAGCTGCCTTAAACAATGTGCTATGTCATAAATAAAGAAATGAAACCATATGTATTGATTTACTTTTTTTTTTTATTGTTTTAACAAATATTTTATATAGCTCAGAATGTTGGCTCCGATGTCTCAAAAATGGCTCAAGATTTTGTAAAATGGCTCAAGCAGTGGCTCAAACTTTTTTTGAGCCAGGGCTGGCCCTGGTATCTGTATATCCGAGTTCAGACCAGGCAAGACACTCTAGTATGTACCTGTATATCTATACGTCAGAGTTCAGACCAGACAAGACACTTTAGTATGTACCTGTATATCAGAGTTCAGTTTGTTGACTTCTTTGTCGGCTTGTTCCTTGTTTTTAAGTATTTTCCTTTGTTCCATCAGTTTCTTTTTCAGATCTGTCAGTTGAGTTTCAAGATCATTCAAACGTTTTCTTCTCTGCTCACTAATTCTGTAGTTTAAAAATCATAGGGCAATTTATTCCTAGATTCAACAGAATTGCCTCCCTTACTTAAATACATGTAATATTGAAGTTCTATCATTTGACCTTTTAGACCTTAATTGTGGTGTTACCCCACTATTCAATGTTATCTTAAGTTATATCATGGTGGCTAGTTCACCCAATATGTGTTTCAAGGCTTTCTGTCACCTGTGCTCTACAAAACATTCTTCTGAGCTAATTGACTTTAGTTCATCCGAAAGAATGAATGGTCGAGTCAGGCTTCTAACTCACGACACCTGTATTAATAGCCCTTACCAATTGCGCTATCGCAGCTTGACCAATCCAAAATGATTACTTGCACATCTGCATTTCATGATTATCATGTATAAGTGGAAGTATGAAGGACAGGCAACAGATAACCCTTTCCCACATATAGACACGTTCTGATGCTTTAGCATCAAACGACTTTTGAAAAACTGTGACAAAAGGAGAAATTGCTCAAAACAAGCAATTTCTCCTTTCACCACAGTGTTTTCAACTTTATTAAATCATTATAGTAGATTTTTCACATTTTTGCAAATAGTTTTCAAAGTCGTCTGCTTCAGACTTGCTGTATGTGGGAAATGGTCAAGTGATCTCTATGTGACCATTTATCAAACTAACTGACCAACGAACACTGATTTTGGTATACCTGGTTACCCCCGACAAACCTTGATTCAGAAAGTTACAAAGCAAGAACCTAGTTTCAAAAGGTTAGTTTCCAGTGAAAGTTGTTTATAATGTCAATCGAACAAAAGCAGTTTCATTTGATACTCAACTATCTACAAACCAGTTAACCCTATGACATTGCTTGTCAAATAATGAGGTAAAGGCTAAAGCCTTTCCCACATACTACAAATCTTGGAAAACATCTAGGCATGAAATAATTCAATAATTAAACTTTAACTAAAACATGTTTTCCATATTTTAACCTCTAGAGATCTTTACAAAGTTGTCTGCCGCAAATTGTGTTATATGTTGCAAAAAAAGGGTCCAAAAGTGAAATAAAACCTACTTGCTAGCCGCAGAGTTTGACTTAGCGTCTACTAAGGCGGTCTGGAGACCTTCTTTTTCCTTCTGTAACCCCGATATCTCATCTTCATATTGCTTCATTGTATCCTAGTATATACACATACATTTTTATTTCACATTGGTTTATTCAGAGTTTTCAAGTCTTCGTGCTGCAGGTGTATTTGCAAAGGTTTAAATTAGGAAAGTTGCACAAATACAACAGAAAAATGTGACAAAGTAATGCACACAACTGGAAAACTCCATCATACGTTTATCATTTTGACTCCATTCAAAACAGTGTTTCAGTTATATCAAAGCATTTCCAATGTAGTGTCACAGCAACACTGATAGTGCCCCAAGGAGGGAAACAACCAACTTGCAGTTTCATTACTCTTTCATTCCCTCATACGACAATTCTGCAGCAGACGACTTTGAACATATTTTGTCAAAAAATGGAAAATCTCTAAAATTGAATGGATAACCTATGACTTAAAGTGGAAAATATTTTGGCAAAAGGAGAAATTTCTTGTTTTGAGCAATTTCTTCTTTTGTCACTATGTTTTCAAAAAGCTGTCTGCTGCAGACGCGTCAAAAAGCGTCTATATGAGGTAAAGGGTTAAGCAATGAGTTACAGAAGCTTACAGTGATAACTCTGGGTATACTGTGCAGATAGTTTAAAATTTGCTGCAATTTGTTTTCTTGAGTTTAGCTCAAATTAAGTTTTAGTTTCATGTTATTTTTTACACTGGTTTGAAAGTATTTCACTAATATAAGAGTGATTCCTGAGTAAACTACCTGTGAGTTTATCGAGACAGTGGTGCTGTTCGTTGAAGCTATCCCTGACATGTTTAGCTTCACGGAAGGAAATCCCTTCTATTTTTAACCCTGCTCAACGTCTAGACACATTTTGACGCATCTGAAGCAGACGCCTTTTTCAAACGCTGTCAAAATGAGAAATTGTTCATAATTATCAATTTCTACTTTTGCAACAATTAAATTTCAACTCTATCCAATTATTTTACTTTCATACGTTAGCCTGTATACTTTCAAAGACGTCTGCTGCAGATTTGTTGTATGGGGGGGAGGGGTTGGGGGTGGGAAAGATTGTAAGCTTTTGGGATAAAATTAACCCTTTCCAAAAAGCATACTACAAATCTGAAGATGACTTTGAAACATGTACCGGTAAGTATAAATGAAAAAGCAATTATTAAATAAAGTTGAAAACACTGTTTTCAAAAGTCATCTGCTGCAGAGGTGTCAGAAAGCGTCGGTATGAGGGAAAGGGTTAACTGCTTACCTGGTATACTTTTAGATTTCTTTGTTCTGAATACTGAGGATAAAATTTATCATATCTGGACTATTGAAAAGATTATTTCGACACACATTTAAATTAACCCTTTCTCTCATGTATACGACAATTCTGCAGCAGACGACTTTGAACATATTTTGTCAAAAAGTGGAAAATCTCTATAATTGAATGGATAACCTATGACAAAAAGTGGAAAACATTGTGGCAAAAGGAGAAATTGCATGTTTTGTGCAATTTCTTCTTTTGTCACTATGTTTTCAAAAAGCTGTCTGCTGCAGAGGCGTCAGAAAGCGTCTATATGACGGAAAAGGTTAAGAAGTAGCTCAAAATGAGAAATATTCTCTGAAGTAAAGGCATCAATTAACATCTATTATGGAAGGATTTAACCACACAGGAAGAAGCATTTTGAAGCAACTGCAGCAGTTGACTTTTAAAATATCTAGGCAAAAGATTAACAAGATAGACAACTTCTTCATTTGCCACAATGATTTCGACTCTATTTACACTTTCACTTATACAGATTTTCCATATTCTTTGGGATTTTCAAAGTTGCAAGCTTCCGATTCATTGCATTTGAAAAAGTGTTAACCCTTTCCCTCATACTACAATTCTGCAGCAGACAACTTTGAACATATTTTGTCAAAAAATAGAAAATCTCTTTCATAATTGAATGGATAACCTATGACTAAAAGTGGAAAACATTGTGGCAAAAGGAGAAATTGCTCGTTTTGAGCAATTTCTTCTTTTGTTACTATGTTTTCAAAAAGCCGTCTGCTGCAGAGGCGCCAAAAGCGTTTATATTAGGGAACGGGTTAAAAGCCTTGTGGGAATTTAGAAGTAGATCAAAATGAGAAATATTCTCTACAGTAAAGGCATCAATTAACATCTATGATGGAAGGGTTTAACCATGTTAAATGTAGAGTTAAAGTTTAGTAAGATACAGTTGTATATACTGGACCCTGGCTATCCGCCCTTGGTGTTTCAACAATATTTTATTATCATTTATATCATAAATGACGTCGCCAGCATGAAATAACGTCATTATATATTTTTAATATATAACTAGTGTAATCTTTTTGATAAATAACTAGTGTAATAACAATTAAAGTGAAGTCATAACGTAACGTTTAGCGTTGTAAATACGTGCGCTTTATAGCGACGTTTATATGGATATAGCGCTATAAATTATTAAATTAGTATTTATGATATAAAAAGAAGATTACATTCGTGGTCATTCAATACGAAATTTATTAAACTCGTTTTCTAAAAGTGATAAAAACTCGCCAAGGCTCGTTCTTATCAATTTCAGAAAACGAGTTTAATAAATTCTGTATTGAATGACCACTAATGTAATATCCTCTATATGTATAACTAGAAATGTAATTGTAAAACACGCAGAGCTCTAGATAAGGGGGCATTTTTCATTTTCTAAAATCCTTATTTGACCCTCTAACCCTATGTTGTGGGTACTCAAAAGAATCGTCTCACTGAGACGATTCTTTTGAGTACCAACAACATAGGGCTTGCTTTAATAATAAGAGAGAAATTGTGGGGAAAAGAGCTGAATACCCCTCCTTATCTGGAACTCTGAACACTGTCCACGACCAAACTTACAGACAACAGAGCAATGATCCCTGTGCATCAACCCTTCTGCAAAGGCAGAGTACATTTAAATCAAGACATATGCAATACGAAGCATTAAATGGTGTTGCAATATGTGACAAATGACAACCCTTTTTCACATATGTGCATGCCTTTTGACGCTTGTGCATCAGACGACTCTTGAAAACATTGTGGCATTAGGAGAAATTGCTCCCAATGAGCAAGCAATGTGTCTGTTTGCCACAATGTTTTCAATTCTGCTTCATAATTAAAAGGTCAATATGACAAAAGACTTTGTTGGTTTTACTTTTATCACATTTTTCAGTTATATCACGGCATTTCCTGGGTAAGTTATCAATACTTTCAGTCCATTCATCCTCACACCAGCAAGTCAGTTGTAATACTAACCCAACAACCCTGAGCAATGAGAAAAAGCAAATAATACCATTTTAAAACTCCGAGGTCTGACCCAAAAGGGGATCAAACCTGCAACCTCCCATAACAAGGCGGACTCTCTACCACTACACCATCAAGCGGTATGACAAAAGATAGAAAGATCTATCTGTACCTGGTATTGTTCTTTCATTGATTCAATATGATCATTATTGGCCATCTGGTTGGCTATTTTCTCTTTTATCTCCAACATTTTATTCAGTTGTTCTAGGTCGGAATTCATCCTGGCCCTCCTTTTTGTATGCTGTTTGGCCATTTCTCGACTTTCAGGAGTGAAAGGCATTTCTCCAAGTGAATCATTTCCCTAAAGGATAGACAATATTACACATTATTAATCATGTACTGTATTTGACTTGTGCGATTGTAAACATCTGAATAAAAACAAGTGTATAATTAAACATGTGTCACAGGTGGATATGTCAAGATGGTGAAAACTTGAAGGTCACATGGAGAAGTGGTCCCTTTTGTTTCCTTGTCAAGGCAGGCACCCCAAAAAATAACAAAACAGCAAAATGTTTCCTTGTTAAGGTAAGGCATCCGAAAAAACCCACATGACAGCAATATGTTTCCTTGTCAAGGTAGGCACCCCAAACAAGAGGGCCATGATGGCCCTGGATCACTCACCTGCCTTGTCATGCCCACCACACAGTCAACCAAATTAACTCATTTTGTGGTCAGGTAAGCTAATACAAGAGCTCCAAGAGGGCCAGTATCGCTCCACTGCAATTACGCAAAAATTAAATCTCCAAACAGCCCACCCCCCCTGTTGCCATGATTCTGATAGTCACCCAAGGAACATTTATACAAAATTATTTGAAAATCAGCTACTTTCGTCGGAGAAGATTTTTTAAGTTTGTACTATAGCCATCCATATAAGGTAAAACAGCCCTGCCCCCTGGTGGCCATGTTTTTCAACCAATCAACATGGCTTGAAGTTTTCACTATAGCCATATAAGTCTAAATAGCCCCGCACCCCGGCTGCCATAGTTTTCGACCAATCAACATGGCTTGAATGCATCTGATCGAGGGTCACCCTAGGAACATTTCTACAAAATTATTTGAAAATTGGCACTTTCAGGAGAAGATTTTTTAAGTTTTCACTAAAGCCATATAAGGAACTAGAATGGAGTGTCACCTGTACCTGCTCATTGCAAGTGTGACGAAAAAGTGTGAAGGACAGACAGACAGATGCCGGAACAAAAAAAAAAAGTAATCCCTAAGTGCCTACCATGCTACGCAGGGTGACACAAAAATAGCCCCGCCCTCTGGCGGCCTTGTTTTTTGACCAATCAACATTGCTTGAAGGAATCTCATAGTCACCCTAGGAAAATTTCTACAAAATTATTTGAAAATCAGCCTGACACTTTTTGAAGGAATTCTGGTGAGGTCATTGAGAGGATGCTTTCTGTGAAGTTTCATCCCAATTGACCCACTCATCTTCAGAGGAGAAGATGTTGACGGACAAAAGGTGATCACAATAACTCACCTTGCGCTCAGGTGAGCTAAAAATAACAAGACAGCGAGATGTTCCTGAGTACTTTGGATGAGTATTATTTGTTTGGGAAAATAAAGAAATCTACATCTTCAACAAACATATCTAATTAAGAAATGAAAACATTGTGGGAAAAGGCAGAATTGCTCATGTTGAGCAATTTCTCCTTTTTCCAGGCTGTCTACAGACAGGTAAATGGTTAACCCTCTTTCACATTCAAATGCAATTTGTTTCTGCAGCAGATTTTTGTTTAAAAAAAACCAGTATGATAAAGGGAGATATTGCTCATTATGCAACAATATTTTAAAAACTTTTCATTTGCTTTAATTTAATATAGATTTTCCATATTTTTGACTCAATATTTTCAAAATTGCCTGCTTCAGATTTGTTGTATGTGGAAAAGGTGGTAAAGCATAAATAATACTCACTTCTGTGATATCATCATCATCAACCTCTGTGTTTTCTTCTACAATCTCTACAAGTATCTGAAATAATTAATCCATCACTTGATTTTCTGACATATATTAACCCTTTCCCTCATATAGATGCTTTCTGATGCCTCTGCAGCAGACGGCTTTTTGAAAACAATAGTGACAAAAGAAGACATTGCTCAAACGAGCAATCTCTCCTTTTGACACAATGTTTTCCACTTTTAGTCATAGGTTATCCATTCAATTATAGAGATTTTCTATTTTTTGACAAAATATGTTCAGTCGTCTGCTGCAGATTTGTCGTATGAGGTAAAGGGTTAAGAGTTGTCTGCTATGAGAGTATGACAAGCAATTAAAACAGCTGCTGTGTTGTTTTCTTAATATGATACATAAATGAAATAAGCACAAATTGAGGGATCATCTCTGCTTGCCAAATAGTTAACCCTTTCCCTCATACGACAATTCTGCAGCAGACGAATTTGAACTAATTTTGTCAAAACATAGAAAATCTCCATAGATGAATGGATAACCTATGACAAAAAGTGGAAAACATTGTGGCAAAAGGGGAAATTGCACGTTTTGTGCAATTTCTTCTTTTGTCACTATGTTTTCAAAAAGTCGCCTGCTGCAGAGGCGTCAGAAAGCGTCTAATATGAGGGAAAGAGTTAATTCTACACGGCGAGTGTAAATTATTACAAATATCGATCGATTGACAGATCACTCCAACACATTGATAACTAAAAGTAAAATATTGGTCCCTTTCGAAATCCCGAGCTTTTGATAGTCCAGTCCACCGTATGTCAATAGTTAATTCAAAGCATGACAGAACGCAGACTGTAGTGCTTCAATATATAAGTAAGAGATAAAGACAGTCCGCCAATGTCAGTGAGAGAATATTTGATATAAAAGACGATGGAAAAGTGATCCCTATTTGTCTCCATGCTATCGTAGGTGACATAAAAAGTGTTCCCCCTTTTTCAATAATGATTCCAGACAGTCCCTTAGGTATGAATGTTCTATACAAAGTAACAGAATAACTTACAGATTTCTCCTCCACTTGCTGTGCTAATTGTTTCAGGTGTTCAATCTGTTCTGTCACCTCTGGGGGGCCCTCTGCCATAGATGAACTCAGTAACTGAAAGTCTACTTTACTTAAACTGGTCCTGAAAGTGGCAAAGGACTAAACAACAACTGTCCCTAAAGGTGATATAACCTTGACCTTGGCCTGGACAGTATAAAACTAGAGAGCCATGATGGCCCTGGAATCGTTCACCTGAAGATTTTTTTAAAGTTTTGTCTACATGCATATAAGGCCAAACAGCCCAGCCACCTAGTGGCCATGTTTTTGACCAATCAACATGGCTTGAAGCAATCTGATAGAGGGTCAAGCCAAGGTACATTTCTACAAAATTATTTGTAAATCGGCCAGACACTTTTGGAGGAGAGGATTTTTAAAGCTTCCACTATAACCATATAAGGCAAAACAGACCCGTCCCTCTGGCGGCCATGTTTTTTACCAATCAACATGGCTTGAATTTATCTGATAGAGGGTCATCCAAAGAACATTTCTACAAAATTATTTGAAAATCGGCCATAGGCTTTCGGAGGAGAAGATTTGTTTCCACTATATCCATATAAGGCAATAAAAGCCCAGCTCCCTGGCGGCCATGTTTTTAGACCAATCATTATGGCTTGAAGGTCACCCAAGGAACATTTCTACAAAATTAATTGAAAACCGGCCTTACACTTTTGGAGGGAAAGGTTTTTTAAGTTTCCACTACAGCAATATAATGCAGAAACCAGTTTGGGAGAAGACAATTTTTAAAAAAAATATTTGTTTGGTTGCCATGGTAACCAGAATTCTGCATGGATCCCAAAGAATGGAAGGAAATCTGGTCAGGTCATTAAAAGGATGCTTTCGGTGAAGTTTCATCCAAATTGACCGACTGGTTACAGAGGAGAAGATGTTGACGGACTCCAGACTTCGGACAAAAGGCGATCACAATAACTCACCTTCAGTGCTTTAAAAAGTCACAGTTCAAGAAGATATAACTCGAGAAAACACAAATTGATACCATCCAAAATCCTGTCTAATTCAGGATAATCATGTGTACCAAGTTTAATTAAAATATCTTAAAAATTAAAGCATTTTCGTCCACAAAGTTCACATGTGGTACTGCCATGTTTATAATTTACTGGAGACAATTTTTGTTTGAGGAGGTATAAACTTTCAAAAATTCTTTGTTTAAATTTCCATTCCTATTTTGTATATGATTAAAATTATTGGTAATTTTTACAAAAGATACTGATGTTGTGTAATCCTACATTTTATATATTCAACAACATCTATTGCAAACAAGGGCTACATGGTGACAAATTTGAGTCAAATAATAATATTAACAATGTGGTGAAAAATAGAAAAGTATTCATCACAACTACTTTCCCAATTTGTTTTAAAACAAGAAACCGCTGAAGACGGCAAGGCCGGATTGTCGGCAATTTCACCTTGAAAATCGACAAACCAAGGTCAAGGTCAAAGTAACCATAGAAATCAATAGAACTTGTTACTGGTTACCTTCAGGCAAAGTTTCAAGTTTGTAACCCTTTCCAGTGCTGAGATTTTGCCTCAACCTGAAACTTTAACCAAAATGTTGACGGACAGACAGACAGACGGACATCACCAATCTATAGACCGGAATTGCTAGAGCAATCCGGCCAAAAACAATCTCTAGTAACTATGTCACTAAGTCTGTTTTTATTAAGGCTCTTAGTTTTTGCAATTGGACACTCACATAAAATAAGGAACAGAAAGTAATATCTAACCATTATCATTTTTAATTGCTAAATCCTTACCCTATATGTTTCTCGTATTCTTTAATGTGATCTTCTAGCTTTTCACATTTTATTTCCTGTGTTATTGCCTTTTCAAACATGTTGGCTGCTTGGTCTACACTGTGCTGAAGATCTTTGGACATTGTTGCATTTTCTTCCTGAAACGAAATGCAATATTGATAATAAACTATGTCTTCAAAATATCTTTTACCCCTTCCCCCTTGCAGATGCATTTTGACACATCTGCAGCAGATGACTTTTGAAAGCTTTGTGGCAACACAATGAGGACTTTTTCTCCTTTTTGTGACTATTTTCAACACTTGGATGGGAATTTTCCTTATTTTTGCTTGTATGTTTGCATAGTTGTCTGCTTCAGATTCGTTGTATGTGGGAAAATGTTAAAAGAAAATCATTGTGATAATTTATTAACAAAGACAATGGCTTGTTTGGACCAAAGCACTCTTAACCCTTTCCCTCATACAACAAATCTGCAGCAGACGACATTGAACACGTTTTTTCTCAAAAAGTGGAAAATCTCTATAATTGAATTGATAACCAACCTATGACTTAAAAGTGGAAAACATTGTGGCAAAAGAAGAAATTTCTCGTTTTGAGCAATTTCTTCTTTTGTCACTATGTTTTCAAAAAGCTGTCTGCTGCAGAGGCATCAGAAAGCGTTGATATGAGGGAAAGGGTTAAATCGAAAGACTACACCTTCATGAATGTTCATTTTATTTGGTGTTTTACAGCACTTTCAGCAATTTTATAGTTATATCACAGCGTTTGCGCGGTAAGTTACCTTTACTACTGGTACAATTTTACTGACATCACTGAGTCAACCATTATGCTAACCCTACAACCCTGAGCGCCAAAATGTTAGAGGCACAGTAGGCACAGTAGGCGGGCGCTCTAACACTTCACCACAAAGATGGTCATGAATGTTTGTATTGACAGCAGTAAACTAATTCTCACACTTCTCTGTGTCATTGGCTCCATTTTACATTACTCGTGTTTGTAAAGTTTTGAATTTTTATGATTGAATTTAATTTCTAAAATCAACTTAAAATTATATGCTTATTTACATAGAGACAATGTTTCCTTGGTAAAGTTTACTTTGCCAATAGCTGAAGGATAATGATTTAAACTCATATAACATATCTATGATGAATTGTTCCAGACTTTCGTAATGGGCATTTACAATTACGTTACTAACAAAATTCATATCAAACAGACATTATCTTGGTTATAGATGTTCCTTTAGCAGGAATATTATTCCTCTTCATAATAGCCCTGTATCTTTCACCTGAGAACTTGAATAGTTATCATAGTTTTTACTATACATATATTTAAAATAGGCCCTTCCCTCTGGTGGCCATCATTTCAACTTATAGGAAATAATTTTAACAATCTTGGTAGAGGGTCACTCAATAAACAGTAGTGCAAAATTATTTTCAAATTTGAACTATACTTTTTTGGACAAGTTTATTATGGAGATTGCCATGGCAACCAGAGTTTTGCATGGAATTTAATTCTTTTAGCAATATTGAAAGACTAAGGATCATTCCTGAGAAGTCTTTTTTTTTTTACAAAATTCCTTTCTGTTGTCATTGTAATCAGAGTTTGGCATGGAATTCAATTATTTTATCAATTCTGAAATGGCATCTGATGATCTCTTAACTCTTTCAGCGCGTAATTGTTTAAAGTAGACTCTTCCATGTTCGAACTCGGCCAACTCTATTTTCATGTTATAGGATTTTTGGAATATTTTTATAACTCACAGCCAAACAATGCAGATTTCAGGTGAGACAGCTTGTTACGAGCTGACTCACCTGAATCTGTATTGTTTGCAAAAAGTTCAATATTGCCTTTAGCGCTGAAAGAGTTAAGGAACATTCACATGAACTTTAGGAGACGGCATTTGAAGATATTGTTGACACACAACATCCAACGATGCTAAAAGCTCACCATGAGTATCTCATGCTCAGGTGAGCTAACAAGTCAAAACCGAATTCACAGTCTTACCTTTAGTTTATCATAATTTTCAGTCAATTCTTGCAACTTTTCTCTTAAATTCTTCTTGGTTGGAGTTGTCTCTGCTGACTTCACAGAGCTAGAGTTATAAAGAAATCAAATCAATCACTATCAATAATACAACAGCATTTTGTCGAATCTGCTGCAGCAACATTGCCAAAAGAGACCCCAAAAACAATCCGGTTTCCTTCCTATCTAAGCTACCATCCGGTGTAATTTGGTAAGAATCAGTCAAATCCAAAGAAAGTTTCTAAGCAGAAACACAACTAAGAAATTACTAAAACTAAAGTTAAAGGATAATAGAGAGCATTGAAGAATGATCCTCAAGTCATGATCAGGCAATAGGCAAAACAATGGGGTCTGATCATATCCCTTTCCAACATACAACAAATCTGCAGCAGACGACTTTGAAAATGTCTAGGCAAACATGTTGAAAATCTCAATAAACGAATGTACGCTTTTTGTAAAGACTTCTTATTACTTGCTTATTATCTTTTTTCATAATGTTTTCAAATAGCTACTGGGGCCGACCCTTAAAATGGAACTGTAAGTCGAAAATGGTTAAAACATTACTGACTAAACATACCCTCTAAATAAGCAACTACGTCACAGATAAAGGAAACTAACCTGGCAGAAACATCTGTTATGCCAGCATGTATCAGTTTCATTTGAAGCTGTTGAATGCTTTCTTGCAGCTGCATTATCTTAGCAGTCTGAGGATCCCAGTTAATAATTGGTTTGTTCTTTATCTTTCTTGCACGATCGGCGTAACGCAGCGTATTCAGTGTCTCCTCCATATTGCTGTCTGCTGGACTTACACATGCGATCATTAACGTGTGGCTGTTACCTCCAAGGGAATCTGTACAGAGTGAATACAAGAGGATCAAACATGGGTCCCACCCCTTTCTCCCTATTGGCAGCTTGTAACAATATTTGCAGATAGTGTAGACTAAGATCTGTCAGTGCATATGAGCATTATCTGCATTACTCATTATGAGAAATTTCTCAATTTGCTACATGCTTTCAAATGATATCAGCTGCAGACATGTCACAGGTAAGCTGTCATAGGACAGTGGCCAAATGGGTTTGAATTGCGTCCAAAGTACACCTTGAAATGTTTGTTAGGTAAATTACGCAGGGATATGAAAATCACTCAATTGTTGTGTATTTGTTAGACACAAAAGTGCAGACGGCTTTTTGAAAACAGTGACAAAAGAAGAAATTGCTCAAAACGAGCAATTTCTCCTTTTGCCACAATATTTTCCTCTTTTAGCCATAGACTATCCATTCAATTATAGAGATTTTCCATTTTTTGACAAAATATGTTTAACCCTTTCCCTCATATAGATGCTTTCTGACGCCTCTGCAGCAGACACCTTTTTGAAAACATATTGACAAAAGAAGTATTTGCTCAAAACAAGTAAAATTTCTCCTTTTATCACAATGTTTTCTACTTTTAGTCTTAGGGCTGTTCCAGAACAAAATGTCGGGGGGGGGGGGAGGAACGACAACCTATTTAAATTCTGTGGGTGGAGAGTATTTTTTAAATAAAATTCTCTAGGTAGGGGTCAAAAGGTGTATTTTAATTCTGTGGGTGGTCGTTCTTTTTACTGTATAAAAAACCCGTAATAAATTCGGCGGGAATTCAATGTCAAGCGTTTTCTAATTTTTAATCGTTGGATACGAGATCGCAAATTTACTGTATCAGTTCGCCGATAAATATTGGTGATAATGAGGCTTCAGTGATTTTTACGACACCGGTTACAAGTTGGCTTCCGCTTCCGCTAGCAGCACGCGGTCTGCGGATGATGTTGAAAAAATGAATGATGGAAGACAAATGATGCATGTCGCATTGACTTTTGTCAAACGTCGGAAAGAAAGTCTGGATTCGAACTCACAACCCCTGACTGAGCTTCAGGGGCTCGGCACAAATTATCAGAACAATAATCTCCAAGAAAGGCAAGACACCCCCAGTCCGAGGTCTTGTCTTTATATTGTATTTTAAAGGCAGTGTGTTGCCCTCTAAGTATAAATGATGGTTGTTGGAACAAAGATTGAAATACATGTTCATTATTTCATCTAGTCGATATTACATTTTGTGGATTTCTCCATACTAGACCAGTTTGCCACACTATTATTTAGCATTGGCAATGGTCCGTTACAAACTTGACCTCATATTTCAGCCAATTGTATTATAAATATGATTGATTCGAGTTTAACGCCGTTTATCAGTTATATCACGACAGCCAGTTATCTACAATAAATGTATTTCCTGGTTTTCGCACAACAATCTTTCCAAAGCAACTGGCTGCTTTTCCACATAGATTTAGAAGATTGGTGGAAGATGCATGTCACATTGACTCTTGTCAAACATAGGAAAGAAATATGGCTGAGCCTGCATTGCTACCGACTGGGTTTGGGTTATCTAGGAAGGTACATTCTTGGTCATGGTCAAATATGATACTACTGGATGTCTTTTAACACATGCATTTTAATTTTGATCTGCTTGAATGTGTTTAAAAGTATAAAACATGAATAAAATTGCTATGAATGTGATAATTTAAATTCTCTAGGTGGGGGGTAAAATTGAAATTTTATTCTATGGGGGGTGCCCAAAAAATAATTAAAATTCTATAGGTGGTACCCTCAAAATTGCTGGTCGTTGATATTTCGTTGTTTTTTTTTACCCAATTTGTGTAGTCAATTTAACCACGTGTTGGATAGAAATAAAATGGCGGACTATTCAAATGTTTCGTTGATGTGAATTTGATTTTCGATGTATTAAAGTGGTAAAGAGGTGAGCTGTATATTTTTCAGATATCGGTTATAATATAAATAACAGATGATAAAACTAGCAAGTACTTGTTTAAATGATTTGAACTAGTTAACCCTTTCCCTCATATAGACACTTTCTGATGCTTCTGCAGCAGACGGATTTTTGAAAACATAGTGACAAAAGAAGAAATTGCTCAAAACGAGTAATTTCTCCTTTTGCCACTATGTTTTCCACTTTTAGTCATAGGTTATCCATTCAATTATAGTGATTTTCTATTTTTTGACAAAATATGTTCACAGTCGTCTGCTGCAGAATTGTTGTATAAGGGAATGAATGTATATTGTTTTATGGCGCATCGACAGCTAAGGTCATTTAGCGCGCAATTAAATTTAATTATTCATGATCCCTGGGTAAACAAACCAGTACTTGGCTAGAAAATGTGCCATGCCCAAGGGCACTCCACCATGACCGTAGTGCCGTGACTGGGGATCGAACCCGGGACACCCGGTTTCGAAATTCCCGACGCTAACCACTCGACCACAGCGGATTCCTTGTTGTATAAGGGAAACAGTTAAACACAGACTTCGTTTTAGTTTAACTGGGAGGGTTTTCCGGAAAGTACACTGGATTCACTTTTAAGAATCTGTATGCATCACAATTGAATGAGGCAGAAACTGAAAGCATCATAGATGTTTTCAAGTTAAAGAGATAGATAACGGATATATTAATCTTTGAATTATAAGTTAATGAAATGGTCAATATTGGTTAAAAACAGTATTAAATGGGTAACTATAACAGTATTCTGTTTTAATTGCTTTAAAATGTAAATGTGTTTGATATGAGCTGGAGCAGAGCCAAATTTTTGGTGCCCAAATTCAGTCTGGTAAATAATATTATTCAACAACCCACCTTTTTCAGACTTATTGGGCCATGGGCCCAATGTTTAATGTTTTCAAAATATTGGCAGATATCTCCCTCTAGTATATATTGCTAATTTTGATTTCCAAATGCAAATGATCAATGAATGTTCTTAGGTAGTATGAAGATTCACACTCTCCATTGCACATTCCTCCATTTCTTGAATGTTTACATATACTATGGACTAGGGCTGTAACGATACATTCGAATATTCGATATAATCGAATACAGGTCTGTACGATACGTATTCGTTATTCGCCTCATCTATATTCGAATATTTACGAATATAATCAAAAGCTGTATGATTTAAATCAAATTCAATGTAACTGAACTACAAACATAACAAACCTTTTGTCACACTTGAAAACCTCTTTAGTTTCATAGCGCATTTATATAGTACCCCTTCCACAACAACTGACCACTGATTTTGTGACAAGTTTTTTTCTTCATTTTCTCAAAAAAGTGGTCACAAATGTGTGCTATATGCACATTCAAGACATCTCATCAATATATGCAATAATTCTTGCAAAAACTTCCCGATGGTAGACGAATTGACGACTTCCTTCATAATTTGTTTTGAAGGGCCATGGACACATTTTTCTAACGTCACAGGGAACACTGTGGCCGCCGACATGTTTGTTTTATTATGATCGATAGACGCTTTGCAAGCATTTCGGTTTCGTACTCAATTATTTTCGTTCCCAAAATTGATCAAAAGTTCTAGGATCGGTGCCAAAAAATAGGGTCATTCGGGTTACCTGAACACATATTTTTTTTTTATAGCCTAATCAAAAGTTCATCACCAACATCTAAAGCGTAGGTCTTACCTAGTAATATTCTAGTGCAAAGTAATCAAAAGTTCATCAGCACCACCTCAAGGGTTGGACTTACTTACCTTGTAATATTCTGGTAAGTTTGCTGTCTCTGTATGGTACAAATACCTTCCTTGTCGAACTATCGTCTCCTAGGGCACTTATAACATTTCCCAGGCACAGCAGTCCTTTGTTTATATTAATTCCTAATAAATAAAAGATACTGATAATGTTAAATACTTACAAGGGGGCCATGATGGCCCTGGAATCGCTCGTCTGATTTTTTTTCCTCACATTAGCCATATAAGCCAAGCCTCCTGGCGGCCATAGTTTTCGACCAATCAACATGGCTTGAAGGAATCTGATAAAGAGTCACCCAAGGAACATTTCTACAAAATTATTTGAAAATCGGCCAGACACTGTCGGAGGAGAAGATTTTTTAAGTTTTAACTTTAGCCACATAAAGCAAAATAGCCCCACCCTCTGGCGACCATGTTTTTGAACCAATCAACATGGCTTGAAAGAATCTGAAAGAGAGTCACCCAAGGAACATTTCTACAAGATTATTTGAAAATCGGCCTGACACTTTCGGAGAAGAAGATTTTTTAAGTTTTCATTAATTAATTATTTTGGTTGCCATGGAAACCAGAATTTTGCATGGATCCCAAAAATTTGAAGGAATTTAGGAGAGGACATTGAGAGGATGCTTCCTATGAAGTTTCATCCTAATTAGCCAAGTGGTTACGTCGTTTGAAGCAAAAAGTTTACGGACACACGCACGCACACATGATGGACAATTCGCCATGACATAAGCTCGACTGGCTTTCAGTCAGTGGAGCTAAAAATGAAAATGCCAACTTGCCCTAAAACTTTAACCAGACACTGACGCAAGTAGTAAAGCTCTCATTATTCTTCAAATAATCGAGCTAAAAGCCAGACCTGTACTGCAGTAGTGAACCCTAGTATATATCTGATGACTGTCTATTACAGGTCATATCAGATTGACCTTTGCATCGACCAATCAAATTTTGCTTACACAATTATTAGATCGAGGGGGAATTGCAAAAAGATGCTATCTGCATATTTTGCCAAAACGGATTTTTTTTACATTTATTGACATGTCTAAGTATGCTGCACATTCTATCAAAATATTGGGATTTGGTATCAAACTTAAATGTATTTTATCTGCAGAATGACCTATTGTTGATGTGCAGAAAGGTGCTATCTGCGATTTCTGAGGGCAAAAGGGGCTATATGGCAGATAGCCCCTTTCTTACCCAGAGATTAATTGGTGGTAATTGGATCTTCTGTACTTACAAAATTATCAAATTAGACATTAGCACTGATAGTTTATCTTGCATCTATAGTTGGGCATGTGTTTTGTTTTTAAAGTTCATCCGATCAACACCAAACTGTTGTGTATATTTAAGGAAATATTGCGGACAGGACATATAAATAATGTATTTACAAGCAATGGATTACATTCTGTTGCAATTTTCACCAGGTGGAGACTGCTTGCTAAAATGTATGTTGTTCTTACACAAGTAGAGAAAACATCGTCAATTTAAGACGCACCCTCACTTTGCAAGGCTTGAGTTGATTACTTTAATACGGAGAAAACTCACTATTTACCAGTTTTGGAGCATTTTTCTGATATGAACGATATTGATACATTAATAATTTGTGATAAAAACATCCTGAATTTATCTGTTGATGTGTATTTAAATACCAGTCTAGGAGACAGCATACCACTTGCTGCTATAGCAAACATTTATTCACATGTGAAGACTTTTTCAAGAAATTAAATTAAAGTGATTAAAAGTTAGCCAGATAATGTGCCCCCAAGTTGCTAGCTTTTTCTGGATACAAGCATTATGATGTGGCAAATCAAACTTCAAACATTGAAATATCAGCACAAACATCAACACATCCAGATATAACACCAAGGCAACAAGCAGACTACTAGTACTTATGTCCAATGGGGAAACAGTTATCCAGAAATCTCAAAAGAAGTCATGGTCAGGAATATTTCAGTTACTCTGTAAAAAAAAGTAGAGGGCAAAGAAATGAAATACAATGCATGTTCAAAATGCAAATTAAGTGCTCAGAAAAGGGTTCAGAAGCTGAAGCCACAAAAGTATGTTTATTTATATTTAAAACAAAAGCAATTTTGTTTTTTCAAAATGTGCTTTCATCCGATACTATAAGAAAATCAACAAGCAGGAGTTTTAGGCTTTGCAGTATCGTATGCCAGTGTCAGATGGCGAAGGTTGAAGTTCTGTGGGAACAATAAGAGTTTGCAATACATTTTATACATGGCGGACAAAGACCTATTGGCACTATTCCATAAGACAAACTCATCGGGAGCAAAGACCACATCAAGTCTTTTCCAGCTTAAGCATCACACTATACATGTAAAAATACAGAACAAAAATATCTTGATGCCAATATTTTGATCAGAAAAATGTTTCACCTATATAAAGTTACATGCAAAAAAGATAACTGTTCCATGTAGCTTTAACCCTTTCCCTCATACGACAATTCTGCAGCAGACGACTTTGAACGTATTTTGTCAAAACATAGAATATCTCCATAATTGAATGGATAACCTACGACAAAAAGTGGAAAACATTGTGGCAAAAGGAGAAATTGCACGTTTTGTGCAATTTCTTCCTTTGTCACTATGTTTTCAAAAAGTCGTCTGCTGCAGAGGCGTCAGAAAGCGTCTATATGAGGGAAAGGGTTAAAGTCAACAGAAATGTTTTTGCTGATGAATTAAAACTGATAAATTCTATAAAGGATGGACGTCAACATTTGTAACACTTCCGGGTCAAACCAGTGTTGAATGGTTGCAATACATTTTCTCTTGTGGTACTTAGCATTGGTAGGAAGACACCAAAATATGCATTTAGAAGTAGCAAACACAGTTCTTTTTTACGTCAAGATATGCATGGCAGACAAAGACCTATTGATACTATTCCAGAAGACAAACTCACCGTGTGCAAAGACCACATCAAGTCTTTTCCAGCTTAAGCATCACACTATACGGAGTATACACGTAACAAGAGCTGTCGGAGGACAGTGCGCTCGACTACATGCCGCATATTCACATAAAGCACTATTTCATTATATTGCACTTAAGTACTATTAAATCATATTATATACTCTATATGTAAAAGCAACTGAATAGATATACATACATTTAAATATAATTTAAAAATAAAATTTCCTAAGTCAATCAAGGGCCATTACTCCATATTTAGGATACAATGGAGTTATCTGTAATTCAAATATGTGAAGTATGAAGTGACTTGAATGATGTAACTTTAACGTTGAGCTAAACGCAAATGTTAAAACTGACCGAGTCCAAAATTAGCAAAACCTTAAAAAAAGGTTTTCCTAATGTTTGACACAATGCAAAACCCGTTTGATATGTTGAAGAATTATATTTGATAAATAAATGATCACAATTAGAAAGAAATGTAACCAAAAATTAAGAATTTATCTAAAATTCTCAAAATCAAACAAAAATCATGTTTTTTACCCCCTAAAAGTCAGTGAGTGTCAGCATCTTCAACATACAATGTGAAGAAAGGTATTACATGTAATTATATTCCAAATATGGAAGCCCTAACACAAGTACTTATTTAGAAAAATTAGAAAATTAAATGAAAAAGCCAACTTGCCCTAAAACTTTAACCACCCAAAAGCATGTGTTTTAACGCAAACAGAAGGTCACACTCAGCATCTTCAGCATATAATATGAAGAAATGTATTAAATGTAATTATTTTACAAATATGAAAGCCCTAGCACAAGTACTTATTCAGAAAAAGTTAAAAAAAATAAAATAAAATCCTACTTGCCCAAAAACTTGTAACCACCGAAAATCATGTTTTTTACCCCAAAAAGAAGGTCACACTCAGCATCTTCAGCATTCAATGTGAAGAAAGGTATAAGATGTAACTATATTCTAAATATTAAAGCCCTAGCACAAATTCTTATAGAGAAAAATTAAAAAATTAAATGAAAATGCCAACTTGCCCTAAAACTTTAACCACCCAAAATCATGTCTTTTACCCCAAAAAGAAGGTAAAACTCAGAATCTTCAGCATACAATATAAAGAAAGGTATTAGATGTAATTATATTCCAAATATGGAAGCCCTAGCACAAGTACTTATTGAGAAAAAAAAAAAAAAAAATATCCAACTTGCCCTAAAACTTTAACCCCCGAAAATCATGGGTTTTTTCCCAAAGGGAAGGTCACACTCAGCATCTTTAGCATTCAATGTGAAGAAAGGTATAAGATGTAACTATATTCCAAATATGAAAGCCCTAGCACAAATACTTATGAATGAAAATCCCAACTTGCCCTAAAACTGTAACCGGACGCCGACGGAGACGCCGGGGCGAGTAGTAAAGCTCTCATATTCTTCGAATAGTCGAGCTAAAAACACAGAACGAAAATATCTTGATGCCAATATTTTGATCAGAATAATGTTTGACCTATATATATAGATACATGCACAAAAGATAACAGTTCCATGTAGCTATAAAGTCAACAGAAATGTTTTTGTTGATGAATTTAAACTGATAAATTCGATAAAAGATTGACATCAACATACAATATATGCATATATTCACTTTGAGATTCCCAGATAAAACTAGACAAAACTGAAAATGACGTTGTGCAGAAAGGGGCTATCTGCAAATTGACCATATTAGGCATGAAAATGTAAATATATGATAGTGATATTGTATTGAATGAAACACTGTTCAAAGATGTAAATGGTTATGTAAAAATAATAAAAACTGTAACTAGAAAACCTTATTTTTGATGCAAGCCCAAACCTTTAAACTCACTTTTCCAAAAGTTACAAAAAATGCAGATAGCACCTTCATGCAATACCCCCTCGAGATATAAACAGGGGAGACAGGCCTTTTTTCTAGGCATTTTGGGAACAAGTATCTGGCCTTTTATTTGAGAAAATTAATAGCTTTTTTTTTTTTTGAGGTGGGGGGGGAAATAAACAAGAGTTGTCGGAGGACAATATAGCTCGCCTATCAGGGCCATCGTATATCAGGGCCTACTTCAGAACAGTTAAAGTATTAGGTAAAGTCGCACAGTATCACCTATTGCAAGATAATACACCTTTTCAATACTTTTGACAAAAATTCTAAGTTCAACTAGAATAGAGTGCTCCCCGGAGCACGTGTGTCACCTGCCGGCGCCTTGTCAGGAAATTTTAATTTTTGATAGAAAAGGGGCAATAACTCTGATATAAAAAATATTTGGATTATCCCCCTTTTGTGAACCCATCACAAAAATTGATATAAACATTTGTCAGAAGTTTCAATTCAATCCTTTGAGCAGAAAAAAAGTAATTTGAATATTTGACAGAAAAGGGGCAATAACTCTGATATAAAAATATTTGGATTATCCCCCTTTTGTGAACCCATCATACACATTGATATAAACATTTGTCAGAAGTTTCAATCCAATCCTTTGAGTAGATTAAATTTTTGACAGAAAAGGGCCAATAACTCTGATATAAAAATATTTGGATTATCCCCCTTTTTGTGAACCCATCATACACATTGATATAAACATTTGTCAGAAGTTTCAATCCAATCCTTTGAGTAGAAAAAAAGTTATTTGAAAATTTAAATTTTTGACAGAAAAGGGGCAATAACTCTGATATAAAATTATTTGGATTATCGCCCTTTTGTGAACCAATCACACACATTGATAAAAACATTTGTCAGAAGTTTCAATCTAATCCTTTGAGTAGAACAAAAGTTATTTGAAAATTTAAATTTTTGACAGAAAAGGGGCAATAACTCTGATATAAAATTATTTGGATTATCGCCCTTTTGTGAACCAATCACACACATTGATAAAAACATTTGTCAGAAGTTTCAATCTAATCCTTTGAGTAGAACAAAAGTTATTTGAAAACGTGACGAAAAAAGTGTGACGGACAGACAGACAGACAGACGCCGGATAAAAATAAAAGTAACATTTGTCAGAAGTTTCAATCCAATCCTTCGGGTAGAAAAAAAGTTATTTGAAAATTTAATTTTTTGACAGAAAAGGGGCAATAACTCTGATATAAAATTATTTGGATTATCCCCCTTTTGTGAACCAATCACACACATTGATATAAACATTTGTCAGAAGTTTCAATCTAATCCTTTGAGTAGAAAAAAAGTTATTTGAAAACGTGACGAAAAAGTTAGATTTTTTGACAGAAAAGGGGCAATAACTCCGATATAACTTGACCTTGACCCAGGGTCAGGACGGGTGTAGTGGGGTGCGTAGATGGACCAATAGTTCCTAAATGTATAAACTAAATATGAAAGCAATCAATGTCATAATAGTGAATGCAGAGTGATATGTTAAACGTTAAACGCAAACCTTAAACCTTGTAACTGAACCAAGTAGAAATGACCTTGACCTTGACCCAGGTGCAGGACGGGTGTAGTGGTGTGCGCAGATGGATGACCAATAGTTCCTAAATGTATAAACTAAATATGAAAGCAATCAATGTCATAATAGTGACTGCAGAGTGATATGTTAAACGTTAAACGCAAACCTTAAACCTTGTAACTGAACCAAGTAGAAATGACCTTGACCTTGACCCAGGGTCAGAACGGGTGTAGTGGTGTGCGTAGATGGATGACCAATAGTTCCTAAATGTATAAACTAAATATGAAAGCAATCAATGTCATAATAGTGAATGCAGAGTGATATGTTAAACGTTAAACGCAAACATTAAACCTTGTAACTGAACCAAGTAGAACCAAGTAGAAATGATCTTGACCTTCACCCAGGGTCAGGACGGGTGTTGTGGTGTGCGTAGATGGATGACAAATGGTTCCTAAAGGTATAAACCCTTAAAACCCAAATTAAAACCTTAAACACAAACCTTAAACCTAGGTGTCTACGCCACCGCCGACGCCGGGGGTAACACATAAGCTCTCCTGTACTTCGTACTGGCGAGCTAAAAACAAGTGTTAACATGACAAAATTGGGAATGAGTCAGAATATATGACCTGTGGGATGTCTAGAAAAGGGCCTGCGGCGATTACCCCTATCAAATTCAATGACACGGAGAAGTGGTGATGAATCAAGCGATTTCATTGAACAAAAAAACCTGTGGGTCTTATTTCATATTAATCGATACGCCACTCTTCGATTTTTCGATTACCCACCAACAAAAAGAAATGACACTGTGTGTAGTTGCATTGAGGTGTCATAAACTGCGAGCCAGACTAGTACCCGGATTAGAAAAAGGGCACATCAATTAGGATTTACAATTTAGCCAAAACCAAAGAGAAACCAGCTTGTAACAGTGTAAAACATTGTTTTCCTCTTAACACCAAACCCTGAGACCAATGAAAGTTATTGCCATTCATGTTCGCAAATAGAAGGAAAAAAAACGCCACTTTTTTTCAAATATTCGCGAACAACAGCGCTTTGAAATGAGAGGATTCTTTTGAGTACCGACAATATGAGATCTGATAGTCCAATAGACATTTTTGAAAATGAAATATGACATGTGCTGAGAGCTATGATAGGTTCCAGTGAAAGGGTTGTGCAACATTTTTCGAAGTAAAACCCGAACTCACCTTCCTTTAATCTTTCTCCCTCTGCATGTGTTTTTTTAATACGTTCCGAGCCTGCCAGATCCACAAGTTGCAACTTAGCTTTCCAGTAATTGTCTCTAAATGAAAAATGATGCTATTTTAAAATCTGTCTTAATCCTTTTTTTGGGGGGAACACTTTTTAATCAACCAATGTAACAATTTCTTCGCTAGCTTTTCATGTTTAAACTGTATATGAAGTAAATATTTATAATTACATGAGCTGACAAAAAGCATCTTAACCTTCCCGAATACTGTATGTGTCCAATTTAGGAGGGGGGATCATGCTTTATGCTCACACTGTTTAGAATATTCTCACCTAAATTTGTATGGTGGATTTTTTTACATAGACAAAGAAGGAAAAATGCCTCAATTTGTTCATAAAATCAATTTTCGTAAAATATTCCGCCCTTGTTTTCAAATCCTAGATTGGATACTGCATGATACCACAAATCTGCAGCAGAAGAATTTGAAAACATTTAGTCAAAAATAGGAAAACCCTTTATAAATTAGAGAACAATAATCAAATTAAGTTGAAAACATTGTGGCATAAGGAGAAATTGGGTCATATAGACATTAAGTTACTGGTGGTTTACATACAGATTTGTGTCACTCGTGTCATCGTGTCATCTATTACAAATAGATGGATTGTGAAGACTCTACCACAGGTTCCCACATGTAGTCATTATTCGCACACATACCAATTCGCTTTACGCAATCATATATATATATATAATATATAAACCAATTTCTTACACATCCTCCTTGTGTTTCTGTTCAATATACACAGTAAAGACAGCATGTGATCTGCTTGATGTGTTGTTCATGGCCGTCGATGCTGTAGTTCTGTTCTGGCCACCTTGTTCCAACAGTTTCATTGTGTCCGCAGCACTTTTTGTGTCAATCTCCCTTAACCCTGGTATCTGAATGAAGAGAGGCATGTAAAGTTAATTCTCTAGTATGAACTTGATTAACACTTTTTCCTCCTGAAGAAGACTTAATTTTTTTTTTTTAGTTTTGGTAGTTGGCAATCTCATTAACCTATTCCCACATACACCAAATCTGCAGCAGACGACTATGTAAACTGTCTTTAATTAACCCTTTCCCTCATACGACAATCCTGCAGCAGACGACTTTGAACATATTTTGTCAAAAAATAGAAAATCTCTATAATTGAATGGATAACCTATGACAAAAAGTGGAAAACATTGTGGCAAAAGGAGAAATTGCTCGTTTTGAGCAATTTCTTCTTTTGTCATTATGTTTTCAAAATTCTGTGTGCTGCAGACGGAAAGCGTCACCCATTAAATTAAAATTCCGATACACAGGGAGGGAACAAATTGTAAACATCCGGCATCGAGTATGACAATGATTTTTCTGTTATGCAGAGTAAGAAATAGACATATTTGTATTCGCAATCTTTGTTTTGGAAAATAAAACCTCATTATTCACTTGCAAATGCCAAGGGATAAGTGTTTTTTTCTAGGTCTGCAAAATTCAAACCGGTGTTTACGTAAGATTAACACAGTGTAGAGGTAAACGAACGCTTGATTATACTAAAGAAAGCACCTGGATGATTATTTAAATGAACTCGCCTACAATTAATTTATTGTAATACGCTTTTAACCCTTTCCCTCATACGACAATTCTGCAGCAGACGACTTCGAACATATTTTGACAAAAAGTAGATAATCTCTATAATTGAATGGATAACCTATGACTAAAAATGGAAAACATTGTGGTAAAAGGAGAAATTGCTCGTTCTGAGCAATTTCTTCTTTTGTCACTATGTTTTCAAAAAGCCGTCTGCTGCAGAGGCGTCACAAAGCGTCTATATGAGGGAAAGGGTTAAATGTATTGTTACACCTCTATAGTTAAAATCAGACCTAAATACTTCTCTCTCCTCGAATAGGACCTGATAACACCATCTAAAGGGCCGTCAATGTCGTAACATGTAATGCAACAATAATACTCTTTGTTTGTAGAAAATTGTTCATATCTTGTGCCTTGATGTTTTCAAAGGCGTCTGCTGAAGGTTTGTTGTATGTGGGAAAAGCGGTCAAGTGATTACAAATTGTAATACATCTAGTGATGTACATTACATATATTTTGGAGTCTGATTCAAATAAGCTAGATAATCTGTTACTTACTTTAATGACCCCATTTTCTTCTCTGATACTTAAAGCTGACTCTCTACTCTTATTACCGTATAACAGGTCCTGTAACTCTTCATTGATTATCTGTAAATATAGTAAAATATCAACTGTGTCAAGCCTATACCTTTTCCCTCATACAACAATACTGCCGCAGACGACTTTGAACATATTTTTGTCAAAAAATAGAAAATCTCTATATTTGAATGGATAACCTAAAGGTGAAAAACATAGTTGCAAAAGGAGAAATTGCTTGTTTTGAGCAATTTCTTCTTTTGTAACTATGTTTTCAAAAAGCTGTCTGCTGCAGAGGCGTCAGAAAGCGTCTACATGAGGGAAAGGGTTAAGTGACCATCAGTTTTTTTTGCCTACTAGAATGGTTGTTTTTGAAACAAAAAACATCCGACTCCGCCATGGCAGTTTGTCAGTAATTGTTATACTGTTACAGGATGTTCGAATAAAATGAATATATAGCAGAAACATGATGTGTTCTTAACACTGTCTCAATATGGTGAACATTTGTGGTGAGTTACAACAAAATCATGCAGGTGGTCAAAGAGTTGTGGAGCGGACACAAAATATAGTGATATGACCGTTGACCTCTAATAACAACAACCTTGAACCCAGCTGGTTGTTACATGTGCTCTGCACATTGTCTCAATATAGTGAACATTTGCGGTGAGTTATTACAAAACCCTTCAAGCTGAACAAGAAATAGAGAGCAGACACAAAACTAGAAATATCACTGAAGGTAATGAATACCCTCAGCTGGTGCATGATAATATACATATGTATGAGAAATTCAAGGGGCCATAACTCATTTAAAAATAATTCCAGTGCAACATGCCGACAATATGCACAACTAGGCTTGGTATCAATCATTCTTGTGAAGTTATATTTAATTCTGACCAAGGGTTACTGAGAAATAGTGTTCACAAGAAATGTCACACAGACCAACCCACAAGCTTGACTCCTATATAGCCCCCATATACTATGTATCTGGGGGTATAATAAAGTCACAGACATTTGACCTTTAAGACTGACCTTGACTTCAATGAATCTGTCAGAATCATGAATTCATGCGGGGGGGCTAGACTAGATGGCGAATAAGTGATCCTGATAAGACTGCACAAAGGCACAGACTGGTCATGATTTTCTCAGGTTAAAAAGTCCAAAAGGTCGTTTTTCTATTTATGTGGGACTTTTCATTTCATTTTAGAACAGGTCTCTGAAAGACAATTTCCTCTTCAAAACTGTTCATCATTTCATTTTCTAAAACACTATATTTTTACATGATTTAACCTCGTCTTTCTCAGATAATATGATATATATCGAGGGCTTGGCGTGAAACGGTTGTAACTTAAATTGATATTTTTTTTACCAAGGTTAATCACCTCTCCATAAAGTCTTTATAAGCGTTAAATAATTTTACTTGGTAAACGATGGAAATTTAGGTGCCATTGCTCGTTCTGAGCAATGGCACCTAAATTTGCATTGTTTACAAAGGGGTCAAAATTGCCCCTTAACCAGGGTTTTCAAAATAGGTTTTTAGTTACAACAGTTTCACGCCAAGCCCTCGATATATATTAGTAGTCTTTTTCAAGTACTTCTAACCAACAAACTGCAGTGTATAATTTATACAGAGTTAAAAACATTCTCATAAAAGCTGACTCGGCGTTTTTTCCTTAGTACTCAACCAAACCCAATGTTGATGGTACTGAAAAGAATCATCTCACTGAGACGAATCTTTTGAGTACCCTCAACATAGGGTTTGAGAATCAAAAAGAGATTTTAGAACACGAAAAAAGCTTCTTTAAGTTCTTATGTGGAGCTCTGTTGATATGTACATTATCAAGCCACCAAATATTCACAATGGCATAATCTGTAAATCGATCTTAGGTCCTTCAACTTGTATTAGTACTTTTCAAGTTGTTATCGATACTCGAAACTTGTTATATAAGAAATTTTGTTTTTTCACCATTTTGTTACCTACGAGTCCCAAGTCCTGTACTCGCAATATGTATCAAGGACTCATAATTAAGCTGACATGATTTTTTGGGGGGAATATGACCTACATCAATGGAATGGGATTTTTTGCGTCTTTTTTGGCAAAATTTGGATTTTTTTTCATTTATAATATATATGCTACTATGGTCCCCGGATATTAAACCTGGATTGTATGTCTTCTGTGAATAGACGCTTACATGTAAGGGAAATAACAGTTTTGTTTATATTTTCTTCTTTGTTTCCTTTTTTTTCTCACTATTTTTTTTGTTGAATTTCTGATTGGGAATTTTTATTGAAAAATTTGGAAAAAACATATTTTTTGTCATTGGGAACATGACCGATTACCGGCTATAAAAATGACCCCAAAAATCCCTGGCTTAGAGTCCATGGGGCTCATTATTTTTGCATAATGAACAAAGAAATAATATTCAAGTGGAAGGGACAGAATGTGTCTGCATGTGTGAAAATGTTTAAACTAACCTCCAGATATGTTACTTTAAAGGTGTACTCATAGTCTGTTCTTTCAAGACAACCGTCAAAAAGGTCAACAATCATTCGAGGGATAATGCCCATTCCCTCCGGGTCCATTTTAAGAGAGGCCTCGTACCCACCACCCATGCTGAAAGTTTTGCCACTACCAGTCTGTCCATACGCTAACACAGTGGCATTGTAACCTGTAAAATACAATATAATATATTTAATTGCATAAAAGGATGTCATGTTTACAGCAAAGAAAATATCCAAAAATATAAACAGAGTTTGACCCTTTCCCTCATATGACAATTCTGCAGCAGACGACTTTGAACATATTTTATCAAAAAATAAAAAATCTCTGCAGAATCGTCGTATGAGGGAAAGGGTTAACAGAGGTTTCTTTGAATAATATTAACCCGTTCCCACATCCATGCTAAAGGATCCAAATGGATACTGCTTAACAGTTTCCCTCATATGCAGGCCTGCTCATACAACAATTCTGCAGCAGACGACTTTAAACGTATTTTGTCAAAACATAGAAAATCTCCATAGTTGAATGGATAACCTATGACAAAAAGTGGAAAACATTGTGGCAAAAGGAGAAATTGCACGTTTTGTGCAATTTCTTCTTTTGTCACAATGTTTTCAAAAAGACGTCTGCTGCAGAGGCGTCAGAAAGCGTCTATATGAGGAAAAGGGTTAAGGTAATTATATAGAAAACTGTGTTGTGGACATTACGGTCTCTTACAGTTTAAGAGTTGTAAAATTTTAATCAAAATATCTTAAAACTGAAATTATAATACTTTAAATAAAGAAGTTGTGGTCTTTTTTATTCCGGGTTGTATGTATTTTGTCCTACTTTACAACAATAAATAAAGAGCCAATTATCGTTTACATTATTTGGAATCTTTTTTATAGATGCAAACAAAGAACTGAAAATGATGCTAAATTAATGCCATGATTTTAAATGCAAGCTGAAAATGCCTTCAGAAGTGAGAAAAAATCTGCTTGTGATCTAGCTTTCTTCTTTTTCCCTGAATGTTTCAGCACTTTTAATCTGTTACTGTTAATCCGAAGTGTTAAAATCATGTCATTCAGCTAGCTGTTCATGCTCATTAAAATAAATCTTTAAAATATACATGTACTCATTTTGATTATCTGTCTTATTTAACAACAAAAAATGTCATTGTCATGGATAATAATTGTTCATTTTCTAAGTGTTCATTTTTATCTCTCTTTAATTTCATGCCAAATGTTCAACTTTTCACATTGTTTTATATATTCATACAGATTTAAATTTTTTACCTTATTTGGTTTCTTTGAATAATATTAACCTGTTCCCACATACAAGACATCTGCTGAAGACTACTTTGAAAACATCTAAGCAAATATATGGAAGTTTATTAAAATGAAATTATGATTATTGAATAAAGATGAAAACAAATCAGGCTTCACGAAATCTGTTGAAACCTGTCAGTCTGAAAGCTTATCCTGTCTACCAAATAAGCAGTGTTCCTATGGTCCCTGGCCAGTAAATTGTGGTTCGGACCAGTGAAACATTTCCTTTGGCCAGTATAATTTTAGATGTAATATATATAGCATAACCAAATATTTAGGATTTTCGGGCCAGTGAATATTACATGTTAATTTCAATGACTATATATATTTCATCTATTTCTTTCTTTGTTCAACCTATTATTGCATGAAAATGTGTCAGTCTAAATGATGGAATTTCGCGAAGAGTGAACAATTTTCTTCAAAATTTGTCTGCTGCAAATTAATACGTCATATCTTGAATGCATCAGGGAAAGATTTAATAACTCGACAAATAGTACAGAGCAAAATTAAACTGATCTTGTAAAATGCCAATAAAATTTATATTTGATCTAGCTCTGACAGGATTTACTAACCTTTAAATATGTGTTCTATTAAAGGTTTTACGGCTGTGCTGTAACAGATAACTTGACCAGTGTCTGGAGAAAACACATAGTCATATGTGAAGTTTTTATCCTTGCCAAGAATAATCTGTGGCTCTCCGTTAACGAAGGTTAGGCATTTCTGACATCCTTCGTCAATTTCTTTCTGGATGAGTGGCCGTGCTCGGACAGCCACTCTCAAGGGGATCACTGACATTTTGCAGACTTGTACCTGAAAAGAAAGACAAAATTGATTGCTGAGTATAACATTAATAACAAAGACCCAACACTAAAGCCAGAACAGTTTCTTTCCTTGCTGGTCATTTTAATTCAGTTGTTACCATTTCGTTTCATAGAAAGCTTCTGCAAACCAAGATCGCCATTTATTAACCCTTTCCCTCATACGACAATTCTGCAGCAGACGACTTCGAACATATTTTGACAAAAAATAGAAAATCTCTTTAATTGAATGGATAACCTACGACTAAAAGTGGAAAACATTGTGGCAAAAGGAGAAATTTCTTCTTTTGTCACTATGTTTTCAAAAAGCTGTCTGCTGCAGAGGCGTCAGAAAGCGTCTATAAGACTATATCTAAAAAGGGTTAATTAAATCTGTTGAATTTCTTTTCCGAGAGACACATCATGTAAGTACTTGGATGTGATTTTGGGGTAGATAGTTGTTTGATTGCACTTATAGTTTTATATGAATTTCCTTTTTTTTTTAATACAGACCGCTTTGAAATATGCAAGATAATCAATCACTCAGACGCTCATTAAATCGTTGATAATATAGGTGCACAGCGATGTTGTTCGAAATCATCAATTATAAGATCACATGGGGTATTGCTATATTTATAAGCTCGGGTCTCTAGTCGATCAGTCGGTCTGTGTTCAGCAGTCAGCAAGAACAATCTCCAAGCCTCAATCGGCAACGTACGATTTTGAGAAGTGTAAGATTGGTAACTAGTAGGGATCCCTCAGAGTTGCAGCTTCGGCTCGGAATTGAAGGGTTCTCTACAACATACCATTGTCATCTCGGAACGTACAGGCCAGTGAATGGTTCCGTTGTACGTGACAAACGGTTCCAGCTGCAGTGATGCACTCTAACTGTTCTGTCTCATTGAAGGTTTCAGGCTGATACAGTTTGTATCAGCCATATATAGCGCCAGACAGCTTGTATTGGTTCAAACCTGTTGGTGTAGTACTTTGTCACAGCAGTATGTGCGAAACTATTTACCCGTTTTGTACGAATATTTTGGTCCTAGATTAGAATATGGGAATTCCCTTGTAATGCTTACAACTTGTGATGACATAAACATCTGGTATAGAATACCATCGCATAAAAGAAAGAAAAACCACGATGTTATAGAAAAGTATGTAGATATAGGAATTGGGGATAGTGTTGAACTTGGAAGTGATATCCTGTTGTGTCCTAGTTTCGTGACTTTTAGCATCGATTTTCACGATTTCGATATGAAGAAGCGAGTGGTCAAAATATTATTTTATTTTAGATAAGTATCATCAACATAAATAAGAAATTTTTTGGAAATATATGAGCCATAATATGGTGTCCGGGATTTTGTGTTACATCACAGAGTCATTATTTATTCTCCTTTATTTGAAGAACTATGTGTTTTATAGTTTAACAGCATGTCACAAACTGTTAGAAACTACTAAATCTATAAAATAATATGCTATTGATTTCTGAAAGAACTGATAAACTCCTTTAATTAATACTTTTCTTGAGCATTTTCGCCGTGTCCTTCCCGACAAAGGCATGGGAGGACTTTTTGAAAACCAAAACAAACTGTTTTTCTTTATATTTAAAGTTTGGAAACTAATATGTGTGAAATAATAATTTAACAAATTACTTGTAAATATAACTTTAAGATTTAATAGAGCGACGTAAATATGATTTTGATTTGAATATAAAATCCTAGACATTGGCGTAACGAATGTGTCCACCAAGTTACATCACGTCTAAATAGCATCAAAACTCGAAACCTGGACCGATAACCATATTTTCATTGCATTCAAATCACGTGATCACTTACATTCTTTGTTAATGTCGTAAACATGTTGTTCTGGGACAGATATCTTTTATTTGACAGGGAGTCAAAATATGTTTATCAAAATGGTGTCTTTTTTTGTTACGCCCTATTATTTTGTTATAATTAATAAATGCTTCGTCGATCACCTAGGAGGAAACTAAATTCTGGCTGTTCTATTTACGACATTAAACATTGCAACAATTTACGACAGTTAGAGACGTTTTACGACAAGAGTGTTTTAAAATGGCGGCTCGAAAATGACAGTCAGACTTCTGAAATTTTGTTACGCCGCCACCAAGCCAATTGCGATCATCAATGGTTGCTTATAATGTATCGCAATGCGTAGTAACTTCCTATTTCGTTATTTAAATTGTCCAGAGATGTTTGCGAACCTATTTAATTCACTACGAAGAACTTGTTATTATTTTTGACTGGGGAAAAAAAATCGCGAATTTTGTCTCTTTTGCCTTGTAACGTTGAATGTCCTGGAAAGCATATTCTACCTCCATAAGCACTTTGCTTACGTAATAAATACATATTTGCATGATTAGTATATTTTAATTTAACTGGAGAATTATTTATACTGAAAATGTTTATGCTATTATATGATTTGTTTATTTTTTTCTAAGGTGTCCTGTTACACACTTATATGAAGTGCACAATTAGTGTCCAGTTACATCATTTTGTGTCCTGTTACACAACAGTTTGTGTCCTGTTACACCATTCTTTGTCTAGTTGTATACTATTAATTATTTCACTAAATAAACCATTTATTTATTGAAATAATTCCAAATAAAGATGGTGAAAATGTAAATTAGATCTAAACAAATTCAACTAGGCAAAATCTTCATAAAATTGATTTATTTCATGGTGTCCTGTGTTACTAACAATACAATTGAATAAGTGTCCAGTTACATCATTTTGTGTCCTGTTACACACCAGTTTGTGTCCTGTTACACACCAGTTTGTGTCCTGTTACACCATTCTTTATCTAGTTGTATACTATTAATTATTTCACTAAATAAACCATTTATTTATTGAAATAATTCCAAATAAAGATGGTGAAAATGTAAATTAGATCTAAACAAATTTAACTAGGCATAATCTTCATAAAATTGATTTATTATATGGTGTCCTGTGTTACTAACAATACAATTTAAAACCCACATTTCTCTTTATTTAAAGATAAAATCTATTTTGTCATTTAGAATTTAACAGCTTTAGATATTGTTCTAAACATATATATAGCATTTAATTTGACAAAAGTCAAATATTACAAAAGAGGACACCACAGTGTTTGTGATGTAACTCAAAATCCGGACACCATATTATGGCTCATGTCTCAAATATATGCCTGTTTATCGGTCGTAAACGTCAAAACGCTTTCTCCTCAGTTTGTGACCTAGTTTCATATTGCCAAAATATAAAGGAAAGTAACCGGAAGTAAAATGTAAACTTAGAAAAACGCTTTCATGACATTGACGAGTTATGCAGACAAAAAATACCATTCGAAAAATTGATTTCTTATATGTCACGAAACGAGTGCAAGGGCCGAATGTAGGAGAGAGAAGGATACTTAGTCACAGCAGTATGTGTGACACTATTAACCCGAATATCTTTGTCCTAGATTAGAATATGGGAATTCCCTTGTAATGCTAACAACTCGTGATGACATAAACATCTAGTGTAGAATACCATCGCATATAGAAAGAAAAACCACAATGTTATAGAAAAGCATGAAGTTATAGGAATTGGGGATAAGTGTGGAACTTGGAAGTGGTAAATTGCAATCGTTTAGGCTCAGTTCAATGTTAAATACGATATTTATCGTAATAGCGATGCAATGATGTAAACGTCATGAGAACGTTGATCGTGCCGGTTGGATATTTGCGAAAGGAAATTACAACGAATGACTAAGACTCTTCCAAAACTCTCCCAGTTATATTTATTTGTTGATTGATCGAACATATATGTCATTCTTACTAAACATTAGTCTGTATTGGAGAAACATCTCTATTTTCAACGTTTATATATTGGGTATAGAAATGAAATACAAACTTTGCAATATTGATTTCTGTTCTGTTGATCTTCTAGATTGAATATGGCGGCTTCTTGAAAACTAACCAATGAAAAGCTGGAGTTTCGTGGTTCCCCGTTCGATAATAATTAAAAATCGATTGGGTACCAGACCTCAACAGTAGATTAACTCCGGTATCTGACGGGGTCTGGAAGGAAGAAATAACTGTTGGTGACAGTCGAATTACAGTTGATCGGTAATTCACTACTTTGGTGGTTCACAGTTTGTAAAAAACATAATCCGCAAATAAAATACGGAAATAATGTCTGGTCAGTCCATCAACAGAGCAGATACATTAGTAATAGAAAAAAGTACTGCTCCAGTATCGTGGCCTGTTACACATTTTTAGAAAAAAATCTATTTTACTATTATCATAAGTATTTAATTATATAACAAAAACAAAAAAATAAATCTTAGAGTAGAATGTATGAAGAAAAAGCCAAAATTGAACCAATACATTACAAGTCGAAACAATTCGCCACAGTTGAATCAGGGACGTAGATAAGAAGGATAAGCAACTCCACATGTTATCTGGTTAAAATATCACATGGCGAAATAAAATTGTCCAAATTTTCACATTTTGTAACAAATAAAACTTTGAAGTCACGTTTGGCACATAAACAAAACATACATATTCTGAAAGCTTAATATTTCAACTAAAGTTAGAAATACATTGAACAACTTGAATTTCTTTGTATTTTGAATAATGGCTGGTTTAAAAGACACAGGTATTGTGATTTCTTAATCTTATTAATTTTGTACCAATACTGGATAGACTGACATTATTCATTAGGATAAAATGTTATCAAAAAGTGTAGTGTATTAAAATATGTTTATCTATTGCAACAGAACAATGTTTAAACTTCCAGAAAATAACTTTGTTATTTTCATATCTTCAATAGTTTTTGAGTTTTACTTGCTACAAATGTTGGGTCGGGTGATGTCTTGTCTACGTCCCTGGCTAAATAACGATTCGCCACAGGTGTGATGAACAATATTTGGATGATACAGCCAAATTAACGATGCAAGTAATGACAAAAATATATTAGTTATAAAAGAATATTACTTGAAAAAGGATGTTTGTATACATGGAAATCGGGACCCTGGGTACCTTTAATGCCTGAAAATATAACGAATAGTATGCCAACTATACAAGGATACTGACATCTAAGTCTAACAACCTCTAAACACTTCTTTTGTCTCTAAAATGAGAAGGAATATGCAGGACTATCTTATTATATTTAATATAAAACATAAATTTGTATAATAAATTATAATTCATTTGAGTAAACAAAACAAAGATAGAAAAGACATTCTTTTACAAATAGGACATATTAAATATAGACAGCAATTTGAATATACGTATTTAGAACAATGTATACATGTAACACAAAACGGCGAGCACGCTTTGGTAAAAAGAGCACATGAAACATATGAAGACAATGAGTTTTACACAGGTATAAACATGGATGCATATTTCATCCAGTAGGGCGCTGGTTGTTATCACGTGCAGTGCACTACCATGGATCTGTCTGTTCTCGTAACGTCAAATGTGTAAGTTGTTGGCGAAGACGTCTTGTATAGTTTCTTCTTGTAATAGCGTAGAGGCGATGGATATTCTAGTAAACTCTCCCTCTTGCACTGTCAGGTCACTGTAACCATCAGTTCTTCTTGATCTCGATAACGCATACAAGTGAACTGAAGATTACCATATAGAACACTGTATATTTACATATATATTTATTATTTACCACAAGTTTATTTATGTTTAAATAGAGGAAATAAAGGAAAATAACTACTACCATGATTCAATAGTATTCGCATTGTAACAGTCAAAATATAAAATCGCATTCCGAGTACAGAAACCTGGACCAGAGACATATATTATATATACATATATTTCTATTTAGGTCTGTCCAGGCCCAGTGTTGCCATATAATGCAAGCAGATACACATGAGGAGCTACCGATATACTTCGCTTACCTACTGTAACGGGAATGGGGTAAATGTACAAATACCACTTCTGCAGCCTTGCCGTGGAAGCCGGCTTTTATAGCGACGTTGGCAGAGCGGTTGGCTTTTTTTCCACAAAGTTAAGTAACGTACATCGCGGTTAGTGCCTGGATGGGTGACCCGGCTTGACTCCGTGAAGCACCCGGTAAAACGTTACAAATGGTGGCAGCGGTGGGATTTTGGGGTGACATGACCATCATCCCCGGACACAGGTGGTTCCCAGTGATGTTACAGAGACTTTGCTCTGATGTACTGCTAGTGCGCAGTTATGTGACGTCGGGTCGAAGTCAAGAGAAAAGAGGGAGAAACGTAATGGGAATGGGGTATAGGTATAAATACCACTTCTACAGCCTTGCCTAAACAATGTACATCGCGTTTACTGCCTGGATGGGTGACGCGGGATGGCTTGACTCCGTCAAGGACCCGGTACAAGTTACACTACAATATCCATTTTCTCATCCATAGTTATTAACCTGTGAACAGTTCATGAACTATTAACATGTAAAGCTTTTTTTCGGCGATAGCTGTTTAAGCTCAGTTTTGACCTAGATGTTAAACAAATGATCTAGATTGTAGACCAATCAAATGTTGTATTTAATGAATAATGTCGAAGAAATAAAGGAAATGAAACGTTTTGATTGGTTCATAGTTTAGTTGGCGATCCTACGAGAGGCACTAATAAGGTGAAGTTTTAAAATGAAATGTTCTGCATACTAACCTTTAATTGTTTTCCTTAAGAAATAAATTTCAGTGAACAAAATCGGTGAAAAAGTATGAAATATAATATTTAAGAGCAATATATTAATTATTTTCGAAACATGATAAGTTTTCAGTTATTTATCGTCAATTGAAACTTATTGCAAGCCGCCAGTAGGCGTCTTCCTGTAGGAATGCTTTGAAATTTAGCACAAGGAGATATATAGACCTGCCAGAGTGCCCACATATCGGGATTTCTCTTGGTCCTTACTAAGTATATTGATTTAAGGTAAATTACTTTTTAAAATACCCCTTTTACACTCTATATACATGTGTGAGTTTTACAAATTAAAAAAAAGAAAGACAAAGGCCGTAATATTAATTTAATGTATGTACATTTTTAGTAAAGCGAAATTCATACTGTATCAAGTCTAAACAGTGAAATAGAGAACCATTCTTTTGAATTGGTTACCTGCCTCATACAGTTTAATATGTAAATAGGCAAAGCCTAGGCCGTGTGAAAGCAAGAACAATTAATTAAGCACTGTCAGTCCCCAAACAAGAAATAAATTAATAGGCAAATTGTAGAAAGTTACCAAACATAATTCGAAAAACATATTGAAAAAACCCAAACTTATCATGCATTTAAGTTTAATGTGTACATATCTGTTTTATTTTTTATTAGGTCAGGATTGTAACAGAGAGTAAGATTTCCAAGGATGTTGATGGAAAACAACACTTAGAAGGCATTGAAGAATGTTCTGATTTATTTTCACAAATGCCAGTTATTTGTAAACTAGTAATAAATATAATTGGAAACTGACTCTTACCATGGTTGATTGAATGCCTTAATTGAGCTTAACATTACTTTCAATTGTACTTCAGTTCACCATTTCCCCCTGGCTTTCTAGAATATTAAAATACTCCACATAACAGTTTTCCAAGGCACATTGCTAACCTTGCATGATATGCTTGAATGTATAATCTTGAGAGAATTTAAGATGAGAACACTATGCATACAGACTGAGAAAACTGTAATTTTTGACAAAAATTTTCAATAGTCCCATTTATAATGATGTATGTTGGAAAGGGTAAAGTTAAGCCCCTTGCCTGATGTAAATTACTTGATTTCTGTGACTAATCTGAACACATTGTCGGAATGGTGTAATTGATTCCAAAATGAACATATCCAAAATAAACAATAGAAAAATGGATTACACAATAAATTACATAGAAAACAGAAAAGAGATACATTTCTGTGGTATTTCAATTATATCAGAGGACAGAACACTTTGTGAGGTCAGTATAGAGTGGTCACAAGGTTGTTGATATTGGAAAAAATCAAAGTTCAATTTTGACCTTTAACCTATTACCTTGAAAAATAAATATTCTTCTAGACCTTGCCATATACTAACTGTATACTGAGTTTGGTTAAGATCGGTCGAAGGATGTTCAGTGTAGAGTGGTCACAAGGTTGTTGATATGGGAAAATAGTCAAAGTCGAATTTTGACCTTGACCTTTAACCTATGACCTTGATAATAAATAGGCTTCTAGACCTTGCCATATACTAACTGTTAGATCAGTCGAAGGATGTTAAGTGTAGAGTGGTCACAAGGTTGTTGATATGGGAAATAGTCAAAGTCCAATTTTGACCTTGACCTTTAACCTATGACATTGAAAATAAATAGGCTTCTAGACCTTGCCATATACTAACTGTATATGACAAAGAAAAGTAATGTGTTTTACTGATAGCCAACATATGACATCATTCCTTTAAAACAATAGACTCATGTTAAGTTTGATCAATAAACAAATTTTGGATAACAAAAAGATGAAACTACTTAGTAGAAATTCAGCGTGTTGAAAGAAAAGTTATGTGTTTTACTGATAGACCACATATGACATCATTTCTTTTTAAACAATGGACTTATTTGAAGGCATGAAAGTGTTTTTCTCTCTTTCAGGTTGGAGGATATATGGCTTAAGACATTTACTATGTATACCCCAAAACCAGGGTGAACTGATTCTGGTCATTTCATGATTTGACAAAGACTAGGTCATAGGCATAAACTGTTAAACTGTACGATGTAAACAAATAATGTAAATTGAAGGCAAATAATTTGAAATTGACTGTAGTTTTGTTTGTTTGCTACATTTACTGCAATATATAGATAAACGTCTTAAAGTCAATACAACTAGACAGTCGAAGATATGATAGTTTAGCTATTTTCTTGAGTGGAGTCAACATTTGACTGGGCATGACAATATACGGAGGTATTCCCCGCATACAAACAATACACACGATGTGACGTCACGCGGTGTGACGAAAAGGATCGTGGAACAGATATATACAAAAGCAATACACACGATGTGACGTCACGCGATGTGACGAAAGCATAGTGGAACGTTTCTCAACAGATACTAACACATAATTTAGAAATGAAGTTATATTTTTGAGCAAATTATTGATATAATGAATAGGTTACCTTGAAATGAAGCTTTATCGATACGATACAGAATTGTTCGTCCTTTTCAGTTAACATAATATCCGAGGCCAGTGTACATAACGAACGATAACTTCAGTTGAAATATTTACAATAATTTTCAAGTGTTTATATTGCTTCTCTATATTGACAAGATATCAAATTCATGAAGTAATGATGACAGGTACAAAAGAAAAGTCGACTTACCCTTCTTAAAGTCCTTCCAGTGAATGAAATCCATGTGTGACGAGTCAAACTATATTTTCCTACCATTCCTGTCGTTTTCCTTTTGTTATTTATTTATTACTTTCCTTACAATGACGTTACTTTCGTTGCAATGACGTCACATTTCGATGTGTTTACTTCCGGTTGAGAACATATTACGTGTGAAAGCTTGAGCCGAAGGCTCGAGCGAAGCACGCCTATAGGTTACACGTACGAACACATCATACGAGATCAAAACAACGAGAATTCAGTACAATCTTACTGTTTTTCACATATCAAATCTCAACCCCATAGCACTTTTTTTCGGCCATTTTGCTTCCGGTCTTACTGGTGAATGTAGAGCGCCTATGTAATAGAGAGTGAGAGCGCCTATGTAATAGAGATTGCCAAATGTGACGTCATTGCAACGAAAAGTAACGTCATTGTAAGGCAAGTAATAAATAAATAACAAAAGGAAAACGACAGGAATGGTAGGAAAAGATAGTTTGACTCGTCACAAATGGATTTCATTCACTGGAAGGACTTTATGAAGGCTAAGTCGACTATTCTTTTGTACCTGTCATCATTATTTCATGGATTTTATATCTTTGCAATATAGAAAAGCAATAAACACTTGAAAATGATTGTAAATAATTTCAACGGAAGTTATCGTTCGTTACACTGGCCTCGGATATTATTTTAACTGAAAAGGACGAACAATTCTGTTTCTGTATCGGCATAGCTTCATTTCAAGGTAAGCTATTTATTATATCAATAATTTGCTTAAAAATATAACTTCATTTCTAAATTATTTGTTATATCTGTTGGGAACGATCCACGATGCTTTCGTCACATCGCGTGACGTCACATGGTGTGTATCGTTTATGACTGTATCTGTCATTTGAAGCCGAAGCCGTCTTGTCAAATGTTGACTCCACTCAAGAAAATAGCTATTAAAACTATCATATCTTCGACTGTCTAGTTGTATTGACTTTAAGACGTTTATCTATTTATTGCAGTAAATGTAGCAAACAAACAAAACTACAGTCAATTTCAAATTATTTGCCTTCAATTTACATTATTTTTTTACATTGTACAGTTTAACAGTTTATGTCTATGACCTAGTCTTTGTCAAATCATGAAAGTATGACCAGAATCACTTCACCCTGATTTTGGGGTATACATAGTAAATGTCTTAATGTCTAAATGTCTATATCCTCCAACCTGAAAGAGAGGAAAACACTTTCATGCCTTCAAATGAGTCTATTGTTTTAAAGAAATGATGTTATATGTGGACTATCAGTAAAACACATAATATATTTTCTTTCAATAGGCTGAATTTCTAGTAGTTTCATATTTTTTTTTATCCAAAATTTGTTTATTGATCAAACTCAAATGAGTCCATTGTTTTAAAGGAATGATGTCATATGTGGGCTATCAATAAAACACATTACTTTTCTTTCATCAGGCTGAATTTCTAGTAGATTTATCTTTTTTTTTATCCAAAATGTGTTTATTGATCAAACTCAAATGAGTCCATTGTTTTAAAGAAATGATGTCATATATATGTGGACTATCAGTAAAACACATTACTTGTCTTTCAACAGGCTGCATTTCTAGTAGATTCATCTTTTTTTTAACCAAAATGTGTTTATTGATCAAACTCAAATGAGTCATGATTGTTTAAAAGAAATGATGTCATATGGGGGCTATCAGTAAAACACTTTACTTTTCTTTCAACAGGCTGAATTTCTAGTAGTTTCCTTCTTTTTTTTTTTATCCAAAATGTGTTTATTGATCAGATTGGACACACTTGGTACTAAGAATTTAAACATTATTTTCACTAGGTTATTTTAAATACTCTGCATGTATGTATTCAAACAATATTTGAAAAAGATTCAACATCTATTGACAGCACTATTTTCATACTTGGGAGCACAACAACCAATGATGTCATAGAACTCTTCAAATTGAAGAGCAAATGCAAAAAAAGCCTTTTACGGTCACCGATTTAGGTCCGTCTATGAAACAGGGCAATGTACACTAACTATATCAAACTCAAATAAGGTAAAAACAAACTGAGCATTGAAATCTGTAGATAAAGAGGATCAATCTCTTTTTAAATTCAACAAACACTCAAAATACTTTTTATTCAAATAAATTTGTATAAACATTTTGGTTGAACAATAAAGAAAACGTAATCTGTTTTTCAACAGAAAAAGGCTATAAGGCAGTTCATAATTAATGTCAGTTATGTTAGTCACCCAGTGACCTCACATAAGTGTTCTGTCCTCTGATATAACTGAAATACCACAGAAATGTATCTGTTTTCTATGTAATTTATTGTGAAATCCATTTTTCTGTGTGAAATTGCATAATCTATACAATAGAAATGGTAAAATTTAAATTGGTATACATTCATTGTAACAAAAAAAATCTTATACTTTACTGGTAATAAAAGTACACATATTTTCATGAACTGCTGCTCAAAATAAAAACCTATACTGTAGTTTAATGGTAAAACACCTGGTCTAACAAGAGTTCTAAGATCAAATCTCAGCAGGTACATATGTTTTGAAAGAGGCAACTAAACTTAACAATGTATACATGAAACAATTATGTTGTGGGGAGTTGTCTTACTTAAACACTTATTACATTTTTATCCAGGCTTCTAGTGAAAATAGTTTACTCCCTGTACCCTTTTCAAAAGCTTTTATAATTGAGCAATAACAATTAAAAAAAGGAATGGTTATCAACATTGATAACTCTGAGAATCTGTACATGTTCAAGGATTGATCCAGCTTTGATAACCGTTCTAATATCAAAGTTTTAACGAAATTTATACATCATATTTTTATAATAGAGCAATTTTAACATGATCACTAACAATGTTAAATTATTGCAAATTCTTCTGGAAAATCCATTTCTCTGTTTGTACTTTTTATAATTTCTTTATTTGCTATAAACATACTGTTTATTGTTTTATGCAATAAAATGTATATTGAATATATTGATCAGATCTTATATTATCCATTTTTTTTTCAAACAACATATTTCAGATACATGTATATATATATTCAGTAACTGTTGTTGACACTAAGTCTGGTACTTATTAACAAATAATCTGATGCTGTTTTCATGTTTTACAAATTAAAAACCAGAAAAGGAGATAGGTGTTCAAAGTGAAAATGTTGTTGAATAGGAACATATTGTTCATTTTGGATATGTTCATTTTGGATCAATTACACCATTCCGACAATGTATTCGGATTAGTCACAGAAATCAAGTAATTTACATCAGACAAGGCCGGCTAAACTTTAACCTTTCCAACATACATCATTATAAATGGGACTTTTGAAAATATTTGTCAAAAATTACATTTTTCTCAGTCATCTTAAATTGTCTCAAGATTATACATTCAGCCAGATCATGCAAAGTTAGCCATCTGCCTTGTAAGATTGTTGTGTGGAGTAATGTTAAGCGCAAGTCATTCAATCAACCATGGTAAGAGTCAGTTTTCAATTATATGTATTACTAGTTTACAAATAACTGGCATTTGTAAAAATAAATCAGAACATTCTTCAATGCCTTCTAGTGTTGTTTTCCATCAACATCCTTGGAAATCTTACAGTCTATTACAATCCTGACCTAATAAAAAATAAAACAGATATATATGTACAAATTAAACTTAAATGCATGCTAAGTTTCGTTTTTTTCAATATGTTTTTCAAATTCTGTTTTTGTAACTTAAATTTCTACAATTTGCCTATTAATTTGTTTCTTGTTGGGGGACAGACAGTGCTTAATTAATTGTTCTTGCTTTCACACGACCTAGGCTTTGCCTATTAACATATTATTTTCAAAATAGAAAACGAGAGCAATTACACGCACATTATCACATATTGGATTCCTTGTTTTTAGCCTTTATCGAGAAGGAATTTAATTTAATTTTTCCCTCTAGTTCTAAGTATTTTTTTATTTGTCAAAACATACGAATATCGTGTCTGAGGGTTTTACCGGTTACGAAACTAATAGGTTACGATAATTTGTCCGTCCAGTAAGACCGGAAACAAAATGGCCGAAAAAAAGTGCTATGGGGTTGAGATTTGATATGAGAAAAACAGTAAGATTGTACTGAATTCTCTCTTTTTTTTTATCTCGTATGATGTGTTCGTACGTGTAACCTATAGGCGTGCTTCGCTCGAGCCTTCGGCTCGAGCTTTCACACGTATTATCTCAAACCGGGAACCACAAAAAGTGGTAAATGTAAATATTATGATAGGGGCGTTTCGCCACTATCCCACTGTAAGCATACTTTCGAAAAGTCGGATGACAGGCTGCAACCACAGTCTACAATTGAATACCTACGCCAAAATCGAGTTTTGATTGGTTATAATCTGCCTTTTCAACGATTTCATTGGTTCGACCGAATCACAAAAAAACATCCGCTTGCATTAATTAATGATACAAAATAGTTCCAACGCGTGAAACACACTCTGAACATTGATTGACCTCAAGGTCAGTGGTGTTAGGTACCGTCGAGCGTGCTGTGACCCCATTAGGTTACAACAGTCGACTTATATAGAGAAATGTGCAAATCACTGTAAATAAAATTATTGAAAGGAGTTGAAACCATTGTGTCAAAAGTAGAAATTGCCTACGATAAGCAATTTCTCCTTTTGTCACAATGTTTTCGATTGTCGTCTGCTGCACATGCGTCTGTAAGCGGAAAATGGTTACATCCTCCCCATGGAAGCGGAACCCTTTCCGTGATACTATAACAATTCGAATATTGAAAATATTGTTGAAAATGGAGCTATTGCTGACAATGAGCAATACCTCCTTTTCACATAATGCTTTCAAACACGTTTCAAATTAATTCTTTTCATATTTGAACGTTTTACTATGGACATTCTTTTACTCGACACATTTTGAATAATATGCTAGAAGTAAATTTGCCTTACATCAAAGGGAAAAATATATAGTTGAAACCTTTTTGGAAAAGAGAAAATGGGTCACGATAAACAATTCTGCAGCCGTCTGCTGCACATGCGTCAACAAGAGACTGTAAGCGGGTTGAACCGTTTCCGTTATAGCTACTTAGTTACATACGAATGTTGAAAGTGTATTTGCAAACGGAGTAATTGCTGACAATGAGCAATTCTTCCTTTCAAACAATGCTTTGAAACATGAATAATTATTTTTCTATAACCTAGATAACGAAAACATTTGTCTACAGTTATTATTTTAACATCTTCCCCTTTTAGACACATTTGACTCACCTTAACAGATGAATGATAATCAGCAAGTTTGTCTTTTTCCACAATGTTTTCATCACTATTCAAAATAGGAAATAGAAATTAAATCTACGAATTAGAGATAAGTTAATTTCAACATTGATTGGGGTTAACGCCGTTTTTAACATTTCCTCAGTAAAACCACGGCGGCCAGTTCGCCTACGAATGTCTTTCCTGGTTTTCTCACACCAGTACTCCACACAACAATCTTCCCAAGCAACTGGCTGCTTTTCCACATAGACTTACCCCATTGGTGAAAGACGAATGACGCATGTCGCATTGACTTTTGTCAAACAACGGAAAAAAAATTGGCCGAAAATGTCAACATACACACGAGTTATAACCGCAAGGTCATTATTTATTTTATAATTGAGGCGCTTCTAGCGATTTTGGGACAAAATTTATAATGTATATGCATTTGCGTTAATTGAAGACTCAACTTCCGTCAACGTTAATCTAGTCCTAGATATATCTGTTGACAAATAAATTAAAAAGTAGTCTAAATAGGTTTTTGTAAATTAACTTTGTACGGTCCCATTTCGGAGACGCATCGAACCAGTCTTCTGTAATCAATACTTTATGAGTTGGCTCTGTCTGTAAAGGTTGGAGGTATAATCCGGCGTCCGGCCGGCTGGCTGCCTGAATGTGTATTCGTCCGTCCGTCATGGATTGCATGTATTGATCAACACGTTGTTACTGTATGGCAGATTTATTTCAAAGTGGTCACACTTATACCGTGTGATCAGAAAAACGGCAAAGTACTAGGTACATAACTCTGGTCTGTTTATTTCACTTATCTCCATTTTTCCTTATTTAGTTCAGCAAATTGTCTCAATTAATTTCCATTGTATCCATTTCAATCTTGGTTTGTAGGTAACTTATGTGATCAGAAGAACGGCAAAGTACTAGGTACATAACTCTGGTCTGTTTATTTCACTTATCTCCATTTTTCCTTATTTAGTTCAGCAAATTGTCTCAATTAATTTCCATTGTATCCATTTCAAACTTTGTTTGTAGGTAACTTATGACCTACAGATTTGCAGTGCACCATTACCATAACTTTAGCATGCTGCGTTTGGAGTGTGTATATTTTTGTCTTTCCATGTTCTCACTTATTATATGACTTTCGCATGCAACACATGCGTTCCGTGAAATGCCATTGTTCGTTAATGAGTGCTTCCCCAAGCTGTGTACTTTGTCCGGAGCGACTGACTGTCTGTCCGTCTTTGTGTTCATCCATCCGTCCGTTACGGTTTGCATTAATGGGTCAAAACTTTGTGTTTGTTTCGCGGATCTATTTCAAAGTTGACTCACGTATACATTGGGATTAGGTGATACAATATTTTGAACACAAATCTGACCTGTTTTTTTTAGGTGTAAACTCACTTTTTAATTTCTTCGGTTATTGTCTCAATAGATGTCCAATGTATCAATTTAAGACTTGGTGTATAGGGAACTCAGAGCAACAGATGTGCAGTGCAAAAAGAAACATAACTCTAACATGCTTTCGATTGTCTTTCATTTATCAGCATTGTCACATTGTGGATCTTTAGTAATTTCTGAACTGGAAATATTTTAATTAAGGGTCGCTGCTCGGTTGTTTGTCAATCTTTTGTCCTTCCTGATTTATTTATTTTATACAAGAAAATGGTCATACTTTGATAAATAGAGGTATGTGTTACTGGCAGGCAGTATGTGTTGCTTCACACATTTTTGGTTTGGTTTGTTTTAAAAGTCATTGTTTATTGTTTCAACAATGGTTGTCCATATTATCTATGCCATATATTTTCAACTTACATATGCCCCTATACCATTAGCGCTTTCAGCGCTTTGATTTCACATAGATGGCATCTCAAACTTCAATCATCCTAACTATTCATTGGATTTGTTCGTGATAATCTGACTTTCATGTTCAGTATAATATCTTTCTATTTTACTATGTTGCGTGACGAAAACTTCGTCTGTCGCTCTTATAATAGTTGTTTTCGATCATCTTTCATTTTCAAACATTTATGCACTTTGTTTTTCGCAAATATCGCTGAAAGTTTCGTCTATGATTGCACATACTTGATTCAAAAGTTACTTTGACTACAATTGTCGTCGCAAAATGCAGACATGAAAAGAGTTCAACCACAGAAAATCTGATTCGTTCTTTTTCGCTGTGGTAGTGTCACTTTCATGAATATCGCGGTAAACACGATTTCGGTGTATTTTGCCTAGCCGACAAAATGTTTTTATCACGGATGCGATGTGAACTTCCAGAAAATCTTAAATGAAATGAAATATTCTAGTTCTTACAATCAAAATGTGATGGCTTAACTGAACTCTATTTCATACAAACAAACATTTTCTGGCACCTCTGCAGTAAATATGTTTTGTAAACATTGTGGCAAAAGTAGAATTGTTTTCACCTTTATTCAATTATACTTATGATTGTTCTTTCAATTATAGAGAATGTCCTTATTTTTGAATACCTTTAAATGCTTTGAAAGACATTTGTTGCAGAATTGTTGTATGAGGGAAAGGGTTAACAAAATAGTGCTTCTTAAAATGTACTATAAATGTTCTTTTATATATATATTTGCTAAAGAAACAATTTACTTTAAATGTTTGTAATATGAAAGAACTCTTATTATAAATCTAAAGTCATGATTTTACAGTTTAAGAAATAATTTCAGGTACATTTCCATCCACTGGTTTAATGTTTTCATTTTTATTTTTAAATAATTCCTATTTTAAGCCTTTCCCAAAAATTGGAACATCTTGCTAAATGAAGGTATAATTTATGGGCATAAAGTAAAAAGTAAAAAACATTGTAGCAAAAGGATAAATACCTCATGAGCAATTTCTCATTTTGTCACAATGTTTTCAAAAGTCGTCTGCTGCAGAAGCTTTAAAATGAATATGTTTTAAGGAAATGGTTAACAAAACATTGACTTTAGCCACCCACCATTGAATTGTACATTGATTGTTACATTGAATAACTTACCAGTGTAAGATTGGCCGCTTTAGGATTAATGTTGACTGTACGAACATTGTAGACATGCCCACATTTTCTCTCTTGTCAGTCTTTCGGATAAAGTGAACATTGAAATACGTTTCTTTGAATTTCTGAATGCTAATTAATCACGACACGAGTTGACATCATTTTCGCCCACTCGAGATTGTTCGTTTGTAGTCCGACAGCTTTGATTTTGAATTGCTCCATTTGCATCAATAATTTCAACTCTTTTCAATTATTACTATCATTTATAGATATTTTCTATGTTTTGTACTTGGTGATTTCAAAGTCTCTCAGGTTAAACATCATTTATTGAAATAATTGTGGCAAAAGGAGAAATTTTTACATAATGAGCAATATCTGCATTGGCCACAATAATTTCAACACTTTTCAATAATCATACGATCATTTATAGAGATTTTTTATATTTTGTACTTGATAATTTCAAAGTCGATTCCTGCAGATTTGTTTTATGACGGAAATGGTTAAACCCTTATCAACTATAATGACTTCCCGATACAAACCAAAAACAGATTTTCTGTATGTCAGCATTATTAAACAAAACATTATCATAACAGGGCGTGTGTTCAATACAAATAGTTGATTGTTTTTGGTACATATTGAAATTTATCATAACCTCTTGTCCATTTATCTTTAGTATTATATGCCACTTTTCGTGATCAGTTTAACTCTAAATCATCTCATTAACTTAAAACACAGACCCTGCCAGGTTAAATACCCTACATAAAACTTATATCTTCAAATACCGATATCAGTATTACTGACTACAGATTAATTGTTTCTAATGTTTGTGGATTTAAATGTTCTTTTTTCTTATATCTTCATGTGCAACGAAATATTGCGGCTTTTCTTTAATGCTTTGCGTCAAACATTCGTCTTGTACACCTCTTGGGAGCCTCGCGTAATCTCATGCGCATGTTCCATTTCTTAGTGTTTTCTCATATTGATCGCCGTTTATCTTTTTAAAGACATTTCTTGTTTCAGCAAGCAGACGGGGTACTGTACACCTGTGATTGTGAAATCTAAGCAGGGTATTTGGCAGCCTAAGCAAATACATATTATTCGGATTCCGGTCGATACCGGTATTTCAGAACATATACATTGTTGTTGTTGTTTTATATTTTAACTTCCGGATTGATTGCTTGGAAAACGAAAGCGACGAAAATTATTTTGGAAATTCCTGTCAAAGATATTCCGAATGATGACAGGTAGCTAGGGCGTTATAACAGTGAATTCTTTGTATTCTAATATAAGACGATAGAGCTTTAGTTGTAAGATCATTCGTTATAACTAAATAGTGTCGAAGTAATTGCAAGGTTCTCGGTGTCACACCATTTTGAAGTTTTAAGCATACTACCGCAACCTGTGTTATGCGCGGCTATAATCAGAGCAATGTGACGCCTACCGTTTCTTTGTTCTCATATAGCATATACTGCCTGTGGGTTACGGTTTGATGGTTTTATTTTGTAATGACTAATTCTTAATGTTTCCATAGTGATAATGTTCATTTTTTTGTGAAATTTAGAAATGAAAACTATCCTTGGATAAAGTTGAAAACACTGACTTGGTGGCAAAAGAAGAATTAACGCATTATGAACAATTTCTCCTTTTTGCCATAATGTTTTCAAAAGTTGTATATTGCAGAGGCATCAGAAAGCTGTATATATACGGGATAGGGTTTCAAGACAGGCCTAAATACGGAGTGAAAACGATTTTATAATGAAAGTTCATAGTTTATTTACAGAGAACTATCAGGGCTTTCAAAATGACCCTGTAGCTGGGTAAATTACCCGACTACTCAGGGCTCTCACTAGGCTAAATATTTGAGGAGAATCGACTTCTCCCTCCAGACAATTTAGTTAGTGGGGGGGGACTTGAAGGAGAAGTGATATTTCTTATGTCATTGATATGTGTGTCATTATAACTGGGATGTTTGGGATACACATCTATCAGTATCCATCTAACCCTTTCCCACATATAGACGCTTTCTGATGCCTCAGCAGCAGACGACTTTTGAAATCACTGTGACAAAAGGAGAAATTGCTCATGATGAGCAATTTCACCTTTTGCCACAATGTTTTCAACTCTATTCACTAATTATAATTGCATTTATAGAGATATTTTATATTTCAACATTGCTGTTTTCAAAGTTCTCTGTTACAGATTTGTTGTATTTCGGAAATGGTTAAACAAAAATGTTTATTTGTTTGATTTTTAGCTCGACTATTCGAAGAATATGAGAGCTATACTACTCACCCTGGCGTCGGCGTCGGCGTCCATGTCACACTTTGGTTAAGGTTTTGCATGCAAGAACTTAAATACTACATGTATTGCATTGAAACTTTCTACAACCCTACTAAACTATCACACCTATGTAGATTATCAAGTTAGATAACTCTATCTTGCATTTTATGCAAGTTATGGCCCTTTTTTACTTAGAAATTCTGGTTAAAGTTTTGCGTGCAACTAAATTAAGAGTCCATATCTCAGTATTTACTTGATGCATTGCATTGAAACTTTATACAACCCTACCCAAGCATCACACCTATGTAGATTATCAAGTTAGATAACTCTATCCTGCATTTTATGCAAGTTATGGCCCTTTTTTTACTTAGAAATTATGGTTAAAGTTTTGCGTGCAACTAAATTAAGAGTCCATATCTCTGTATTTACATGATACATTGCATTGAAACTTTCTACAACCCTACCCAACTATCACACCTGTGTATATTATCAAGTTAGATAACTCATCTTGCATTTTATGCAAGTTATGGCCCTTTTTTACTTAGAAATTCTGGTTAAAGTTTTGCGTGCAACTAAATTAAGAGTCCATATCTCAGTATTTACTTGATGCATTGCATTGAAACTTTATACAACCCTACCCAAGCATCACACCTATGTAGATTATCAAGTTAGATAACTCTATCCTGCATTTTATGCAAGTTATGGCCCTTTTTTTACTTAGAAATTATGGTTAAAGTTTTGCGTGCAACTAAATTAAGAGTCCATATCTCTGTATTTACCTTATGCATTGCATTGAAACTTTCTACAACCCTACCCAACTATCACACCTGTGTAGATTATCAAGTTAGATAACTCTATCCTACATTTTATGCAAATTATGGCCCTTTTTTTACTTAGAAATTCTGGTTAAAGTTTTGCATGCAACTAAATTAAGAGTCCATATCTCTGTATTTACCTGATGCATTGCATTGAAACTTTCTACAACCCTACCCAACTATCACACCTGTGTAGATTATCAAGTTAGATAACTCTATCCTGCATTTTATGCAAATTATGGCCCTTTTTTTACTTAGAAATTCTGGTTAAAGTTTTGCGTGCAACTAAATTAAGAGTCCATATCTCTGTATTTACCTGATGCATTGCATTGAAACTTTCTATAACCCTACCCAACTATCACACATGTGTATATTATCAAGTTAGATAACTCTATCCTGCATTTTATGCAAGTTATGGCCCTTTTTAGCTCGACTATTCGAAGAATATGAGAGCTATACTACTCACCCTGGCGTCGGCGTCGGCGTCGGCGTCGTCGTCGGCGTCGGCGTCCACGTCACACTTTGGTTAAGGTTTTGCATGCAAGTTCTAAAATACTACATGTATTGCATTGAAACTTTCTACAACCCTACCAAACTATCACACCAATGTAGATTATCAAGTTAGATAACTCTGTCCTGCATTTTATGCAAGTTATGGCCCTTTTTTACTTAGAAATTCTGGTTAAAGTTTTGCGTGCAACTAAAGTAAGAGTCCATATCTCAGTATTTACTTGATGCATTGCATTGAAACTGTCTACAACCCTACCCAACTATCCCACCTGTGTAGATTATCAAGTAAGATAACTCTATCCTGCACTTTATGCAAGTTATGGCCCTTTTTTTACTTAGAAATTCTGGTTAAAGTTTTGCGTGCAACTAAAGTAAGAGTCCATATCTCAGTATTTACTTGATGCATTGCATTGAAACTGTCTACAACCCTACCCAACTATCCCACCTGTGTAGATTATCAAGTAAGATAACTCTATCCTGCACTTTATGCAAGTTATGGCCCTTTTTTTACTTAGAAATTCTGGTTAAAGTTTTGCGTGCAACTAAATTAAGAGTCCATATCTCAGTATTTACTTGATGCATTGCATTGAAACTTTTTACAACTCTACCCAACTATCACACCTATGTAGATTATCATGTAAGATAACTCTATCCTGCACTTTATGCAAGTTATGGCCCTTTATTTACTTAGAAATTCTGGTTAAAGTTTTGCGTGCAACTGAATTAAGAGTCCATATCTCAGTATATACTTGATGCATTGCATTGAACCTTTATACAACAACCCTACCCAACTATCACACCTATGTAGATTATCAAGTTAGATAACTCTATCCTGCATTTTATGCAAGATATGGCCCTTTTTATGCCCCCACGGAATCTCCGATTCGGGGGGCATATAGTTTTTGGCCTGTCTGTTGGTTGGTTGGTCTGTTGGTCTGTCTGTCTGTCTGCACAAAAAAAACTTTAACCTTGACCACTACTTTTGAACCATAACAGGTACGGCTACCATATTTCACATGTGTATTCCTTGTGACATGACCTTTATGTCAGTACCAAAATTTTAGACCTTGCGACCTTGACCTTTGACCTAGAGGTTGCCATTCTCGAAAAAAACTTTAACCTTGGCCATTACTTTTGAACCATAACAGATACGGCTACCATATTTCACATGTGTATTCCTTGTGACATGACCTTTCTGTCAGTACCAACATTTTTGACCTTGCGACCTTGACCTTTGACCTAGATGTTGCCATACTCAAAAAAAACTTTAACCTTGGCCATTTCTTTTGAACCATTACAGGTACGGCTACCATATTTCACATGTGTATTCCTTGTGACATGACCTTTCTGTCAGTACCAACATTTTTGACCTTGCGACCTTGACCTTTGACCTAGATATTGCCATTCTCGAAAAAAACTTTAACCTTGGCCATTACTTTTGAACCATAACAGATACGGCTACCATATTTCACATGTGTATTCCTTGTGACATGACCTTTCTGTCAGTACCAACATTTTTTACCTTGCGACCTTGACCTAGATGTTGCCATTCTCGAAAAAAACTTTAACCTTGGCCATTTCTTTTGAACCATAACAGGTATGGCTACCATATTTCACATGTGTATTCCTTGTGACATGACCTTTCTGTCAGTACCTTGCGACCTTGACCTTGACCTAGATGTTGCCATTCTCGAAAAAAACTTTAACCTTGGCCATTACTTTTGAACCATAACAGGTATGGCTACCATATTTCACATGTCAGTACCAACATTTTTGACCTTGCGACCTTGACCTTTGACCTAGATGTTGCCATTCTCGAAAAAAACTTTAACCTTGGCCATCACTTTTGAACCATAACAGATACGGCTACCATATTTCACATGTGTATTCCTTGTGACATGACCTTTCTGTCAGTACCAACATTTTTGACCTTGCGACCTTTACCTTTGACCTAGATGTTGCCATTCTCAATTTTTTTTTAACCTTCCCCACTACTTTTGAACAATAACAGGTAATGCTACCATATTTCACATGTGTATACCTTGCGACCTTGACCTTTGACCTAGATGTTGCCATTGGGGGGCATCAGTGTTTCACAAACACATCTTGTTTTACTTAGAAATTCTGGTTAAAGTTTTACGTGCAACTAAATTAAGAGTCCATATCTCAGTATTTACTTGATGCATTGCATTGAAACTTTCTACAACCCTACCCAACTATTACACCTGTGTAGATTATCAAGTATGATAACTCTATTCTGCATTTTATGCAAATTATGGTCCTTTTTTTTCTTAGAAATTCTGGTTAAAGTTTTGCGTGCAACTAAATTAAGAGTCCACGTCTCAGTAAATACTTGATGCATTGCATTGAAACTTTCTACAACCCTACCCAACTATCACACTTATGTAGATTATCAAGTATGATAACTCTATCCTGCATTTTATGCAAGTTATGGCCTTTTTGGACTTAGAAATTCTGGTTAAAGTTTTGCATGCAACTACATAAAGAGACCATCTCTTAGTAACTACTTGATGCATTGCATTGAAACTTTATACAGCCCTTACCAACCATCACATCTATGTAAACAATCAAGTATGATTACTCTATCCAGCATTTTATGCAAGTTATGGACCTTTTTTGGACTTAGAAATTCTGGTTAAAGTTTTGCAACTACATTTAGAGTGTAATCTCAGTTACAACTTGAAAAATTGCATTGAAACTTTATACAACCTTTCCCAATTGCACAACTATAAACACAACCAATTAAGATAACTCTATCCTGTATATGGTGCAAATTGTTGCCGTTTTTTTACTTAGAAATTATGGTTAAAGGTTTGCGTTAAACTACATTAAGAGTCAATATCTTAGTAACTACTTGATGCATTCAATTGAAAGGTTATACAACCCTTTCTAACCATCACACCTATGAAAATAATCATGTTAAATAACACTATCCAGCATATAATGCAAATTATCACCCACTAAGAAATTGTGGTTAATGTTTTGCATGCAACTACATTAGAGTCCATTATCTCAGTAACTTAAATAAGCGCTGGAATAGTCGAGCGCGCTGTCCTCCGACAGCTCTTGTTTACTTAGAAATTCTGGTTAAAGTTTTGCGTGCAACTAAATTAAGAGTCCATATCTCAGTATTTACTTGATTCATTGCATTGAAACTTTATACAACCCTAACCAAGCATCACACCTATGCAGATTATCAAGTTAGATAACACTATCCTGCATTTTATGCGAGTTATGGCCCTTTTTTTACTTAGAAATTCTGGTTAAAGTTTTGCGTTCAACTTAATTAAGAGTCCATATCTCAGTATTTACTTGATGCATTGCATTGAAACTTTATACAACCCTACCCAAGCATCACACCTATGTAGATTATCAAGTTAGATAACTATCCTGCATTTTAGGCAAGTTATGGCCCTTTTTTTACTTAGAAATTCTGGTTAAAGTTTTGCATGCAACTACATTAACAGACCATATCTTAGTAACAACTTCATGCATTGCATTGAAACTTTATGCAGCCCTTCCCAATCATCACACCTATGTAAACATTCAAGTACAATAACTCTATCCAGCATTTAATGCAAGTTATGGCCCTTTTTGGACTTGGAAATTCTGGATTCTTGAAGCATTGTATTGACACTTTATACAACCTTTCCCAATTTCACAACTATAAACACAACCAATTAAGATAACTCTTCTATCCTGCATATGGTGCAAATTGTTGCTTTTTTTTTACTTAGAAATTATGGTTAAAGGTTTGCGTGCAACTACATTAAGAGTCCATATATTATTAACTACTTGATGCATTCCATTGCCTTCCTAACCATCACACCTATTAACATAATCAAGTTAAATAACTCTATCCTGCATATTTATGCAAATTATCACCCTTTAAGAAATTGTGGTTAATATTTTGCATGCAACTACATCAGAGTCCATTATCTCAGTAACTTAAATAAGCGGTGGAATAGTCGAGCGCGCTGTCCTCCGACAGCTCTTGTTATAATGATGACAAAGCAAGGGATTGTTTGAGATACACATATATTTAACCCTTTGCCCCATACAACAATTCTGCAGCAGACGACTTTGAACATATTTTGTTAACAAATAGAAAATCTCTATAATTGAATGGATAACCTATGACTAAAAGTGGAAAAAATTGTGGCAAAAGGAGAAATTGCTTGTTTTGAACAATTTCTTCTTTTGTCACTATGTTTTCAAAAAGCCGTCTGCTGCATAGGCGTCAGAAAGCTTCTATTTAAAGCAAAGAGTTGTTTGAGATACACATCTATTTAAAAAAAATTCATCTTTTTTTATTTGATTTTAATAATGATGACAAAGCAAAGGTGAAACAAGCTCATTGAACACTAGTCATGGGAATGACAACGCAACACTTAAGCAACATGATCATGTTTGGTTAATCATTTGATTTCAACAGCAAATTGCTGTGCACAGTGGAATTAAAATCATCATCATTTACAAAAAAACTTGTTCCAGACCGAAGAGGGGGTAGAGTGGTTTGTAAATTTCTTGTGAACAATTCAGCTGTTAATCGCAGGAAATGTCATATTATGATATGGGAGAAAAGCATCAAGTCGTCATATCAATTTATAACAAATCCAGCCCTTTCCATGCCCTCAAATTCTGCTTCAGAGTCGGAATTTCGAAAAATTTCTGTAAAATTTTTATTCATTGACATCCATAATTTTGGAGTTTCCACAGGTTTCCACCTGGGATCTTCGAACATACCTTTTCAGAATAGATTGACGACGTATTTGTTATTATAATTGTGACGAATCAAAATCAATATTAAGGGAGTAGAGGAATCTATTAAGAACGTGGCTATAAGTATAATATGCGATGAATTTTAACAAAATGGTGGTCAATAAAGTGAAAACCAAGAATACAGGCTTTGCGTATCACCGTGCGGTGTTCTATATTTCCATTATAAACACATTCAAAGGTAATATTATAAATGCTGCATGATCAATCTTGGTTAAAGTTATTTTAACAAACCTGTTGCATGCCAAGAATTATCTAGAATTGTTTGAGAAAAACTGAGAAAAAATGCGATGCATTTTAACAAAATAGTGGCCTTTTGGTCAAAATAACTAATCAGGGCTATGCGAAACATCATTTGCTGTCCTATATTGCCGTTATAAACACAGGTCAGATTATATTTAATGTAGTGTCTCTGTACAGAAGTAGAAAAACAAATAATTATGAAACACTCAAGCATCCGCTATAATTCAGGCTACCAGCTTCCAAATTTTGTATCCCATTGGGCTACCATACAGTTCTAAAATTTGTCGGACACTGATAAAAGATTATGTCTTTTGATTTGTTAATGTAAATTAGCGTTCCCCTTCCCTGCTACAACATTTATTATGTATCCTATTAAAAAAATGTCCTGAAAATTGCTCCATTTTTTAACACGTATATTTCATAAAAGCAGGAATCGATTCACAATATTTGTTATATCATTCAAATGGTTTAATTAGACATCAATCTCATTTAAATAGGATTCTTATTAATTGTTTTAACCCTTTCCCTCATATAGACGCTTTCTGACACCTCTGCAGCAGACGACTTTTTGAAAACATAGTGACAAAAGAAGAAATTGCTCAAAACGAATAATTTCTCTGTTTGCCACAATGTTTTCCACTTTTAGTCACAGGTTATACATTCAGTTATAGAGGTTTTCTATCTTTTGACAAAATATGTTCAAAGTCGTCTTCTGCATATTTGTCATACGAGGGGAAGGGTTAACAGGGGAGCCTGTGATGGTTGATTTGACAATCAGTTCTTCTTTAATGTAAATTGCTGTACAAAGTCACGTTGGTTGATTGGACAATCGGTTCTATGTCATTGTGTGTTTTAAGCAATTCGACTCCTCTGCTTTAAATGGGTAAACATTATCCGAGTTGTCAAATATCTGATAACATAACTGTGTATACAGAGAACTGAATGGCGCATGACTGTGATGATTTTATCAAGTTAATGGGCGAATTCTGAACATTTAAGGCGACCATTTTGCTCAAGTTGCACCCTCACAAGAGCCCTGCTAATTACTAAAGCCTCTTTACCCGGCTACATTAACCCTTTCCCTCATATAGATGCTTTCTGAAGCCTCTGGCCCTCTGCAGCAGACGGATTTTTGAAAACATTGTGACAAAAGAAGAAATTGCTCAAAACAAACAATTTCTCCTTTTGCCACAATGTTTACCACTTTCAGTCGTAGGTTATCCATTCAATTATAGAGATTTTCTATTTTTTGACAAAATACGTTCAAATTCATCTGCTGCAAAATTTTCGTATGAGGAAAAGGGTTATTATACTCCGGGGGTTTCATTTTGTTTTGGAGTAGCAGGAAAATAATTGTAAGTAGGTGGTGGAATGGGGGTCATCCCACAATAGGAAGTTCTGTTTAACCCTTTCCCTCATACGACAATTGCTCGGTTTGAGCAATTCCTTCTTTTGTCTCTATGTTTTCAAAAACCTATAGATATGCTGCAGAGGCGTCAGAAAGCATCTATTTGAGGGAAAGGGATAAATAAGGGGTTGTAATCTGGTCTTTTGCACTCTTCTAGATCTCTGTATTTATGCTCATAACTTTTCTCCTGAGGAATCAAGTGTACTTCAGGGCTTTTTTTCCCTATATAACTTGGGCCGATATTCAGTGGGTTCCTAATTGAAAAAATGTTTTTTTTAAATGAGAGTCAACATCCTCCTATATTATTAGGTCTTTAATTAAGGATGACTGATACCTGAAATATACATGTAATATACATATACAGTAAATGATTAATGATTAGTTATCTCCTCCCCCCGGGGACAAGTTTTTTAGGATAAAGAAAACTTAAAACAAATTATGACTAGTCCATAAGTCCATCTTAATTAAATGGTCTGTCAGCCTACTGTCCACATAGAAAACTGAAAACGTGTAGTCACATCACTGATTGTAAATTAAAAGTCTCGAGAACCACTAAGCATGTTTGTAATACACTCTCCAATATAAGTCTCTGAAATCACTAGACATGTCTCATTATTGTTCATTCATCGGAGTATCGGGTTCAACCCTTTTTCGGCGTCTAGGTCTGCTTGAAGTCAATAGTTCTTTTTCCCCAGCGTTATTGTGAGGCTGAAGGCGGGAAAGAGCACGTGGCATCCGGGTTATGGTAGGCCCATTTGGTCCAGGACTGTGGTGTAATGATTGGTCCAAATCGAGTTGTCGAGGCAGTTGAATCATCTGATTTTCCTGTTCCAGTGTAGGGGATTCACTCGCCGGGACTGGCGGGTTTTGGCTACTTGGTGGCGATGACAGAATGAAAGGCGGTGGCACCTTTGGCAGTGAAGCCTTTGAGGGAGCTTGAGAATTTGAGATCACTTCCTCAGATTGAGCCATAGTGGGAACCAACAATGTTCCTTTTTCAGGGGTATTTTGAAAAGGAGTGAACTTTCGAAGATGCTGGCGGTTGCGGATAGTAACACGGCCTGTGCCATCTACACGGACAACATACTGGTGGTACTGGCGTACTTCAACAATGGTTCCAGTCTGTTCCCATCTCCTGGGGTAATTCCCCATTAAATTTTGTATGTAGACATGATCTCCAACCTGCAATGGTGGCAAGCGGTGAGTGTGTTCATTCCAACGTTCATGTTCCCTTGAATGTCGTCTGGCAAGTGCCATTTCTCGATGGGACATCAACTCAGTCCATGTTTCGTGAGGAGAATATCTACCCATCAGTATGGGAATAGCATCACGAATGGGTCGTCCAAAAAGGATCAATGCTGGGGATGCTTTTGTCTCTGGGTCAACAGATTTTCTATACATTAGTAATGCTCTCTGGAATTTATCTACATCAAGTGATCCAGTTGCCGTAATATTGTCCATGAGCATGCGTTTTATCGTTTTTACAGCCATCTCAGCCCTGCAGTTAGCATGAGGGTTTGCAACTGATGTAGGCCTATGACGAACCCCCAACGCCTTTAAGAACTCCTGTGTCTTCCCTGCTGTGAACTGTGGACCTCCATCAGACGTCAACTCTTCTGGGATGCCAAACGTCACAAATGTTTCACGTAATCTCTTAACAAGGCCTTCTGCACCTAATTCTGACTTGTATACCATAGGCCAGTTTGAATACCTGTCAACAATGACTACGTAGTCCTTACTGTTGTATGTGAAGTAGTCAATGCAAATCATCTAAAACGGATAGTCTGGTGGTGTCATGTCGGATGGCGGCTGCATCGGGTTTGACTTGGCCATCCGATGGCAGTGAGTACACTGGTCCCGCACCCTGGCAATATCTACTGTGATATCCGGCCAATAAACAGAATCCATGGCCCTCGCACGCATTGCAGTGACTCCTTGGTGAATTACACCATCCACGGTGCATAGACTTGCTGCGAAGCGATAGTAAGGACGCAAGTCTGGCGGGAGCTCCTTGCAGTCCTCTGGAAACCCAGCCTCCAGTTGGTTGATGAGATTGGTAAATGTGGTATCCGATGATGTGGCCTCACGTACCATGTCCCAAGTAACAACTGTGATAATGGCATTCAGAGCACTAGTGGCAGCAGCAACTGTGGAACTGTCATTAGCTGTTTCATTATCCTCTGTATGTAGGCATAAACTGATGAGCACATCATGGTAATGAGTGGACATGCTTACAAGGGACTCCATCTGGTGCTTCACTAGGTAGGTGTAGACGATCAGGTGGGCCAACCGGGTGTCTTGAGGCTGCATCCGGGCCAAGGTTCTTTTTGCCAGACACATGTACGATTGTGAACCTGTACCCTAGTGTTTTCTCTTTCAGGTTGAGGAGTCTTCTGTTGTCAATGTCTGTGAGTGACAGGTAATTCAGAATCTGGAGTAATGGTTTATGATCAGTGGCGACAATGAGGTCTTTGCACCCTAGAACATAGTAGCGAGTTTGGTGGAGTGCATACACAACAGCTAATGCCTCACCTTCAGTAGGCGCATACCTGCTTTCCGCCGGATGTGTGAATCTACTGCCAACTAGATATAGTTTCCAGCCATCGTTACAACAAGTAGGAGTTTTACTTGCACACTGACAGTACTTCTGCATCAAGAGAAATCCAATTCCGTCAACAGACCAGTCGGTGGCCAGGCAAGTCATACGAGTAGGGTCAAACAGGCATACACCTTCCTTCATCTCCTGCACAATGATCTCTTTGGATTCGTGAAATAATTTATCAAGCTCATCTGTCCAGCAGAACATGGTGGACGGTTTTAGAAGGGCACAAAACGGTCTCATCGGTCTAGCCATGGCAAATGCATATGCTCCCTGGTTTATTAACCCGAACCAAGCTCTCGCACCAGTAATGTCAGTTGGTGTAGGGAAGTTTCTAACAGCATCTAGGAACTTGGTACTAGGTCGTATGTTTGTTGAGGTGACTGTTAGTCCTGCAAAATCTACAGTGTCCAGGGCAAATTGGAACTTCTTCGGGTTCAGAGTGATGCCGTTGCAAGCACACAGGTTGAGCCATTCACATCCTTGAAAAAATGCTGCTTCAACGGAGTTTGCCCACATACATGTATCGTCCACACATTTAACCTTGTCCTTGAAGTTCGATATGATAGCATCGAAGCGTTGGTTATAAGCATCACCACTGGCCATAAATCCCTGTGGAGCAACCTTGTATCTGTAGCGCCCCCATGGTGTAATAAACGTTGTGAAATGGCGATCTTCTTCACGAATAGGCACTGAGTGGTACCCATTCCAGGTGTCAGTCACTGTTTTTTCATGTCTTGAGGGACGCGGTCAGCCAGATGAAATGGGCTTGGAACGTGATGGGTTTGACGGACAGAATGACGATTTTGTGGTTGTAGGTTTACAATCCGCCTTGGAGTGCCGTCAGATTTGCCGGTTACCACCATCCTGGAGCACCATGTCGTAGGTGTGTTTTGACTGACTTGTTCGAGTACGCCAATCCGAACATCCCTCTTTAAATCGGCATAAACTTGGTCCTGCCAATGGATTGGAACAAGTGCCGGCTTGTGGACAGCTACTGGTGTGGCATTAGGATCAACATAGAGTTGGAGTTCATAAGCGGCAAAGGCTGATGTTGCAGACATTAAATGTTGTGGCACCATAATAATCAAGAAGCCACTTTTTCAGAGTATCAGCATTTTCTTCTGTGGCACTCAATCCCGAAGGTAAACTTGTGGGAATTTGGGGTGGAGTAGCTTGTCTTCTAGGGCTTTTCCATTGAGGCGACAACGTATAATCAAATAAGTGTGTGCAACCTGGTTCTTTGCAGATGGCTCTATAATTGCAGAGTGAGGCCTGGCCTCTGAGACTGGCCAAAAATGTCCTTATATTTGAACCAGGAGATTGAGTCATCCTGTTCAATTTAATGTGCTGGACAAGTGTGCTCTCGTCTTTGACAGCCAGCCTTTTGATTGCATTCAGAAGATCTGCCTCTGCCATGTTGGCAACATCTCCCTGAAGGTCACACATAATGACTGTACGAAGATCAGTGTCGCAGCAGTAGAATAGGGCAGTGGGCAAGATATTGTCAGCGATCGCCATTCCCACCTTATACATATTCCACTGCCTGGTGAATGCCGACCATTGGTCTGGATCACATCCTGTAGCTATGGTAGGTTGGTCCAATTTTAACTTATGCATTGTTGGTTGAGCCAGAGGTTGATGGACAGTTCTGTCATGAATCTGAAGAGCAGTGGTTAGGGCAGCTGCAAATGCTGCATCCAGGTCCTGGGATCTCCAATCACAGTCGTCTATAGGGCACCTTAGAAATGGCATGTTTATAAATTTCACTTCGTTTGAGCTGTAAGTTGAGAATCAGTCATAAATGAGAGTCAACATCCTCCTATATTATTAGGTAATTAAGGATGACTGATACCTGAAATATACATGTAAAATACATATACAGTAAATGAGTAATGATTAGTTATTTTTCCCCAACTGGAAAAAAATATTTCCCAAAGTCTAAATCTTGATCAGACTGTATTTCAAACCTGAAGGTCGGTTAATTAACCCTTTCCCTCATATAGACGCTTTTTGATGCCTCTGCAGTCTGCAGCAGACAGCTTTTTGAAAACATAGTGACAAAAGAAGAAATTGCTCAAAACTAGCAATTTCTCCTTTTGCCACAATGTTTTCCACTTTTAGTCATAGGTTATCCATTCAATTGTAGAGATTTTCTATTTTTTGACAAAATATGTTTAAAGAAGTCTGCCGCAGAATTGTCGTATGAGGAAAAGGGTTTACACATGATGTGTCTCATTGTAAAATGAATTATGAATTCTTACATTTTGAGCAGAGGTGTAGGTAGATAAAGGTGACCAAACGATATGTTGCTGATACCCTCCCCCAAAAAGAAAATCTACTCACAACATAGGGCTTATCACTTTCCCACTTGCAAAAATCTTGTCCTTTTGCCACAATGTTTGTCAAAGTTGTCAAGCGCACATGCGCCAGAATGTATTTAATATTTTTCTTACATACGGACGAGTTTTCACCTCTTTTCAATAAATACACTTTTGTTTTTATAGGTCTTTCAGTTTTTTCCCTAAATACATGTATTTTCAAAGTCTTCAGCTTCAATTTTGTCACATATTGGAAAGGGTTAAATCATGAACTATTCACCTTATCTAATGCTCTTTCTGAGGTTACAGACGGGTATCTTTGATTACCATTTACAATGTTTCATTTGTGGAAATGGTCAAATCTCAAACACATGGTGTGTACAGCATTTATACTTGCCAGAGGACTAGATAAGAGGGAGGAGTGTCTTTTCCCCACAATATTTCTCTTATTACTCAACCAAATCCTATGTTGTGGGTACTCAAAAGAATCGTCTCACTGAGACGATTCTTTTGAGTACCCACAGCATAGGGTTTGAATGTCAAATAAGCATTTTAGAACACGATAAATGCCTGTTATTTAGAGAGCTCTTCTTGTCATTCCAGATTTGGTAGAAAACACGCTTCATCGTGAATATTATGGGAAATTCTTCAGCTACTGAAGGTAAGACCAGATACGGGGGAGTAAACTGATCTTTTCCAAACAATATCTCTCTTATAACCCAACTGTTGTGGGTACTCACAAGAGTGATTTCTCCTTTTGCCACAATGTTTTAAAAGTCATCTCCTGCAGAGAAATTGTCTGTATTTGGGAAATATTGAACAATTTCTCCTTCTGCCATAATGTTTTCAAAAGTCGTCTGCTGCAGAGGCGTCAGAAAGCGTCTATATGTGGGAAAGGGTTAAATTACATTCAACTGATCAATCAATCATAACAAATGTATTTTGATGATCCTTTATGATTTATGATTTATGATTGTCTGCTTTGAAGACATCTATTTGAGAAAGAAAAAAATGCAGATAGCATAAACAGATTATTAGAAATGCTTTTGTCATAGAGTTGAAAACCTCAGCAATTCATTCTTTTCCCACAATGTTTTCAAAAATGGTCGACTGCACTGACATTAAAAGTCAATTAAATGTATCAGGAATGGTTAACCTACTATGAACAATTATGCCTTGAATCTGGATTATTTCATGTGCAAATTTTAACCCTTTCCCACATACGACAATTCTGCAGCAGACGACTTTGAACATATTTTGTCAAATAAACAGAAAATCTCTGTAATATGACTAAAATTGGAAAACATTGTGGCAAAAGGAGAAATTGCTTGTTTTGAGCAATTTCTTCTTTTGTCACTATGTTTTCAAATAGGCAGCTGCTACAGAGGCGTCCGAAAGCGTCTATATGATTGATTGATTGGGGTTTTACGCCGTTTTTAAGAATTTCTCAGTTATATCAAGGCGGCCAGTTCACCTACTCATGAATTTCCTGGTTTTCTCACACCAGTACTCAACACAACAATCTTCCCAAGCAACTAGCTGCTTTTCCACATAGACTTAGCTCATTGGTGGAAGATGAATGACGCATGACGCATTGACTTTTGTCAATCCTTGGAAAAAAAGTTGGCCGAGACGGGATTCAAACTCACAACCCCTTGATTGACAGCCCGCGTCGCTATCGACTGAGCTACCGGGGCTCGGCGTCTTTATGAGGGGAAGGGTTAAACTTGATATGATTTTTAGAGTACACTGCTTGAAAAACTTGATAATTTAAGTGAAACATTTATAATGGGGGGAAAACATTTTGGGAAGAGGAGAAATCACTTCTTTTGGACAATTTCTCCTTTTTCCACAATGTTTCAAAAGTCATCTACTACAGGCATAAACATTTTTGTGTCACCCTGCGTAGCATGGTAGGCACTTAGGGATTTTTTTTTGTCCGGCGTCTGTCCGTCTGTCTGTCACACTTTTTCGTCACACTTTCAATGAGCAGGTGCAGATGACACACATGCTCCGCGGAGCACTCCATTCTAGTTATTAAAGGGGACAGAGTCAAAGTGTGGTGTCGGATGTTCCCATTTTGAAAGGTGAGAGACTAGGTCATGAATATTCTTGTCTCTCTTACTGATAACAAACACTTCACCCTGTATCATAGAGTACCGTACTTGATAAGAAAACGAGTTAACTGGTATTTTCCCATCACTACCTCTCTTGTTATTCATCTAAGCCCTATCTTGTGGGTACCCAAAATAATTGCTCACTAAGACGAATCTTTTAAGTACCCACAGCATCGGGTCTGACTGTCAAATAAGGATTTCGGGATGTGTAATACTTACCAGAGCTTAATCTCTGCAATCAGATTCCATATTTTTCCACAGTTAACCCTTTTCCTTATATCGACGCTTTCTGACGCCTCTGCAGTAGACGGCTTTTTGAAAACATAGTGACAAAAGAAGAAATTGCACAAAACATGCAATTTCTCCTTTTGCCACAATGTTTTCTACTTTTTGTCATAGGTTATCCATTCAATTATGGAGATTTTCTATTTTTTGACAAAATACATTCAAAGTCGTCTGCTGCAGAATTGGCGTATGAGGGAAAGGGTTAAGCAAAATTAATTAAATGTAGAAGGCAAGAAGAAGTTTGTTATTGAGAAAGAAAAGAAAACAGAAATTGCTCAAGGTTATCCATTTCTCCTTTTCAACGATGTTTATTTTATGCCCCCGGAATCACCGATTCGGTGGGCATCTAGTTTTTGGCCTGTCTGTCTGCAAGTCTGTCGAAATTTTTTTTTAACCTTGACCACTACTTTTGAACCATAACAGGTACGGCTATCATATTTCACAAGTGTATTCCTTGTGACATGACCTTTCTGTCAGTACCAAAATTTTTGACCTTGCGACCTTGACCTTTGACCTAGATGTTGCCATTCTCGAAAAAAACTTTAACCTTCACCACTACTTTTGAACCATAACAGGTACGGCTACCATATTTCACATGTGTATTCCTTGTGACATAACCTTTCTGTCAGTACCAAAATGTTTGACCTTGCGACCTTGACCTTTGACCTAGATGTTGCCATTCTCAAATTTTTTTTTAACCTTGACCACTACTTTTGAACCATAACAGGTACAGATACCATATTTCACATGTGTATTCCTTGTGACATAACCTTTCTGTCAGTACCAACATTTTTGACCTTGCGACCTTGACCTTTGACCTAGATGTTGCCATTCTCGAAAAAAACTTTAACCTTCACCACTTCTTTTGAACCATAACAGGTACGGCTACCATATTTCACATGTGTATTCCTTGTGACATGACCTTTCTGTCAGTACCAACATTTTTGACCTTGCGACCTTGACCTTTGACCTAGATGTTGCCATTCTCGAAAAAAACTTTAACCTTCACCACTTCTTTTGAACCATAACAGGTATGGCTACCATATTTCACATGTGTATTCCTTGTGACATGACCTTTCTGTCAGTACCAACTTTTTTTACCTTGCGACCTTGACCGTTTACCTAGATTTTGCCATCAGTGTTTCACAAACACATCTTGTTTCTAACTTTTTACCACTTGCAGACACAGTTTGACCCCTCTGCAGCAGACAAATTTTGAAAAACATTGTGGCAAAAGGAGAAAAAACGCATAATGAGCAATTTCTCCTTTTGCCACAATGTTTTCGACTCTATGATAAGTGATCTTCTATCTTTATCTGTGAATGAATATAAACATCAGCTACTATAAATCAAAATATCAAATATTTAGATGCTTTGTTAAGCTGTATACGCATATATACAAACAATTTTCGATACTTCAGCAGCAGGCAACTTCTGAAGCAAATAAGCAATTTTTCCTATTCCCGCATTATTATTGTTCATTGTCATTTAACTTTTTCCCCTACAATAAATCGGTAGTAGACGACTTGGAAAACATGTCAACAAAATATGGAACATCTCTGATTGAAAATATAACTATTGAATGGAGTTAACCCTTTCCCTCATATAGACGCTTTTTGATGCCTCTGCTGCAGACGGCTTTTTGAAAACATAGTGACAAAAGAAGAAATTGCTCAAAACGAGCAATTTCTCCTTTTGACACAATGTTTTCCACTTTTAGTCATAGGCTATGCATTCAATTATAGAGATTTTCTACTTTTTGCTAAAATATGTTCAAAGTCGTCTGCTGCAGAATTGTTGTATGAGGGAAAGGGTTAAATACATTGTGGCAAGAGGAGAATTTGCTCATTATGGTCAAATTCAAAATAATTTCAGCTTTTTCATTTTTGTTTTCAAGTCGTCGGCTGCAGATGTGCCGAAAGGCATCTATATATGGGAATGGATTAAACTACTGTACATTTCATTGTTCCCCTTTATCTTTGTATTACGCTTTTACCTTTTTTTGTGCATGTTATACTTGTTTGTAATTTTATCGTTCTCTATTTCAGTGCAACATACTTCTACATCAGAAAGTAACAGCAACTCAACTCGACCGAAAACAAAAGGAAAAAAACGCCACCAACATAAAAATCAAATGGCCAGTGAGAGAAAGTTCACTGCCCTAGGCCAGGGAAAAGTCCATCTTTCTGTAATAAAGGGTGATTTAACCACCGAAAAGGTTAGATTACTATGCAATACCTCCAATATGTCCAGATTGAGGAGATCTAATGGTAAAAAAGGTCATTGTTTACAAATGAAATAATAGTAGTGATGGGATAGGGTACCCAAGTAACCAAGTTCTCAATCCGACATACAAGCATCAGTTATCAAAATATAGTTGTTACAGAAATTGCTAATTAAACTATTTTCATACCTATTCTTTCATTTGTATAAGTTTCCGTTTGTTTCCATTTGCATACATTTCCCTTTTGTTTTCATTTGTATACATTTCCATTTGTTTTCATTTGCAATTTGTATACATTTCTGTTGGTGTTCATTTGTATACATTTCCCTTTTGTTTTCATTTGTATACATTTCCGTTTGTTTTCATTTGCAATTTGTACACATTTCCGTTGGTGTTCATTTGTATACATTTCCCTTTTGTTTTCATTTGTATACATTTCCGTTTGTTTTCATTTGCAATTTGTACACATTTCCGTTGGTGTTCATTTGTATACATTTCCCTTTTGTTTTCATTTGAATACATTTGCAATTGTTTTCATTTGCATTTTGTATACATTTCCCTTTTGTTTTCATTTGTATACATTTCCCTTTTGTTTTCATTTGTATACATTTCCCTTTTGTTTTCATTTGTATACATTTCCCTTTTGTTTTCATTTGTATACATTTCCCTTTTGTTTTCATTTGTATACATTTCCCTTTTGTTTTCATTTGTATACATTTCCCTTTTGTTTTCATTTGTATACATTTCCCTTTTGTTTTCATTTGTATACATTTCCCTTTTGTTTTCATTTGTATACATTTCCCTTTTGTTTTCATTTGTATACATTTCCCTTTTGTTTTCATTTGTATACATTTCCCTTTTGTTTTCATTTGTATACATTTCCCTTTTGTTTTCATTTGTATACATTTCCCTTTTGTTTTCATTTGTATACATTTCCCTTTTGTTTTCATTTGTATACATTTCCCTTTTGTTTTCATTTGTATACATTTCCCTTTTGTTTTCATTTGTATACATTTCCCTTTTGTTTTCATTTGTATACATTTCCCTTTTGTTTTCATTTGTATACATTTCCCTTTTGTTTTCATTTGTATACATTTCCCTTTTGTTTTCATTTGTATACATTTCCCTTTTGTTTTCATTTTTCCCTTTTGTTTTCATTTGTATACATTTCCCTTTTGTTTTCATTTGTATACATTTCCCTTTTGTTTTCATTTGTATACATTTCCCTTTTGTTTTCATTTGTATACATTTCCCTTTTGTTTTCATTTGTATACATTTCCCTTTTGTTTTCATTTGTATACATTTCCCTTTGTTGTATTAGCCCTCTCTTTCCCACATAAACTATTTCTGAAGCAGATGACTTTTAATACATGTACATCAAATTATGGAAAACATTTCCAAAAATATATTATATTGAGTAGAGCTGAAAACAGTGTGACAAGGGAGGTATTACTCATGATGAGCAATATATCTCCTATTTCCACACTGTTTTCAAAATTTGTCTGCTATAGATACTTCAGAATGCATCTGCATATAATTGGGAAAAGGTTAAGTCAAATAATGATGGAAAATGTGCATTTCATGGTTTATGATTGAAAGTTTGTTTATCCCTTCACTCATATAGATGCATCTTTACACCTCTGCATCAGATGACTTTTGAAAACATTGTGACAAAAGGAGTAATTGCTCTTAATTAAGCAATTATTCTTTTTGCCACAAGGTTTCCAAATCTTTTCAGTTTTTTAGCTCTACTGGCCAAAGGCCAGAAGGGCTTATGTCGTGGCGATTTGTCCGTCGTGCGTGCGTCCGTAAACAATTTCTTGTTAACACGATACAGTCTTCACTTTTGATTGTATCTCAACCAAACTTATACAGTAGTTAGATATCCATGAGAGCTCGGTTCCTTTCGAAAACCAGCCAGATCCGCTCATGCATGACTGGATTATGGCCCTTGAAATGGCAAAAATTGCTATAAAAGAGCTTGTTAACACGATACAGTCTTCACTTTTGATTGTATCTCAACCAAACTTATACAGTAGTTAGATATCCATGAGAGCTCGGTACCTTTTGAAAACCATCCAGATCCGCTCATGCATGACTGGATTATGGCCCTTGAAATGGTCAAAATTGCTATAAAAGAGCTTGTTAACACGATACAGTCTTCACTTTTGATTGTATCTCAACCAAACTTATACAGTAGTTAGATATCCATGAGAGCTCGGTTCCTTTCGTAAACCAGCCAGATCCGCCCATGCAAGACTGGATTATGGCCCTTGAAATTGTTCAAATTGCTATAATTGAGCATGTGAACACATTAGAGGCTCTTTTTACTATCTGATCTTCACCAAACTTAGATAGTAGTTAAATATTGATGAGAGCTTGGTTCCTTTTGAAAACCAGCTAGATCCGCCAAGACTGGATTATGGCCCATGAAATTGTAAAAATTGCTATAATACAGCTTGTGAACACAAAAGAGCCTCCATTTACTATCCGATCTTCACCATACATACATGCTCTGGATTGAAAATGACCAAAGAACCATACCAGTAGAGCATAGGCCCTCATGGGCCTCTTGTTATAATTTTAATTTCATAAATCTTCCATATTTTGGCCAAAGATGTTTTCAAACTCGTCTGCTGCAGATTTGTCGTATGTGGGAAAGGGTTAACCCTTTCCCTCATATAAACGCTTTCCAATGCCTCTGCAGCAGACGGCTTTTTGAAAACATAGTGACAAAAGAAGAAATTGCTCAAAACGAGCAATTTCTCCTTTTGCCACAATGTTTTCCACTTTAAGTCATAGGTTATCCATTCAGTTTAAGAGATTTTTTTTTTTTTTGCATAAATTATGTTCAAAGTCGTCTGCTGCAAATTTGTCCTATGTGAGAAATGGTTAAATTCCAGGTGGATGTTGTTGTTTGTACAGCCAATAAGAATCTTGATTTGACTAAAGGCCGAGCCTCGAGCGTTCTCCTGGAGGCGGGAGGCAACTGTTTACAGGATGAATGTAACTTGAAATACCCTGAAGGTATTGAACACGGAGAGATTGCCGTGGTCACTGGCGGGAACCTGTCATGTAAAAAAGTGTATTTTGTCGCCCTCCCATTCTGGAGTGGAAACCAGACTGATAGACAGGTACTGTTACATTTATATTCCGTAAGTTTTCTAACCCCTGTCTCTGACTCTGTGATCTATATAAGATGTCCGGCCAGTCAGTTACTGAATTTATTTTGAATGTAAATCAGATGAATTATACTTGATATTTAGCTAACTAAGTGAATTATTGTGATGAAACTGTATCCACTTTCTGTTGTATGCGATGCATTGTCTACAATTTCGTTAACCCTTTCCCTCATACGACAATTCTGCAGCAGACGACTTAAAACATATTTTGTGAAAAAATAGAAAATCTCTATAATTGAATGGATAACCTTTGACTAAAAGTGGAAAACATTGTGGCAAAAGGAGAAATTGCTCTTTCTGAGCAATTTCTTCTCTTATCACTATGTTTTCAAAAAGCTGTCTGCTGCAGAGGTGTCAAAAAGTGTCTATATGAGGGAAAGGGTTAACTTATAGTTATGTTGAACTCTATAAAAAAATATGGGGAGTATAATTATTGAAAAAAGTTGAAAAACATAATAATAGAGAATATCTCTCTACTTATCTTTCTAAACCCTATGCTGTTGATACTCAAACGAAGTTAGGAAAACTATTGGATGTACAATAATTGAAAATAAAATGAAAAATCATAATTATTGCTAAAGGGGAAAATGCTCATTATGTGATACGAAAATAGTACAAAAGTGGTACCTTTTTTACCCGACATATCTTCAGAGGACTTAAAAAGGGCGACTAAATGGCTCTCTCCCAAAAATTCCTCCCTTATTAACTTTCTTAACCCTTTGTTGTTGGTTCTCCAGAGCAATGTCCCAGACAGACTATTTCATAGGGTTTAACCCTTTCCCTCATATAGACGCTTTCTGATGCCTCTGCAGCAGACGGCTTTTTGAAAACATACCGTAGTGACAAAAGAAGAAATTGCACAAAACGTGCAATTTCTCCTTTTACCACAATGTTTTCCACTTTTTGTCATAGGTTATCCATTCAATTATGGAGATTTTCTATTTTTTGACAAAATACTTTCAAAGTCGTCTGCTGCAGAATTGCCGTATGAGGGAAAGGGTTAAGAGTCAAATAATAAATTTAGATCATCCAAATTGCACTTATAAGATTATATTCAACTTTGTGGCTCATTTTTTTCTCAGAAATTAAACGACTTGATCAAAAGCTGCTATAAGGAGGCAAGTGAGCATGGATCGAGGTCTCTGGCATTACCTGCCCTTGGTACTGGATTCTTGAAATACCCAGCAGATGTCGTTGCCCAGACCACTTTTAGTGCTTTAGAAGACTTTAGTAACGATCAGCCGTCCTTGTCACTTAAAAGTGTCTCGATCGTTGTGTATTATAAGGATGTCTCGGCTTTTCAAGTAAGTATGACTAGATAATCCTTTTCCAAGTGCAACCAATCTGCAGCAGACGACTTTGAAAGCAGCTTGGCATTTAACCCTTTCCCTCATATAAGCGCTTTCTGATGGCTTTTTTGAAAACATAGTGACAAAAGAAGAAATTGCTCAGAATGAGCCTCTGCAGCAGACGGCTTTTTGAAAACATACCGTAGTGACAAAAGAAGAAATTGCACAAAACGTCCAATTCTCCTTTTGAAACAATGTTTTCCAATTTTAGTCATAGGTAATCCATTCAATTATAGAGATTTTCTTTTTTTTGACAAAATATGTCTGAAGTCGTCTGCTGAAGAATTGTCGTATGAGGGAAAGGGTTAAATGTGGAAAATCTCTGTATATGATTATATGATTATTGAAAATAGTTAAAACCTTGAGGCCAAAGGAGAAATTATCATACCCCCCAGATACTTAGTATATGGGGGCTATTATAGGAGTCATGCTTGTCGGTCTAGGGTCTAGTGTAGGGATTTATCAAGAAAATCTAATAACAGACCCGTAATTTTTAGCTCACCTGAGCTTTGCTCAAGGTGAGTTTTTGTGATCGCCTTTTGTACGTCGTCGGTCGTCAGTCGTCCGTCAACTTTTTCTCCTCAGTAACCAGTGGGTCGATTGGGATGAAACTTCACAGAAAGCATCCTCTCAATGACCTCACCAGAATTCCTTCAAATTTTCGGGATCCATGCAAAATTCTGGTTTCCATGGCAACGAAATGAAAAAAATTCTTCTTCTCCCAAACTGTTTGGCAGAATTTCAAATAATTTTGTAGAAATGTTCCTTGGATGACCCTTAATCAGATTCCTTCAAGTTGAAAAACATGGCCACCAGGAGGGGGGGGGGGTGGGTTATTTTGCCTTATATGGCTATAGTGAAAACTTAAAAAATCTTCTCCTCCGAAAGTGTGAGGCCAATTTTCAAATAATTTTGTAGAAATGTTCCTTAAATGACCCACTATTAGATTCTTTCAAGCTATGCTGATTGGTCGAAAAACATGGCCGCCAGGGGGGGGGGGGGGGGGGGGGGGGCTTTTTTGCCTTATATGGCTATAGTGAAAACTTAAAAAATCTTCTCCTCCGAAAGCGTCTGGCCGATTTTCAAATAGTTTTTAGAAATGTTCATTGGGTGATCCGTTATCAGCCAAGTTGATTGGTCGGAAACTATGGCCACCAGGGATTTACTACACTATCTCAATCATATACTGTATTTATCACATAACTTGCGCTCCAGGAGTGACATAAAGCAGTGACATAAATATCATATGTAACTAGTTACATAAATAGCCGACTCACAGCACGTATGTGTGACGTCACTCCAGTGTGACGTCACTTTAAATGACATCATAGTGTTTATAATTGTTCTGAATTTCGGCATTTATTAAAAATATTGTTTAAAGAGAATAAATCTAGATAAATGAAATGTTATAAGTGCCTTGTTGCTAATTTTGTATAAAATCAAAAGGTTATTAATAGGCACTAATTTTTACAGTGGAAGTATGCATTTGAACTTCGGGGTGAACTTCGGTCACTGTTTACATAAGGACGAAGAAAAGATCGATTTAAAGATTGAAAACAATCTTTTTATGGTGTTATGTGATAAATAGAATCTTACATTCGTGCTTATTTGATATTGTTTTTATGAAACTCGTTGACTGAAACGAATATGACCCTCGGCAGAGCCTCGTGTCATATTATTTTAGTTGACTCGTTTCATAAAAACAATAACAAATAAGCACGAATGTAAGATCCTCTATATATGCATTATAGTTAAATTAAGGGGGAATGAGGTCTTAAAATTCTGCTTTTATCTTAGTCCTTTTCTACATACAGACGCTTTCTGACACTTCCAAAACAGACGACATTTGAAAACATAGTGACAAAATGAAAAATTTCTCCTTTTGTCACAATATTTTCAACTCTGTTTAATTATTACACTTATATTTGAAGTAAATTCCCTAATTTCTGTCTTGATGTTTTCAAAGTCGTCTGCTGCAGATTTTTTGTATGAGGGAAACGGTTAAAAAATTGGATGATTATTTTAGAAATAAAGTTAAATGTTTAGTTGAATGTGTTTTAAATATTGCAGGCATTTGAACAGGAAGCTATAACTCGATCTGGAACTTCAGAGAAGAAATTCACTAAAAATAAATTCACAAAAAAGAAATCGGCCCCATCTAGTTCTTTAAGTATCAACTCAATAATGGCAGGTAAGAATCAGTTACCGTTATCCTTTGTTCTTCCAAGGTTGGGCCATCTACAGAGTTAATCATTTCCCACATACAACAAATCTGCAGCAGACGACTTTGAAAACAAATTAACAAAAACTTGAAAAATCTTCATGAGTTAAAAAAAACTGTGGAAAAAGGAGAAATTGCTCATCATGAGCAATTTCTCCTTTTGTCTCAATGTTTTCAAAAGGTGGGGGGGGGGGGGGGGGGGGGTTAAATATAATTGTTCTAGTAAAACTTTCATTACTCCCACCTAGGGAGCTATTGTGATCACCTGTAGTCTGTTTACCATTCTCTTTTAACCCTTTCCAACATACAGACGCTTTCTTTAGCTTCTACAGCAGATGATTTTTGATTTTTTTTTTTGACAAATTAAGAAATTGCTCATCATGAGCAATTTGTCACAATAATTTCTCCTCTATTTAATAATTCATCTCTTGTTTATAGAGAATTTACATGTTTTGACAATATATTTTTATAGTAGTCTGCTGCAGGTTTTTTGTATGTGGTAAACGGTTAAAGTCAATTTATACCCTCTTAAAATTTATACTTATTTACAATTCGAACCCTCTATCAAAGTTGTTTAACCATATATAGTGCAAATTTTGAAATCTTTTGCTCTGAAACTACTGTTTTTAGCAAGGGGCTCGTTGGAGCCAATTGCTATAGTAGCTGATTTTCGAAACGACGCATCATTTTGAGACTGGAATCTGGACAGGCATTTTACGATATCGGCATTGAATTACTTCACATCTGTCTTTCTACATCAGCTCTCCGTTTCTGAACACCATCTCAACTTCATATAGATGTATTGGTGGTTGCAGATCGTACATAATGTTAATGAAAGTGGATGATTGTGGAATATTTTGTTGCCAGCTAATTCCCATGTTGGTCATCTTGTACCGCCAATAGTTCCTGTCTAAAAATAAAAATTCGGTAACTTGTTGACATATGAAGCCGAAAATTGATTTGATTCGACATCACTAACCTAAAAGAAATAACTCGAAAGAAATTTTATGTTAAAATATATGAATTACATGATTAATAATTAAAATGTATTTCTACGCTTTCAACATACTTGATCGCGCATAAAGTTCATTGGTAATTCCTAAATATTGTAAATCCAATGGAGTAAAGGCAACTTTTCGATTCCAACTAGGCGTCGGAATTTCCAAAAATCCTTTCGAATAATAAGGAATCTAAGTACTAGAGTATTTCATTTTAGATTCCTGCGTAAATACATCAAATTCTCAACCAAAATTAACCTGAACAACCCCAGCAGATGGAATAAGATAGTCAAGTCCCAGTTATAAAACAAATGATTTAAATGACATTTGTTTTTTATCAAGATAAAATGCTTCAATACTAAATAATTCGCTAACTCGTGTAACGGTTTATAATTATGTTATAAATAAAATCCTTCAAATAGAAGTGGCCGCGTAACGTAGCGGTTAGAGTGTTCGGCCGTGAAGCGGGAGACTCGAGTTCGAATCTTGCTTTGGGCAGATAATTCTTTTTTTATAAGAAAAATATAATATTTTTTGTCTTATAAATTGCCGATATCAGTGGTGCAATTGTCATTTAACACCGCTGCAATAAACTCTTTCAAAATGTTGGGATTTTAAATGAATTCAAAAGCAATGCATTTAAAACTATTCACCTATGCGTTGTGAAACACTAAGAAATGATTAAATCATGTGTATGATGTTTTACGTCGCTTTTAACAATATTTCAGTCATTGCACACTGAAGAAAATGTAGATAACACAGGATTTTATTACTGCTTTGAAAGTAAAATTGGTATTATATTGATAATTATCATTGTTAGGTTATTGTGATTTTGATATGAAATGTATATGTGTTAATTGCATTAAAAAAACACGGCTAAAAAACCAGGAGGTGTGCTAAGCAGAAACTATCCAGGTAGCAGATGCGCATGTGTATGCCAACTTTTAGTATATCGATAGACCATCATACTGTGTGTACAGTATTTTGCTTTACTCCTTTATCATTTAATATATGGATATAAAGTTTGGATGTAACTTCACAGAAAGCATCCTCTCAATGAAATCACCAGAATTCCTTCAAATTTTTGGGATCCCTGCAGAATTCTGGTTTCTATGGCAACGAAAAAAAAAAATCGTCTTCTCCCTAACTGGTTGGCAGATTTTCAAATAATTTTGTAGAAATGTTCCTTAAGTGACCCACTATCGGATTCCTTCAAGCCATGTTGATTGGTCAAAAAGCATGGTCGTCAGGGGGGCTGGGCTATTTTGCCTTATATGGCTATAGTGAAAACTTAAAAAATCTACTCCTCCGAAAGTGTCGGGCCAATTTTCAAATAATTTTGCAGAAATATTCCTTAAGTGACACACTATCAGATTCCTTCAAGCCATGTTGATTGGTCAAAAGTATGGT
>JASEVX010000589.1:0-81355 GCA_031761405.1 Serripes groenlandicus
TGAAAACCTAGAACCTCATTTGGGATATTAAGTTTTCGTCAGGCACTGAAAACCTATGTTCTCCAAAAAACCAATGATCTCAGACGATGGAATTAGATTCTCATGCGACAATAAAGGTTCTCCGAGTTAAAGTGAAAATGGCTTTCCATGCTCTTTCCCATCAGCTAGATTTCATGCAGTTCATTTTATATTATTGTCTGTGTAACCTGTTGCATGATGGATACGTAACAAGGTTAATTTGCAGGGCAACATTAAGTTAACTGACCTTAATATGTATTCATCATATAACAGTTCAATTTACGCAGTCCATGATTGGTCTAAAATCATTGGCTGTGTGAGCATGTAAACACCTACTTTGTAAGGTTTCCTCAATAACAGTTGATAAATGAACGCTTGAGTCAATGTAATTACAGATATCCTACATCAGTGTCAACAACAGACAGACTCAGAGGTCTAGATAAGGAGGAGTAAACAGGCCCTTACATCACACATAATCTCTCTAATCAACTAACGTAGCCCAATCTTGTGCGTATTTCAAAACAAGAGGACCATTATGGTCCTATATTGCTCACCTGATTTAATAGAACTTAAACAGTTTTCAATATTCTAACACTATACATATAAGGAAATCAAGGGTTAGGGTTAGGACCAACAATTTCGGTAGCGATTCACCCTAGAGACAATTCTGCTAAATAATTACTTTTATGATATACATATAAGGAAAACCAGAAAAAAAAATCTGGTGGCAAGGTTTTTAAATTGATAGAAACTACTTTATATCAGGCGTCTGCTTCAGAATTGTTGTATGAGGGAAAGGGTTAATTCCTCCTTTGTCTAGGATTGTGTTCTGGTTTTACCATTATTTTGCATCAGACCAACCATATCTGTTTCCAGAATGAACGAATGTCATCCAAGGAGACAGATGTCTATATAAGCCCTTCTAATTACAATAAATGAAGGAAGGAGCGAGGACATTTCTTGGAAATATTTAAGCCTCGTTGGGTAAGAAGGGGTCATGTGCTTTGTGTGTTACAATGAAGTCTATGGCGAGTCTATGGCGAGTCTATGCTTACTGTCATACTACTCTTGCCACATGATTTATCCTACATTTTACATTTCTAGAAAAGATTACCGTACTTTAACCCTTTCGCTCATACAACAATTCTGCAGCAGACAACTTTGAACATATTTTGTCAAAAAATAGAAAATCTATATACTTGAATGGATAACCTATGACTAAAAGTGGAAAACATTGTGGCAAAAGGAGAAATTGCTCGTTTTGAGCAATTTCTTCTTTTGTCACTATGTTTTCAAAAAGCCGTCTGCTGCAGAGGTGTCGAAAAGCGTCTATATGAGGGAAAGGGTTACAGCAGATGGCTTTGAAAACAGTTAGGTAAAAACACAGAAACTCTCTATAAGTAAATGTTTATTTACTGAACGAAATGAAAACATTGTGGCAAAAGGAGAAATTGCTCATTGTGAATAATTTCTTCTTTGTCACAATATTTGCAAAGTCTTCTGTTGCAGAGTCGTCAGAAAGTGTCTAAATGTGTCTGTTGGAGGGAAAGAGATAAAACCCCCTTTTGGTTTGTTGGACCGATTTCTTGTAATGAAGAAAATGCAAATATTTTATGCATTCCTGTTGCAAATTTGTCTATCTGTTGGTTAAATTCTCTTCATTTTAGGTCATACTTTACACACCTCTAAAGCAGATCTGTTTTAAGAACAAGAGGGCCATGATGGCCCTGGATCGCTCACCTTAATTATACAATGTACTACAATGCAAAATACATCAGGACAATTATTCTGAATGCAACCTCCACAGTGTTAACAAGATTTTCCTTCATTTGGCCTAGTGATCTATATTTTTTTACCTGATATGACCCATATTCCAACATGGACTAGATATTATCAAGACAACATTCTGACAAATTTTCAACTTGCTCAAAGTAAAAATGCGGCCTCCGGAGTTTGAACAATATTTTCCTTTATTGACCTTGTTTCTGACCCTACATGATCCATATTCGATCTTGGCTTAGATATCATTTAGATAAACATTCTCATAAAATGTCAAGCTGCTGTAGCAAAAAATGCGTCTTCTACAGAGTTAACAAGATGTTCCTTCAATTTAGCCTAGTAACCTAGTTTCTGACCCAATATGACCCATATTCAAACTTTACCTAGATATCTTTAAGACAAACATTCTCATAAAATGTCAAACTGCTGAAGCAAAAATTGCGGCCTCTAGAGTGTTAACAAGATTTTCCTTCAATTTGACCTAGTGACCTATTTTTTGACCCAACATGACCCTTGATCGAACTTGACTTACATATCATCAAGAAAAACATTCTGATAAAGTTTCATCATGCTAAAGTTAAAAATGCAGTATCCAGAGTGTTAACAAGATAACCCTTCAATTTGGCCTAGTGACCTAGTTTTTAACCCAGCATATTCGAACTTGGCCTAGATAACATTTAGACAAACAGTCTGACCAAATTTCAAGCTGCTTAAGCAAAAAATGCGGCATCCAAAGTGTTAACAAGGTTTTCCTTCAATTTGGCCTAGTGACCTAGTTTTTGACCCTGCATGACCCATATTCAAACTTGACCTAGATATCATTTAGCTCAACATTCTGACCAAATTTCAAGCTGCTGAAGCAAAACATGCGGCTTCTACAGAGTTAACAAGATTTTCCTTCAATTTGGCCTAGTGACCTAGTTTCTGACCCAATATGACCCATATTTAAACTTGACCTAGATATCTTTAAGACAAACATTCTGACAATATTTCAACATGCTCAAGTTGAAAAATGTGGCCTCTACAGTGTTAACCAGATTACCCTTCAATTTGGCCTAGTGACCTAGTTTCTGACCCGATATGACCCATATTTAAACTTGACCTAGATATTTTTAAGACAAACATTCTGACAAAATTTCAAACTGCTGAAGCAAAAATTGCGGCCTCTAGAGTGTTAACAAGATTTTCCTTCAATTTGACCTAGTGACCTATTTTTTGACCCGACATGACCCATGTTCGAACTTGACCTACATATCATCAAGACAAACATTCTGATAAAGTTTCAACATGCTCAAGTTGAAAATGTGGCCTCCAGAGTGTTAACAAGATTTCGCTTCAATTTGACCTAGTGACCTCGTTTTTGACCTCATATGGCCCAGTTTCGAACTTGTCCAAGATTTGATGGAGATGAATGTTCTGATACACTTTCATGAAGATTGGATGCAAAATGTAGCCTGTAGAGTGTTAACAAGCTGAAATGTTGACGACGCACGACGGACGACGCACGACGCACGACGCACGACGGACGACGCACGACGCACGGACGACGGACAAAATGTGATCACAATAGCTCACCTTGCACTTCGTGCATAGGTGAGCTAAAAAGAGGGAGAAATAATAACAGTAAATCATTTTTCCTATTCATGCAACAATGACAACAAAAATTGAAATTTTCTAACAGAGACGAAATAGATGTTATTTATGTAACAGTGTTACATGTGCATCATATTCCTGTAGAATGATTTCTTACATCTTCCCTTATTTTGATGACTTTTTATTACATCTAGAAAAGGAATGAGTTATTGAAAACAAAGTTGGAAAAGGAGAAATTGCTTAGAAAATAAAATTGTTTTAAATCTTTGTATGTAAGTTTCTTCAGAATATCTATATGGTAAACTGTTAACCCTTTCCCACATACAAAAGTTTTGCAGTAGAAGACTTTGAAAACCTCTAGGCAAGAGTATGGAAAATCTGTATGAAAACATGGCTATTGAATAGAAGTCAAAACATTGAGGAAAAGGAGCTAATTTCTCCTTTTGCCACAATCATTTAAAAAGATGTCTACTAAAGACGTATCAAAACGCATCTGCATGTGGGAAAAAGGTTAAGATATATGCTTACAAAATCAAGAACAAGAGGGCCATGATGGCCCTGGACTGTTCACCTGAGTCATGAAATGTGATTTGTCATGCCAACCACAATAACTCATTTTGCAGTCAGGTAAGCCAATGCAAGAGGCCCAAGAGGACCACATAGCGAAAAACCCACACCCTATGTTGCCTGTCTTTTGTCAAGTTAATATGACTAAGAAGGTCACCCAAGAAATGTTTATGTACCAAAATGATATTGGAACTCTTTTAAAAAAAATAAACACAAATTTTATGTTTATTGCAGGTTACCTTGCATAGATGGTTGCATAACAGTGTCATCACTTGTTAATGTCAATGTAGAAGTACTTAACCCTTTCCCTCATATAGACGCTTTCTGACGCCTCTGCAGCAGACGGCTTTTTGAAAACATAGTGACAAAAGAAGAAATTGCACAAAACGTGCAATTTCTCCTTTAGCCACAATGTTTTCCACTTTTTGTCATAGGTTATCCATTCAATTATGAAGATTTTCAATGTTTTGACAAAATACGTTCAAAGTCGTCTGCTGCAGAATTGTTGTATGAGGGAAAGGGTTAACAAATCCTAATTTTCCAAAATTTGCAGACGAACATGACCATGCATGTATGTTAACATTGCTCGTTCGTACTTAAAATTGTTAGACCTGTTCTTACTAGAAATATTGGTGGCGCACAGAAGATACGTTTTTCTTATCTGTACAGTAAACATAGTTTTGTCTACATAAAAAAAAAAATTACTACAAAAAATGTCTTTGTTGTTTAGGAATTACCATGACTGAAATATTTCTGACATAATTAGAGAAATCCGTTTTTAAGGTAAGTACATTTACCCATTTGACTAATTGTGAACCAGTTTAAACCAGTTCTCTTTGTCAACATGATTCGGGTGTCCAAGCCGTTCATTTGACTTTTTGAACATCGCAAGTAAATTGCGTTGAGCCCTTTCACCAATTTATCGAAATACAAATGAAATGAAATGAAGTTATAACTTCTGCCTTATATATACACGTTGAAACGCTTGAGCAATAAAACATCAAATTCTAATTATCATTGGCAGTTATCGCCTTCAAAAACTATAACAGTTTGAAACTTACAAACGGTCCGAAAGTAAAAGTAACATATCAATTAGCTGATCAGACTGGAGTTGGACTGATTAAAAAAAAGTTAGACTGAACAACTTAGACTGATTAGCAAACACTTTTAAAGAAGATATTTAACCCATGCATTTTCCATCAAACAGCAGGGAGCAATTACATAACACGATTGTCACACCTTACTGGACCAATTATTGGACAGCCTATCTCGTTTACGTCATGGTAAGTGACTGTTTGGAACAAAGCCCTGTGTACTGTATAGAATTTTATTGGTTTCTCGTTTACAAAGTGACATATAGCGTAGGTATTAAGTGAGAATTAAGAAAATATCTGGACCTATTTTTTTTACAAGTTTTAGGATTGAAATCGGTCCGGGCTGGCCAATTTTCGGAGGCCTGATCTCTATGTATAAAACAGGTGAACCCCCAGGGCGGGGCCAATTTTGACCGCAGGAGTATAATTTAAACAATATTGGTAGAAGACCACTAGAGTATTGTACTCACCATATATCTAAGCTTTAGGCCTTTTCATTTCAGACAAGAAGATTTCTAAGTTTTCCCCCATACATCTCTTTATAAAACAGGTGACCCCTTGGGTGGGGCCAGTTTTGACCACAGAGGCATAATTTGAATTATCTTGGTAGTAGACAACTAGATAATGCTTCACACCAAATATCTAAGCTCTATGCCATTCAGTTCAAGACAAGAAGATTTTTTAAGTTTTCACTATACACATATAAAAGGAAAACAAGCCCTGCCCCCTGAGGGCAATGTTTTTCAACGAATCTGAAATATTTGAACAATCTTAATAGAGGGTACCCCAAGCAACATTTGTGCAAAATAATTTTCAAATCGAGCTTGTACTTTTGGACAAGAAGATTTTTAAAGTTTTGGCAATTTTCCCCTTTTCTGATGCCGCTGCAACCAAAGTTCAACTTGGAACTAAATTCTTTGAATACCTTTTAAAGAAGACCACCTAAGGAACATTCCTGTGAAGCAGTTTTGAAATCAGTCCATTGGTTTAGTAGAAGTCATTTGTAGGAAATTGTTAGCAGACATACAGACAGACGACAACGGACGGTGAGTGATCACAAAAGCTCACCTCGCACTTCATGCTTAGGTGAGCTAAGTACATGCACTGAAATGACAAGCATGTAAGGGTTAAAGCCTTTCCCACATATAGACACATTTTATAGCTTCTGCAGCTGACGACATTAAAAACAGTGTGTCAAAGCAGAATTTCCTAAAAAAAAGAGCAATTTCTCCATTTACCAAATGTTTTCAACCTCTTTTCATTAATTATTATTACATTAAAATATATTTTTATATAAAATTAGCCTGCTGCAGATTTGTTGTACGTGGGAAAAGGGTTTAATCTTTCATGGTTAAGTTATAATGAGATTCTTTCCCATTCTGTGAAAGCATTAAGCCTTAACCTTATATGACGATTCTGCAGCAGATGACTTTTAACATGTTTTGTCAAACAATAGAAAATCTCTGTAATTGAATGGATAACCTATGACTAAAGGTGGAAAACATTGTGCCAAAAGGAGTAATTGCTCCTTTTGAGCAATTTCTTCATTGTCACTATGTTTTCAAAAAGCTGTCTACTGCAGAGGCATCATAAAGCTTTTATATCAGGGAAAGGGTTAAACACATTAATTTCTTACGTCTTTCCCAATGAGATCATCCTTGTTTTCCACGATACCCCAGGGTGCAATACCAATTGCAATAATTTTGTTCTTTGTTTTTAGAGTTCTGTCACTGATGGCATCCCCAACATGGTGTGTCACACCTGAAACATATAAAAACAACGTCAAGCAAACCAGTTGAAACATACAGCTTGTCTTCATTAAGGTATTGATGATGATAATGGTAATAATGATGATGATGATGATGATGATGATGATAATGGTGATTATGATAATGATGCTGATGATGGGTATGATGATGGTGATGATTTACATAAGTCCATGAAATATAATAATTTCAAAGCTACAAGCAAACCAGCTGTAACATAAATTTTGTCTTCATGATGATGATAATGATGATGATGATGATATTTATGATGATAATAATGATGATGATGATGATAATGATAATAATGATGATGATGATGATGGTGATGATGATGGTGGTGGTTTACATAAGTTCAAGCAAACCAGTTGTAACATCTTAACCCTTTGGCTAAAACACCTCTGCAGTTGACATTAGGTTATTATAAGAGCAAGAAACACAGAACCACTGAAAAGCTTATTATCCCTGTTGACAGTAAGTTATTGTAAGAGCAAGAAACACAGCACCACTGAAAAGCTTACAAACCCTTTCTCACAGATCTGAAGCAGATGACTTTCAAAACATCATGGTCAGAATAAAGAAAATCTCTAACAGGAATGTATAATTATTGAAAAGATTAGAAACCATGGTTGTGGTAAAACCTCTGGAGACATTACTCATTATGTCTATTTTAGCCACATTGTTTTCAAAAATTGTCTGCTGTAGAAGAGTCAGAACAGGTCTGTATGTGGTAAAAATGATTCTGTACAAGGCAGAGCTCTAGATAAGGGGCATGTTGCATGTTCTAAAATCCTTCTTTGACCCTATAACCTGATGTGGGTACTCAAATGAATTGTCTCAATGAGACAATTCATTTGAGTACCCACAACATTGGGTTTGAATGGAAAATAAGAAAGATATTGTGGGGAAAAGAGCTGTATACCTCTCCTTATCCCTTTCCCTCATAATACAATTCTGCAGCAGACGACTTTCAACATATTTTGTCAAAAAGTAGAAAATCACTATAATTGAATGGATAACCTATGACTAAAAGTGGAAAACATTGTGGCAAAAGGAGAAATTGCTCGTTTTGAGCAATTTCTTCTTTTGTCACTATGTTTTCAAAAAGCCTTCTGCTGCAGAGGCGTCAAAAAGCATCTAAATGAGGGAAAGGATTATCTGGACCTCGGACAAGGAAAAGGGGTACACAGGTTTGAGATATCACAGAAACCCCTCATTTGTAGGGCACAGCTCAAATAAAAATTATTATTGCTGAAGTCAGTTTGATACATGATATGTTATGTATTTATTACATAGAGTTGCAGGGTTCATTCTAGCCCACGCCGCACCTTTTGCGTAAATGACGCATAATCTTTTATATTATTGCATAAAAATTCCAGACATTAGTGTCACACATTTCCCCCCGTTATTCGATTAAACTGGATCTTATATTCTGAACCCATAAGAACTATTCAAACATGGCCACAATGCTTAATATAACATAAATTTTTATTGGCTACGTCGCCCAATATGAACAAATCACATTGCTTGATACTGCAAGTGGATGATAAACAAGAGGGCCAAGATGGCCCTAAATCAATCACCCGAGTCTTTGTAAAACAAGTGACCCCCTGGGTGGGGTCATTTTGACCCCAGGGCTATTATTTGAACAAGATTGGTAGAAGTCCAATAGATGAAGCTACATACCAAATATCAAAGTCCTGGGCCTTCTCCTTTTAGACAAGATTTTTTTAAGTTTTTTCCCTATATGAGTCTATGTAAAACAAGTGACCCCCGGGGAGGAGTCATTTTTGACCCCAGGGCTATAAATTGAACAATCTTGGTAGAGGTCCACTAGATGAAGCTACATACCAAATATCAAAGGCCTGGGTCTTCTACTTTTACCCCAGGGCTATAATTTGAACAATCTTGGTAGAGTTCCACTAGATGATTAATCGAAGCTACATACCAAATATCAAAGCTTTTAGACAAGAAGATTTTAATTTTTATTTCCCTTTACGAGTCTATGTAAAACAAGTGACCCTCGGAGAGGGGTCATTTTTGACCCCAGGGCTATAAATTGAACAAGATTGGTAGAGGTCCACTAGATAAAGCTACATACCAAATATCAAAGGCCATGGCCTTCTACGTTTAGACAAGAAGATTTTTTAAAGTTTTTTCCCTGTACAAGTCTATGTAAAACAAGTGACCCCCGGGGAGGGGTCATATTTGACCCCAGGACTATAATTTGAACAATCTTGGTAGAGGTCTACTAGATGAAGCTACATACCAAATATCAAAGGCCTGGGCCTTCTACTTTTAGACAAGAAGATTTTTAAAGTTTTTTCCCTATATGAGTCTTTGTAAAACAAGTGACCCCTGGAGAGGGGCCATTTTTGACCCATTTTTGACCCCAGGGCTATAATTTGAACAATCTTGGTAGAGGTCCACTAGATGATGCTACATACCAAATATCAAAGGCCTGGGCCTTCTACTTTTAGACAAGAAGATTTTTAAAGTTTTTTCCCTATATGAGTCTTTGTAAAACAAGTGACCCCTGGGGAGGGGCCATTTTTGACCCATTTTTGACCCCAGGGCTATAATTTGAACAATCTTGGTAGAGGTCCACTAGATGATGCTACATACCAAATATCTAAGGCATTGGCCTTCTACTTTCAGACAAGAAGATTTAAGTTTTGGTTAATTTCCCCTTTTTTGTTGCCGTGGAAATTAAATCTTTGAACAATTTTGAAAGAGGGCCACCACAGGAACATTCCTGTGATGTTTGGTTGAAATTGGTCCTGTGGTTAAGGAGGAGATGATGTTTAAAGCTAAAAGGTAACGATGGACGACGGACACAAAGTGATCGGAATAGCTCAACTTTGAGCGATTATAATTGTGTTTGTTATTACAAGCTGTGTGTCTTATTTTAAACATAGCCATGAGGCACATTAACCAACTAACAATGCATGTCAGTATAAATCACATTTCCCAAAAATGATAGATCATTTAATTAAGTTTGGGAAAGTCTTGACAACATCCTGTTTTGTAGAACTTTGAAAAATGATGATATAGCAGGAACGTGATGAACTTTGACTCGGTAACCCTTTCCAAAATAAAACAAATCTGCAGCAAATAACCTTAAAAACATCTAGGCAAAAGTATGGAAACTTTCTAAAAACGAAACAGCAATTATCAAGTATGAGCAATTTCTTTTTTTACCACCATGTATTCATAATTTCTCCCCTGCAGAGGTTTCAGAAAGCGCCTGTATGCAGAAAAAGGAGTAAGCTTTGATGTTTTGATGTTTTGAAGGATTAACCTTATAACAAGAGGCCCATGAGCCTCTATTGTGTTCACATGCTCTATTATAGCAATTTGGACAATTTCAAGGGCCATAATCCAGTCTTGCATGGGCGGATCTGGCTGGTTTACGAAAGGAACCGAGCTCTCATGGATATCTTACTACTGTATACGTTTGGTTGAGATACAATCAAAAGTGAAGACTGTATCGTGTTAACAAGCTCTTTTATAGCAATTTTGACCATTTCAAGGGCCATAATCCAGTCATGCATGGGCGGATCTGGCTGGTTTTCGAAAGAAACCAAGCTCTAATGGATATCTAACTACTGTATAAGTTTGGTTGAGATACAATCAAACGTGAAGACTGTATCGTGTTAACAAGCTCTTTTATAGCAATTTTGACCATTTCTTTGGCCATAATCCAGTCATGCATGGGTGGATCTGGCTTGTTTTCGAAAGGAACCGAGCTCTCATGGATATTTAACTACTGTATAAGTTTGGTTGAGATACAATCAAAAGTGAAGACTATTGTGTTAACAAGAAATTGTTTACGGACGGACGCACGCACGCACGCACGCACGACGGACAAATCGCCACGACATAAGCCATTCTGGCCTTTGGCTAGTAGAGCTAACAAGAATCAAAGCGCCAATGGCACTGTAGTGGCGATCGTATGGAACATCCTGCAAAGTAACAAGCAGTATATCGGTGTAGGGCTTGCGATGACTCTGGTGCGGGTAAATTTGAGAATGTATCAACCCTGCATCTTTTGACAGTAGAATAATGTTAGTTTGCCAGAATGTTGTCTTGGTGATTTAGTTACGTTCTGAAATTGGACATGATGTGTTCAAAATTAGGCCATTCCAAAGTTATGAAAAATCTAGTTGGTATTCGATAGACTACCGTTTTAGCTCATTAGAATGGCTATTTGTAAACTAAATTGTTCGGGTAATCACATGTTCATCACCATGTCGCTAGGCCATATTAAGATAAAATATTTTTTACACTTTAGAAATGACTAAATTATCAAGAAAAGAGAGAAAACAGTATACATTAGTTTGGTGTTTGTTTCAATGATGTCCGATATTAAACAGGTCTGTTCAATTTAGTCCCTTCACATTGCATGATTGAGGGTTGTCAGAGACATATAAACACAGTTATATGTCTCTGAGGTTGTTAAACTGCTTCGAATAATGTGAGTGCAAAAACAAACACAAAACATGCTCAAAAAGCACAATTTCACTATTTGCCAAACTGTTCAATTCATAAAAATATAGGCATATATTATAATGCTCGATCTCCAAACTAAATTAGGCTACACTTTCAGCATTGATTGCTTATTGACTCTAGAACGTGCAGACGTGTATACACTGACATTGTGTGTCCTTTAAACCTTTGTAAACCAGTCTTATCATCTAGACGCTTTCATATGTTTAAACAACTACACAATAAAGCGTTTATAATATTGATATAACCATGCAGTTTCGCGAGCTATTTATAGAACCTTTTGGAATTTCCAGATTTGAGTATCATCAGAGTTACCGGTATTTGCAAGGTAGATAGAATGCGCAATGATATTTATTATCTGCGCAATCATGATGAAGATAATATTTACATATTTTAACTCTATGTAGATAATGTCTTGATAAAACTCAAATACTAGTAACAATCCGGTACCAAAGTAGCACTGACATAATTATTATTAATCACGTCTCTGCATCAATGATGGAACTATAACGGATGTGAGTAAATTAGTTTGCAGTAAGGAAAAAAAATATCAACCGATTGTTCAAAACCGACTATGTAAATATTTTTCGTTGTTGTTGTTTCTGTTAGCATTGTGGCGATTGTCAAACCAATCGCCACAAAAATGGTAGTTTGATTCACTTGCTTTGAAAATTTCGGATGAAAAACCTTGTAAATTCTGAGACATTCCAAGTATAATTTAGAAACAGAAATGAAAACCTTAATAGTGCACTATTGGCTATTAACCCACATATATAACAAATCCCCAGTAATCTCTGCAAATATCTAAAAAGAAATATTGAAATCTTACCTGCCTGATGCAAGTGTGAACTGTGAACTGTAAGGTCAGAACTGTGAAGTGTGATATTTAAACTGTGAAGTGTTATATCTGAAGTGTGAACTGTGATGTGTAATGTATGGAGTGTGACTTGTGCTGTGTAAGGTGTGAACTGTGATGTGTAAGGTATGAAGTGTGAACTGTGATGTGTAATATCTGAAGTTTGAACTGTGATATTTGAGGCAAGGTATGATGTGTGAACTGTGGAGTGAAAACATTAAAGAGTAATGAATGCATGAAGTGAAAGTTCTGAACTGTGACGTGTAATGTATGGAGTGGGACTTGTGCTGTGTAAGGTGTGAACTGTGATGTGTAATATCTGAAGTTTGAACTGTGACATTTGAGGCAAGGTATGATGTGTGAACTGTGGAGTGAAAACATTAAAGAGTAATGAATGCATGAAGTGAAAGTTCTGAACTGTGACGTGTAATGTCTAAAATGTGAACTTTGATGTGTAAGGTCTGAAGTGTGAGCTGTGATATGTAAGGTATGAAGTGTGAAGTTTAAGGTCTGAAGTTTGGATCGTAAAGTGCAAACTCTGAAGTGTAAACTGTGATGTGAACAGTCTGAAGCGTGAAGTGTAATGTGTAGTCTGAAGTGTATGGTGTGACATGTGAAGTGTAAGGTGTGAACTGTTAAGTGTGACATTTGAAGTAATGTATAAAGTGTGAACATTAAAGCGTAATGTCTGAAGTGAAAGTTCTGAACTTTGATGTGTAAGGTCTGAAGTGTCAACTTTGACGTGCAAGGTATGAAGTGTAAACTTTGATGTGTAAGGTCTGAAGTGTAAACTTTGATGTGTAAGGTCTGAAGTGTAAACTTTTATGTGTAAGGTCTGAAGTGTAAACTTTGATGTGTAAGGTCTGAAGTGTTAACTTTGACGTGTAAGGTATGAAGTGTAAACTTTGACGTGTAAGGTATGAAGTGTAAACTTTGATGTGTAAGGTCTGAAGTGTAAACTTTGATGTGTAAGGTCTGAAGTGTAAACTTTGATGTGTAAGGTCTGAAGTGTGAACTGTGACAAGTTAGGTATGAAGTGTGATGTGTAAGTCATGAAATATGAACTATGATGTGTAAGTCATGAAGTTTGAACTGTGATGTGTAAGTCATGAAGTATGAACTTTGATGTGTAAGTCATGAAGTATGAACTGTGATGTGTAAGTTGTGATGTATGAACTGTGATGTGTAAGTCATGAAGTATGAACTGTGATGTGTAAGTCATGAAGTGTGAACTGTGATGTGTAAGTCATGAAGTATGAACTGTGATGTGTAAGTCATGAAGTATAAAATATCATGTGTAAGTCATGAAGTGTGAACTGTGATGTGTAAGTCATGAAGTATGAACTGTGATGTGTAAGTCATGGAGTGTGAACTGTGATGTGTAAGGTCTAAACTATGAAGTGTAAGGTTGAAATAAGACATTTGAAGTGTGAACTGTGCAGTAAGAACCAGAAAGTCACAAATAGGGTTTCATAGGTAAGCTAAAATTGTGATTACCTGTATTTGTTCCACCAGTTAAAATCCAAGCACCTGTTGTTTTGGCTGCCTTAAGCAATCCCTTCCTGAACACCCGTTTAAGTTTGGGTTGAAGGTCAAAGTTCAATATGCCACCATGCACGGTGATGAGGAGTTTTGGGAGGTCAAGGCCCCAGTGGTTCTGTAATAGTTGTAACACTTGGTCTGCCTTAGTGTCATAGCTGCTTAATCTTACATACTGTGATATAGAACAAATAATTATCTTACATACTGTGAACAAATAATTTCTTTATAACATACCCTTTCCCACATACCACAAATCTGCAGTAGACTACTTTGAAAACATCTAGGTAAAAACTAGAAATACTGTGAGCAAAGCTCACTGAAGAATACCCCCCGCTCCCCTCCCAAAGCATCGGATACAATGGTAAAGTTTAAGTTGCGCTTACAAGGTATCACAGGAGTTCCTCGTAACCTCTTAGTTGAATTATCTTCCCTTGGAAGAATCTGAGGAGAAAAATCTTCCTTCATGCATATCTACATATGATGTGTAGCCTTCATATACAGTTTAAATCAAATCAACTGAGCCCTTTAGGAGGAGTAGCGCTTACGAGGTATGTGCACAGGAGTCCCTCGCAGATAACCTCTAAGTTGAATTATCTCCCCTTGGAAGAATCCGAGGCGTATGATCTTCCTTCATGCATATCTACATATGATGTGTAACCTTCATGTAAAGTTTGAACCAAATCCATTGAGCCGTTTAGGAGGAGTAGTGCTTACAAGAAATGTGGAGGTATGTGCACAGGAGTCCCTCGCAGATAACCTCTAAGTTGAATTATCTCCCCTTGGAAGAATCCGAGGCGTATGATCTTCCTTCATGCATATCTACATATGATGTGTAACCTTCATGTAAAGTTTGAACCAAATCCATTGAGCCGTTTAGGAGGAGTAGTGCTTACAAGAAATGTGGAGGTATGTGCACAGGAGTCCCTCGCAGATAACCTCTAAGTTGAATTATCTCCCCTTGGAAGAGTCCGAGGCGTATGATCTTCCTTCATGCATATCTACATATGATGTGTAACCTTCATGTAAAGTTTGAACCAAATCCATTGAGCCGTTTAGGAGGAGTAGTGCTTACAAGAAATGTGGAGGTATGTGCACAGGAGTCCCTCGCAGATAACCTCTAAGTTAAATTATCTCCCCTTGGAAGAGTCCGAGGCGTGTGATCTTCCTTCATGCATATCTACATATGATGTGTAACCTTCATGTAAAGTTTGAACCAAATCCATTGAGCCGTTTAGGAGGAGTAGTGCTTACAAGAAATGTGGAGGTATGTGCACAGGAGTCCCTCGCAGATAACCTCTAAGTTAAATTATCTCCCCTTGGAAGAGTCCGAGGCGTATGATCTTCCTTCATGCATATCTACATATGATGTGTAACCTTCATGTAAAGTTTGAACCAAATCCATTGAGCCGTTTAGGAGGAGTAGTGCTTACAAGAAATGTGGAGGTATGTGCACAGGAGTCCCTCGCAGATAACCTCTAAGTTGAATTATCTCCCCTTGGAAGAGTCCGAGGCGTGTGATCTTCCTTCATGCATATCTACATATGATGTGTAACCTTCATGTAAAGTTTGAACCAAATCCATTGAGCCGTTTAGGAGGAGTAGTGCTTACAAGAAATGTGGAGGTATGTGCACAGGAGTCCCTCGCAGATAACCTCTAAGTTAAATTATCTCCCCTTGGAAGAGTCCGAGGCGTGTGATCTTCCTTCATGCATATCTACATATGATGTGTAACCTTCATGTAAAGTTTGAACCAAATCCATTGAGCCGTTTAGGAGGAGTAGTGCTTACAAGAAATGTGGACATACGGACAGACAGACAGACAGACGGACGGACAGACAGGGTGATTCCTATATACCCCCCCAAACTTTGTTTGCCGGGGGGTATAAAGTTGTTTTCTTCCAACATTATTTTAAACTCTTAATCAAAAAGGGAATTAACCCTTTGTCACATACAACAATTCTGCAGCAGACGACTTTACAAAATGTATAAGCAAAAATGTAGAAAATCTCTATAAATGAAGGTTTAACTAAAGAATAGAGTTAAAAACATTGTGGCAAAAGATGAAATTGCTTATTATGAAAAAGGCATTTTCTGAAAAGACAATTATTTCCACTGTGGAATAAAAGGCAAACATAATCATGCACCTTGACTGAAATTATTTTGGACAAATACATTTCCTAAAACTTTGAAAGACAGTAAAATGCAAACATTTATCATGTTGCCTATTATAACGGGCAAAGTTTACACAGTTAAAGGTGAGAGCCTGAGAGGTATCAACCTATAAGAACTGATTGAAGTCGAGAATTTCAATGTTTCCATTTATAGACTTCCCATGGGTCAAATAAACTCATGTCTTTTCACAAAGAAATCAGTTGCCATTAAATAAGTTGTGACGAGATTGGAATCAGGAAAGAATCTCCTCCTATCCTAGTTCCAGACAGGGTAACTTGAACAATTTCCCAAAAAGAACAAATCTGCAGCATATGGATTTGAGAACATCTAGGCAAACATGATAACAGGATAAAGTTTTGAATTTTGTGCAAACATGATAAATTGTTCATTATATTCAATTTCACCTTTTGTCACAAAGAATTCAAAAATCACCACCTGCATTTGCGTCAAAATGTTTCTGCAATTTGGAAAGAGTATACAGTAGCCAATTAAGGCATTATGCGGCAGACGATTTCTGTAAAAACATTTTAAAGGCAGAATTGTTCATATCAAGTAAATTCTCCATTTCCAACAATGTTTCCAGCACTTTCAGGAGAAGATTTACAATCTTTTCCATTAATGCTAACTATCCCTGCTCCATCTGGGCAGCCATGTTTTCAACTTATCAATATATATATTGATATGGTTTGATTGAACAATTTAATCAGGATCACATAACAGTTTCCCACTTATAAACGCATTTTGACACATCTGCAGCAGACAGTTTTTAAAAAATTGTGGTGATCAGTACCTGAGCTGTTTGCTATTTTGTCAGACAAGCATGATAAGCCTCTGCTGAAAGGTCATACCGCAAACCAATGCAATTTCATTGTAATCATCAAAAATTGAACCAGTGCATTGGAAAAGGTAAAAGTTGGCATTTATGAACAGTGCAGGTTCAGATCAGCCTGTACATATGTGCATCTTATCACAATCCAAACAAGTTGTTCAGATTTTAGCTCGCTATGATCTTGTTTTGGAGCTCGTACGCAGTTATGGTCGGATTTAGAACAAATATGACTTTGTAGGGAGCTTCTCGACAAGCTCATTACAAGCTTGGATGAGCTTGTCACTAGCTTGAGACGAGCTTGTCACTAACTCGTGATGAGCTTGTCACAAGCTCGTGATGAGCTCCTGACGAGCTTGTTTCACCTGTTTTTTGATCGTCAGTTACAAGCTTGTTGCAAGCTGGTTACAACAAGCTTGTGGAAGTAATATGGAAACAGTGTAGATCTTGATCAGACTGTGTGTATGTGTGTGTGCACATGCTGATCTGGATCTATACTTTTCACAAAAGTAAACTTGTACCATTCCTAATTCACCGACTCAATTGTAAACCTCTGAAGGTCTGTTTTCCCATGACCTGGCTTTATCCTTTTCCCACATACGACATCTCTGCAGCAGAGGACTTTGAAAACATACTCGAAGCAATTTGGAAAACTCCCTATAAATAAAAGTACAATAATAGTTGAAAACATGGTGACAAAAGGAGATATTGCTTGTTTTGAGCAATTTCTTCCTTTGTCGCCATGTTTTCAAAAATCCGTCCGAGGCGTCAGAAAGCGTCTATATGAGGGAATGGGTTAATATAATTTCAGGTTTATGATAAACGATATTTGATGGGCAATGGAATGTGTTTCACAAATTCAATATGACTAATTGGTTCAGATGAAATGTAGAATAATATGTGACGTGTCACACGGAACTGATCTCTAGGACTAGGCTACCAGCAGAAATCTAGACCAATCTGCACCTAGGTGCAATCTGATCACAATTTGATTACAATCTGATCACAATCTGCATTTGTTTGCAATCTAGTGGTATAAAAACTCATATAGCCTTTGGGGAATGGATTGCATGGGGTTTTACTTCTGCTTTCAATGACTTTGTCAGATATAATATGAAGTTTCCTGGATTAGTTATCAGTACTTCGGGTATTTTAACCCTTTCCCTCATACAACATTTCTGCAGCAGACGACTTTGAACATATTTTAGAAAATAGAAAATCTCTATACATGTAACAGGGTTTTCCCTAAGCTTTGAAACTTGAGGGTGTTTGTGACCCCCATGTCATCAAAGTTGAGGGTCATCTTATAAATGTTGGGGGTCAAAATTAGAACTTTATTATCAAGTGATTGATATAAAAAACATTAAAAACAAGTGTGTTGTTCTTTGTTTTTATTATACCTTTAATATTATTAATGTCAATTTGTGAAAAGAATTTGTGTACATTACCGATAATGTTATCGATAAAGCGTAAACTAGTCATTCAGAGTTAAATATAGTCCAAATAATTTAGACTTTCGGTTTCTTGTTTATTGGTCAACCTAAGTCTAAATCCATAGCATGTTTCAGACAGACTCGGTTCACGTTATTACGCCGTTTATATCCTTGACAGCTATCGCAACGATAAAAAAAACATATTTATAATTATTATTATATTAATTTGAGCCTAAAATGTATGCAGCTTACCTCTTTACCACTTTAATCTATCAAAATTCAATTCACGATGGCGAAAAATTTGTAATCTGTAACAATCGGATTTTTTTTCCACATGTTTTGGTGCAGGATAAGGACTAAGTTAAATATAGATTTTTGACAAACAGAGATTATAGAAAAATAGAATTGACTTCGATTTACCGACATTGTGTCCATAGGGACGCACAGATGTTATTTTTGGGGGTCATTTGAGTTGAAAATGCGTCAATGACGCAGGATTTGCGCGTCATGGAAAACCCTGATGTAATTTACTAAAAGAGGAAAACATTGTGTCAAAAGGAGATATTGCTCGTTTTGAGCAATATCTTCTTTCTTTAATATGTTTTCAAAAAGCTGTCTGCTGCAGAGGCATCAGAAAGCGTCTTTCATGCATATGTTTCAAAACATCTGAAGGTTGGTTTTCATAAACCGCGCCACATATGACACGATTATTCAATTATAAATCCCAGAGAACATGTCTCCAAGGAAAACTCATTAGTCAAATAAAGTCTAAAAATCTCTCCTATTTTTCCAAAAATATGTACAAGGAAATTAACCCTTTCTCACATGCAGACGCAGTTTGAAGTATCTGTCGCTGACGACTTTTGAAAACCTTGTGGTAAAAGGATGAATTGCTCCTGATGATCTCCTTTTGCCCATATGATCGTTTTCAAAGTTGTCTGCTGCCAATTTGTTGTTTGTTGAAATGGGGGTTGATGAATAGTATGTTACTGACCACAATAAATGTTTAACCCATAACTTCACACTGACGACATTTGACGCCTGCTGTTGCAGACGACTTTTGAAAACATTACAATAAAATGTGAAATTGCTCAAAACAAGCATTTTCACCTTTTATTGCAATATTTTACAATCTTTGTCAAGAAGTAACTTCCAGTTTTCCAGATTTTTCAACTTGTTCATCTGTTGATTGTAAAGTAGACAGCATTTGAAATATCATGTGAAGTAATGGGTTAAACAACGTGCATATTTGCCCATTTACAATGATAAATCTAGTTACTCTGCCCACACATTCCAACAGAATCTCTTCCAAATAGACTTATTTGATAAAATGTTTCTTGGTTTCAATAAATCAATTCTTAAAATTTACAATATTGAAATATTCAGCCGCAATTTATTCTGCTAAACAGTTTATTTTAAGCAACAAAACCCTATAATTCAAATCTTGGCATACACATATATATCTTTCATATAATCTCATATTTTACCAAGAGCATGCAGAGAATAACTTTACAATGTAATAAATAGAGGATATTACATGAGTGGTCATTCAATATGACATTTTATTAAACGAGTTTAATAAAATTTTGTATTGAATGACCACGAATGTTATATTCTGTTTATATCATAAATTCCAATTTGACGATTATTAGCGCAAAATATATGTATCGTCGCTATATAGCGCAGTCATTTTCAATGCTTTTCATTATGACGTTACGTAGCATTGTTTTTACACTAGTTATATACAGAAAAATATAGAATGACATTATTTCATGCTGGCGACGTCATTTATGATATAATGTAACATGTTTAATGCAGTTGAATTGCGATGAATTAAAACAAAGCCTGCATTTTTTTTGTTAAAAGAACATTTCTACTTAATTAAGATAATTATTTAGGTTTCTGAAACATATTAATTTCTGTCCTAATGAAAGTAATTTAGATGTACCATTTACCAGTTTGACACAAATGTCCTACAATGTATCATGATTTAATATTATTTCAGTTATCCTTTTCACATTTCCACAGTAGTAGTACTTGTAACTCATTCCCTCATACAACAAATCAGCAGGAGATAACTTTTGTTACACGATCTCTATTGTCTTAATCCATTCCCACATACAGACGCTTTCTGACATAATGGTTTCTCAGAGAAGGATCACTCCAGATCCCTTTCTAGCAGATAACTTTTGAATGCATTCCAGAAAAGAGAGAAATTGCTCAAATTATCAACTTCTCCTTTCATCTTAATTTCTTAACCCTTTCCCACATACAACAAATCTGCAGCAGACTACTTTGAACATATTTTGTCAACAAATAGTAAATCTCTATAATTGAATGGATTACCTATGACTAAAAGTGAAAAACATTGTGGCAAAAGGAGGAATTGCTTGTTTTGAGCAATTTCTGCTTTTGTCACTATGTTTTCAAAAAGACGTCTGCTGCAGAAGCATCAGAAAGCATCTATATGAGGGAAAGGGTTAAAAACTCTGAATCAAAATAATTCTTCCAACTTTCCAAAGAAAAGCAGATGGCACTACAAATTTAGTGTCAGGCAAATATTTAATCTTGAAATTTCCATGTGAAACCTTATCTATAGGTTTTGCATTGTCTTAACCCTTTCCCTCATATAGACGCTTTCTGACGCCTCTGCAGCAGACAGCTTTTTGAAAACAAAGTGAGTGACAAAAGAAGAAATTGCACAAAACGTGCAATTTCTCATTTTGCCACAATGTTTTCTACTTTTTGTCATAGGTTATCCATTCAATTATGGAGATTTTCTATGTTTTGACAAAATTCGTTCAAAGTCGTCTGCTGCAGGCTCAATTTGATTGATTGGGGTTTAATTGGGGTTTAACGCCGTTTTTAACAATTTCTCAGTCATATCACGGCAGCCAGTTCACCTAGTCATGTGTTTCCCGGTTTTCTCACAACAGTACCCACACAACAATCTTCCCAAGCTCATTTTGTCACATTTATATAGATAATATCAGAATGGTCAGATAGGCAATGATCTTCAGGCAAATGCATGTTGAAGTCAAATAAACAACGGTGATATGATACTCTCAAGCGATTAATTAATTCAGACAAACAAACTTTTAATATCCGAGTTCGCTTACTACTACATTAATACAAAGAAGTGAATAACAAATAACAAATAACAAATTTGACAATTAATATGATCAATTAACCCTTTCCCTCATACAGACGCTTTCAGACGCCTCTGCAGCAGACGGCTATTTGAAAACATAGTGACAAAAGAAGAAATTGCACAAAACGTGGAATTTCTCCTTTTGCCACAATGTTTTCCACTTTTAGTCATAGGTTATACATTTAATTATAGAGATTTTCTATGTTTTGACAACATATGTTCAAAGTTGTCTGCTGCAGAATTGTCGTATGAGGGAAAGGGTTAAACAATGATTTGGCCCTTGAGAGTCAATAAATATTCTGTATAAGAACTCGGAAGCTCCAGATCTTGTTGCTCCTTTGGTTTCGGGGGAAACACTTCGAGGATGAGATTTTCCGCATTAGATATTTTCAAAGTTGTCTGTCGCAGATTCGTTGTATGCTTGAAAGGTTTAACCCTTTCCCACATACAATAATTCTGCAGCAGACAAACTTTGAACAAAATATAGAAAATCTCTATAAATAATAGTATTAATTATCATTTAATATAGTTCAAATCGTTGTGGCAAATGGAGATATTGCTCTTTATGAGCAATTTCTCCTTTTGCTACAATGATTTCAAGTCTCAGTCATCTGCTGCAAAGGCATCAGAAATCGTCTATATCGATTAGTTGTTGATTCATTGGTGTACTCCTGGACTAAATTTATCCCCATTCTGATATTTAGCCTTTCCCTCATATAGACGCTTTCGGACGCATCTGCAGCAGACGGTTTTTTGAAAACATAGTGATAAAAGAAGAAATTGCACAAAACGTGCAATTTCTCCTTTTGCCACAATGTTTTCCACTTTTTGTCATAGGTTATCCATTCAATTATGGAGATTTTCTATTTTTTGACAAAATAAGTTCAAAGTCGTCTGCTGCAGAATTGCCGTATGAGGGAAAGGGTTAAGCAATTCCTGCCAATTCTAAGATACAAACCCTCCGACTTTGAACATATTTTGTCAAACAAGAGGCCCATGAGGGCCTATGCTCTACTGGCATTGATCTGGCTTGTTTCAAAAGGAACCAATATGTCATCAATTTTCAAATACCATCTAAGTTTGGTGAAGATCAGATAGTAAATGGAAGCTCTATTGTGTTCACAAGCTGTATTATAGCAATTTTGACAATTTCAAGGGCCATAATCCAGCCATGCATGGGTAAGTCTGTCTGTGTTTTAGAAATGAACCAAACTCTCATGGATATCTAACTACTGTATAAGTTTGATTGAGATACAATCAAAAATAAGGACTGTATCATGTTAACAAGCCCTATTATAGCAATTTTGACAATTTCAAGGGCCATAATTTAGTCATGCATGGGGCGAATCTGGCTTGTTTTCGAAAGGAATCAAGCTCTCATGGATATCTAACTACTGTATAAGTTTGATTGAGATACAATCAAAAGTGAAGACTGTATCGTGTTAACAAGCTCTTTTTATAGCAATTTTGACCATTTCAAGGGCCATAATCCAGTCATGCATGGGCGGATCTGGCTGGTTTTCGAAAGGAAGACTGTATCGTGTTAACAAGAAATTGTTTACGGACCCACACACGGACGCACGGACGCACACATGGACGCACGCACAGACAAATCGCCACGACATAAGCCCTTCTGGCCTTTGGCCAGTAGAGCTAAAAATGGAAAATCTCTATAATTGAATGGATAACCAGTATGACTAAAAGTGGAAAACATTGTGGCAAAAGGAGAAATTGCTCATCTTGAGCAATTTCTTCTTTTGTCACTATATTTTCAAAAAGCCATCTGCTGCAGAGGCATCAGAGGGAAAGGGTTAAACCTTTCCAACAAACAGCAAATCTGCAGCAGACGACTTCGAAAATGTCTACTAAAAAATATGGAAACATTTCTATAATTGTAGGTTTAATTATTGAACAAAAGTTGAAAACATTGTGGCAAAAGGAGCAATTTCTCTTTTTGTCAAGATGCTTTCAAAAGTTGTCTGCTGCAGACGCGTCAAAATGCGTCTATAGGTCGGAAAGGGTTAAACTGTTCATACAGTGATGGTGTTTAGCTGGATAGATTTCCCAATAGAAATATATCTACCGACACCATTGTAGCGGACCAATTCTTATTGATGAAAACACTCTTGAAAAGGGATAAATTGCTAATAAGCCAGGCGCGTAGCTGACTGTACGCAAAATACGCAGCTGCGTACACATTGTCTCCCGTACTCAAATTTTAAAAAGTTCAAATCTGTAAAAAAACTTGACATGGGGTAGGCGCAAGTACAAAACAACTGATCTGACTTGATAGATTTGAAGAAAAATGACAAATGCAACACATTTTACTATCTCAAATTTCCTAGAAAATAAATTTATTTCACCATCAAGATCAGTCATATTTTGCTACTGAAATGCTCCCAGAAGTCACCACAGACGATATAGTGGGGAAAACATTTCCCGGGAGAGCATGCCCCCTAACCAAATTGTGTACACACTCTGTATACCCTAGCTACGCCCCTGTAAGCAATATCTCCCTTTCCCCCCACATTGCCGCCGTGATATAACTGCGAAATTGTTAAAAACGGCGTTAAACCCCAATCAATCCCCCCACAATGTTTTCATATGTACATCAAAATATTAATCATATTGGGTATGATCGATGGTTCAATAGCGTTTCATCCTATTCTGGCAGTCAGTTCCCCTGTCCTTAACCCTCAGTTCACACATACGACAAATCTGCAGCAGACGACTTTGAACATATTTTGTCAAAAAATAGAATCTCTTTATTTGAATGGGTATATAACCTATGATTATAAGCGGAAAACATTGTGGCAAAAGGAGAAATTTCTTCTTCTGTCACTATGTTTTCAAAAAGCCATCTGCTGCAGGTGTCAGAAAGCATTTTTGAGACTCAAATTTTGGTGTTGAAGCAGGGACTCGACTTATGACTGAATGACAATCTCTCCTAAGGCTATATTTTACACGCGACAAACAGTTTTAGGGCTAATGCAAGTCGGTTGTAACTACAGCCTATTCCAGTAGAAATTACATCCATTTTGCATATAACCATCGAGTTGTCCAGAGGTACCTCATTGTAAATTGTGTGTACAGTACAGTTACTACCACGTATTTGTAACTTTAAATGCAGATGTAGTAGACAGTGTTGGAAAACGTTGTGAGAAATAGAGATACTGCTTTTTATCAGCGATGCATTCTTTCCTTACATTTTTGGACGGTACCCCTAAGGTACCGTCTATAGTCATGTGCATTTTGAGAAATCGTACAACAGTTGGCTCCCCGACTATAAACAGAACGATAGTGTAAAGCTGGGAGCCGAAAAAGAGGGATTTTTTTAACCGTCAACAAAAAAGTAGTGTCAATTATCAGGCAATAAAACTGCATTTTCGAAAACCTTGGTGAATCAAGATATCTGAATATTGAAAAAAAGACTGTAAAAAGGAAGCATTAGTGGTTGAAAGTTGAAGTAGAACGTTTACAATATTGAGTTGAAGTTTGAATAAATATATTCATAATTAATGTATGAATATATACCAATTTCACGTGACATTTTGATATTTCTTGTTGATCAGGAAGTGGTTTCGTGGATGTTTGTAGTATTAACAAAAATGCCTAACTCCCCTAACTCTAAACGCTTCGATGAAAAACTATCTCCCAACTAATTTATCTAGCCAATCGATTCATTTTACTGAAAGAAGATGGTAAGGAACGACAACTCTGCGAAGGAGAACTTGCAACTTCCGTTCAAAATGAAAGTAGAAATCTGACAAGCTGCGCTGACGATTGTTATTATTTTTGTGGAGGAAAGACACATGAAGTTTTATATTGAGGATGACTGACAGGAAAGAAATGTATGCACACCTAAAATGTTCATTTATTCATCAATACGTATAACGTTCGAGGTAGGTCTGTCAATTAAACTGTAATTTGGAGTGGAAACTTTTTTATTTTTATTTTCGCCCTGTGCTGTATCGTAACCGGATATGAAAATAAGCTCACATGTATTTAATGTACACGTAGGTCTGAAAATAGCCCAATTCCTGTAGACATTCGCTTATCCGTTTTATCATCTGACATATGTTAATTATTTAAAAAGGGTGGCATATGAAGGAAAATAAAAAATAAAAAATGAAGGACTTCGGAGACTTTGTACATATATTCAGAGACATATATATATTTCTATTTAGGTCTCTGATATATTGTACAAGTGTATACTCGTTCTTGTATGTATACACTATTTAGTCTCATTTAAGGACTTAGGAGACAAAAGTGGTTAAGTGATGTGAAAACTGCTTTCAAACTTAAGTGTGTACAATTATGTGTATTGAATGATGATATTATGTATACAGGTTTTATTATTGAAAAGAATGAAGAAATACAATATATATTTATAAATGAATTTTCCAGATTTTGTCTAACTTAGATGGAGCATATGCATGATGCTTTGCCAAAAATGTTATTCAATTAACGAGCAAAAATGAAGTTTTTTAAAGTAAAACATATTTTTATTAGAAAATACTTACCAGTCATTTAATACCTGATATATCATCTCTATACACCTTAATTATCCAAAAAAAACGCCCACGTTAGCATATCCCTCACGTATCCGTGACATACACGGCCGCCCGGAAGTACAGGCGCGCACGTGAGCGGGTAGTCACTTTTCATTCACCGTTAAGTATTGGTGACGACGCGGGGCTGGGAGGTGGGACTCTATAAATGACTGGTAAGTATTTTCTAATAAAAATATGTTTTACTTTAAAAAACTTCATTTTTATATCAAAAATACATTACCAGTCATTTAATACCTGATGACTTCGTAGCATAGGACGGGAGGTTCGACCAATACTTACTGTCGTTCCAGGTACGTAGTAGTATATTATTCCATATTTTTCAGAACAAACATACTTGATTCCAACGGTAGTATAAAGTGATAGTGGAGATTGAATACAGTTTCAATCAGTATTCACTTTATTTATGTGTTGGATTATAATAATTAGCGAACAACTCGCTGAGAAGCCACAAGGGGACCCAGAGAGAACAAGTTATCTGACTGACTAGCCATAGAACGTAAGTAGAAAGACGAAAAGGTAGATTGCGACTTCCATACTGCCGCTTGAAGAATCTCTTCAAGAGGAACATTATTAGAGAATGCCCAACTTGTAGAGAGAGCTCTAACCTCGTGCGGACGAATCCGCAGAAACGAGAGATCTCGACTAGACAGGTCTTTATAAGCTAATTTTATAGTAATAGATATCCAGCGGGAAATAGATGCCGCCGAAATATCTTTACAACCTATAAGAGGAAGAAATAACCTCTTTCTCCGACCCCGAGTCCCTTCAACTCTCTTAAGATAATGCTTAAGAGACCTAACGGGACAAAGGGTTCTGTCGGAATCAGAAGGACCACAGGTCGCCGAAAGGCTGGGAACTGTGATCGGCGAAGGTGAAACCGAAGGTAACTGGTTTTTAGCCAGGAACCCCGGTTGACAGAGTAGAGTAAAAGAGCCATCAGACTCATTGAATCTGATGTGCCCTGTTTCTACTGAAAGAGCATGTAATTCGCTCCTTCGACGAGCTGTAGCGAAAGCTAAAAGAAAGACGGTTTTATAAGTTAGAAACTTTAAAGACGCCGATACTAGAGGCTCGTATGGAGCTCTAGTAAGCGACCAAAGGACGCAAGACAAATCCCATTTTGGAGTTAAACTCCTACAAACGGGTTTCTCTAATTCGAACGAGCGTATAAGTTCCGAGAGAAACGGATTTGAACCGATACTCTCTCCCCCAATGAACTTAAACGTGTTCGATAACATAGAACGGTAGCCTTTCACCGTACTAATTGCCAGTTGTTTTTCTTCGAAAAGAAAAAGAAGGAAATCGGCAATCCGAGTTACAGAGGGACACTCCGGATTGACCGACCTTGTACCACACCAATCTGAGTAAACTCTCCACTTGGAATCATAAACGATTCTAGTGGATCGTCTTCTTGATTGTGCGATACGAGAGGCAACTTTTTGAGAAAAGTTTCTCTCTCTGACAGAACGCTTGATAATGTCCAGGCGTGAAGATGTAGCATTGCCAGGTTGGGATGAAGACGCCGACCTGGTTGCTGAAACAGTACGTCTTCTCGAATAGGAAGACGTATTGGATTTGCCGAGAGACAGGCCAGGAGGTCGCTGAACCACGACCTCTGGGGCCAACAGGGTGCTATCAACAGTATTTTGCACTGTTGCGAGCGAAGAACCTTTTGAAGTACGATCGGAACCAGTATGAACGGGGGAAACGCATACCCGAACAGGAGGTTCCAATCGAGGGTCAGTGCGTCCACTGCCCAAGCTGCAGGATCGTACATCGGGGATACATAAAGTGGCAGCCGATGATTGACTCTGGTGGCGAAAAGATCCACCAGGGGTGTCCCGATCCGCATGAACACTGAGTTCAACACACTCTGGTTCAATGTCCATTCCGCCGGAAGAATTTTGTTCTGGCGGGATAGACTGTCTGCTAAGACATTTAGACGACCTGGGACGTGTTTTACTAGAAGTACTAACGACGTCGCCTGACACCAAAGGAGTAACCTCCAAGTCTCTAAAAAGAGAAGATGGGAGTGCGTTCCTCCTTGCCTGCGAATGTACGACACAACAGTAGTATTGTCCGTCGACAACAAAACAGTTTTGTTCGCAACGGAGGCAGCGAACTGATTGAGGGCTAGCAGGACTGCCCTCAGTTCCAAGTTGTTTATGTGAAAACACTTCTCCTCCGCTGTCCACATGCCCTGGGCTGTTAGGCCCTGCGGCTCTAAATGAGCTCCCCAACCCGCAGCACTGGCATCTGTAAATAGGTACAGATCCGGAGGTGGTGTGAGTAAGGGTACCCCTTGCTGATAGATTAACGGATCCAGCCACCACCGAAGGTGGGACTTGAAGAAATCCGTCAGAGCTATCTCCTGATCCAGTGAGTCCACAGACACCGGGACAGAAAAAGAAACTGAAGGGGTCGCATGTGGAGCCTTCCTAGAAAGACTAGGTCGGCTGCTGCACTCAGGGAACCCAGAAGTGACAGCATGGATCGGGCTGTTACCGCAGCCTGTTCCAGTGCGAGACCGATTTTCTGTAAAAGAGAATCGACTCTGTCCGAAGGTACTTGAATTACCGCTAAGTCGGTGAGAAACGTCATACCCACGAACGTGAACCTCTTTGACGGAATTAATTCCGACTTCTGCGTGTTGGGTATTAAACCCAATCGCAGAATGGTCCGCCAGGCTAGGGACAGATCGTGAAGTAAAAGTACACGATCCGTCCTGTGGAGAAGCCAATCGTCGAAGTATTGAAGAAGTTGGGGTCCTTTCCTGCGAAGGTAGGCTCCCACAACACTGATTATCTTCGTAAACACTCGAGGGGCGGACTTGAGGCCGAAGGGAAGACCCCTGAATTGGAACACTTCTCCCTCTATCACAAACCGAAGGTATTTCCTCGAGGAGGAAGCTATCGGGATGTGATAATAGGCGTCTGTTAGATCTAGAGAGACCGCCCAGTCGCCTTTCCGAATTGCTACTCGGATGGAGCGGGTCGACTCCATTTTGAATTTCTCGACCGGAATCAATAGATTTAGCGCAGATAAATCTATAACCGGTCTCCACCTGCCGTCTTTCTTCGGAACAAGAAAAAGACGGCTGTAGAAACCCCGAGAATTGGGGTTGAGAACCCTCTCTATGGCATTCTTTTTCAGAAGTGATGAAATCACCTCCGACATGGCCGGATGACGTGATGACATGTCGATCGGCACGCTTGTCAGAGGAGGGGGGGAAATGAAGGGAATCAGATACCCTTCCTGTATCACAGATAAAATCCAACGATCCTCTGTGATACTTTCCCACTCCTCCGTGAAAAATGACAGGCGGCCCCCGACTGCAATCTCCGACCTTGGGATTGTCATAGAGAGGAGCGAATCCCTAGGGCTGCGGCTTCGGGTTCGTGTTAACTCTAGCGGGCTGCCGATGCTTAGTACCCTGATAAGGGTGCTTCGGTTTAGCCGCTTTTTGACCCGTGGAAGGGGTTTGTTTAGGCTGAAACGCCTTTACATCCCGTTTTGGCTTCTTTGCTGGGTTGGGTTTCTTAGAAGTACCCACATTCGCAGAATACGCTGAACGTTTCTGGCCCTGCGCAAAAGCCTTAGCTGCGTTCGCCGAAAGGCGTCGAGACTGTTCTGACGCATCAGCAACCGTCACTGCAGCAATCCTTCCATCAAAGAGTTGTTTCGACTCCAATGGTGCGGCCCTCAGGCTGTCCTTGCTAGCACTTAGCAATGAGTTAGGAGCAGCTAGCACTGCGTCCCTCCTCATGGACAGTATCTCTGTGGCGGTCTGAAGATTCAGTGCCATGAGATGCCTGTTGCCTGTGTCGAAAGCTTCGAGAATTCTGTTAGCCCCTAGGCTAGAGATATTCTCCTCTTTTAACAACAAAGACAGAGCGACTGCGAAATGGTTGTCATGAGATGACACCATTACACCCAGTCTTGCTCTGGCCTCCCACTTCTCTAGAGTCTTAGAAGAGACTTGAACAGAAGCGGGTGCAGTTAACCCCAGTTTAGCTGCATCCCCGTCTAAAGCTGGCACTTTGACAGGGAAGAACTCCTTAGACGTGGAATACGCTTTAGGATTGACCCATTCCTTAGAAATGGGTACTGGGACCGACCAGCCTGAAGGCAAAGCCTCTAGAGACCTGGTCGACTGCAATTGGTCTAACAACCTGCCCAAGTTGTTAGCTTGAGGAAGTAATTGCACTGGCGTAAAAGCCTGTACATTCAGTTCCTCTAGGCTCGAAAGGTTTTTCCGACGTGGGGGAGCGTCAACCTTAGGGCATAAAGCATTCGGCACCACCCGAAATACTTCGTCAATAGCCTGCTGAAAAGACCAACGCTCTACAGCTGGCTCCTCATCGGAAGGAGACCTATTTCCCTCATCATCGTTAGACGAAGATGTAGGGTTGCGTGTACTCCTCTGAGGTTGACCACTCGGTCTTCCAACCGGTAGATCAATGTCCGACTCAGACATGGATAATTCAGAATAATCCATGTTCTGCCGAAGATTTTGTGAAGCAGGCCCCCTCTCCGCAGCAGAGGGCGGCCGTACAAAATCTTCTGCCGGGGCCGAACTAACCGTATGGGACGGTTTCGACCTCTCGTTCACAGAATGACGCAATGCATTCTGATCCCGAGGTTGCCTATAATCGGACTGCCTATCAAGTAGGTGTCCCCCCGAGAGCAGTGAATTCCCATGAGATGGGTAATGCTGATCCCGGTAGGCCGTTGAACTCTGTCTAACACCGACCGGTTCCATATTATGGACCGGTGGCTGGTATTGAGGAGCAGCATATTGTCTTGCGACATACACTGTCCCCCCAGGGGAAGAAAAAGATTTTCCGTAACCCCCATACCCGATGGAAGACAGAGGAATAATCGAACCCGGTGCAACACCAGGCTTTAAATTATTCTGATTCTGTAGTGGAGCAGAGATCGATCGATAATTAGCATCAATTCGGTCTATCACCACAGAACCCGTGCCTAGACGCGCCATGTTTACACAGTCGTCTGGCAGTGTAGACGAGGCATTGAAAAATGCCCTACTACTCGGTTGGCCTGTGTTTACATAAGACACTGGTGTTTGTGTCGTATTCACAGGCGTGACCGATTGGCCCGTAGCACCATAACGAAATGGGCTACTGACCTGATGCGGCATGTCTCCATGCGCGCGATTTTGGCTAGTCGTCGAATCAATTAAGATAGTCTGACTGCCAGGATGAATCGGTGCTAAACGATCAACCTTTTGCCTGGCTGGGTCCTTGCAATCGGACCTTTGCCCTGTCGCATCACAGATACGTGAGCGACTACCTGGTCTAGTCATGGCAACGTGACTGACTGGCCCAGTCCAGTCCAACCCGGACTGACTGGTGAAAGGTCGCGTCATTAACGAATGACTCCTCTCCGGTTGCCCGGTGACCTGACGTGCCTCGGTATTTGGGTTTTGTTGCTCAGCCCAACAAAACCCAGGTTGACTATGCATAGGCAGGAGTGAAGCTGCACTATACAAAGTCTCCGGAACACTACGTCCCCCGACGTAGGTAACCGGTACTCTGCAGCTGTCCGAAGACAGCTGTAGCTCAGAGTATGGTGTCGGATTGGTACAACTCATGCGGTTATCCCGGAAAGCTACCAAAGGCACTCCTTCTTTCGAAGGCCCAGCCCTGACACCAGGCGACAGATGGTGAGGTTCAGCGGTTAAATGATCCAGCTGAGCATTTTCCCCGCTGTTTCCGTACGGTTTCTGAAGTTTCCCGACGGAGCAACTCTCACCCAAAGCTACCATCCGAATTTCCTCAGCGCGCGGAAAAACGGCTGTGTTGAGCAGAGAAGAAGGCTCAGCATTGCCCTTCGACTCGCTCAACACCGTTGCAGAGTCCGGTTGGGAGAACCCCTCGAACTCTGCCTCACTCGATGAAGATAAAGGCACCCTCTTAGGGGTCTTCTTTATCTTCCTGCTTTTACGAGTCTTACTCCGCACGACCTTTTTCCAAATGGAAATAGGCCATGTCGAGCAGTACTCGCAAGGTGAAGCCTGTGTGCATTTGGTGCACACAACGCAGGTCGGATGTGAATCCCATAGGTGCACAGCATGACCACATGGGCTCCGCATCCCTTCACCAGTAATTGACATTGACATAATTCAAAAATACTCACCAAACAGGAAATAATCCGTATATAATCCGTTTATAATCCGTTTTAATATATCCACACCACGGTGACACCGGTAGTTTGGACACGTAAATTGAAAATAAATTTGTTTCAAATTTTTTTCACAAATATTGAATAGGACAGTCAATAATTCATACAGCAATAGTTAATGTACTATTGCTAACAGGGTAGGGAAAAAGTATTGAAAACCGCAAGACTTCCGCACCCGAAGACGGTAACTGAAATTAGCGGGTGGGGTAAACCACGTGCTTCTCAGCGTATCGTCTGCTACAAAACAATAAATACAGCAATAAAGTAAATAATTTACGGCTGTGACGTTAATGTAGACAAAATATCTTTGGACAATTAAATAATTATAAGGCAGGGCCTTATAAAACAAAAGAGTTAATTGGAAGAAGAAATAATAATATAAATTTTTCTTATCGACTACTCCGGTGAATCCAAAAATGAAAAGTGACTACCCGCTCACGTGCGCGCCTGTACTTCCGGGCGGCCGTGTATGTCACGGATACGTGAGGGATATGCTAACGTGGGCGTTTTTTTTGGATAATTAAGGTGTATAGAGATGATATATCAGGTATTAAATGACTGGTAATGTATTTTTGATATAAAAACACATGTATATTTGTATCAAGTTTGTGTACGCTATGTTATAATTTGTCTAGTGAATCCATGTCTAACTGACACTCTGCCTTGGCGTCATTTATAATGTTATATTGACATAAAAGTAGTGAGGCTACACTGTTTCTAGGTCTAAATTACATGTATATGGTCAGTTAAGACTGGTGAGACTGCATAATATGATACATAGGCTCCTCTGAGTCTTCACTGGATACAGATGCATTATAACCCCAAATAACTTAATGCAGATCAATAATTGTAAAGTATCTATTATAAACGGACTATTTTATTATTCAAATCATAGCATACGTATATATTGATAAAAATGGTTTTGCGCAGACATGTATACAACTATACACATCTTGATTTTATTTTTATTGTGCAATCAGTAACTGTATGTATTTTTGTTTCGTTTCAGATCATGGAAATATTGACAGGTTATTTAATGCGCAATACGCAACATTACTTGTGAAGAAGATTCATAATGACAGTATGGGATATTTTTACAACCAACCTTTATGTATTGGAAAAGTTGGGGTATATTAACTGTTATATCCGGTTTGGTTTTTAGTTGAATCAGAGAAATAAAAGACAAATGGCAAGTCGTGGACGCAACAAGACGGGTAGAAAACAAAAACAAAACGACGTTAATGACATTTCTTCAAAGCTGGTAAAAGCAGCGAGTCGTTGTGACAAGTATTCTGGATGAAAGTGTTTATTCTGTAAAGGTAACTCGGAAAACAATAACGGAATGGAAGAACAAATATCTAGGCTATATGTAATCGACACAAATACGAATCAAGGTTGCACAATGTGATCTGTTTTTGTTTACTATAATACAGGAAGATAACTGTGTAATTAACTAATTACTATGAACAAGACATTCAAGTAAATTATTTTGAGCTATAATACAGAGATGACACTTCTACATGATAACTAACATTAAGTAGATCATTTTGAACTACATATTGTGTCACACAGGGGGATCATTTGTTTTGTTAAATGACCAAAGATGTAAAATTTAAAAGTTAAACTGTAAGTTAACTAGCATTAAATTTTGTCAACAGTAAGAGGCATGAATAAAAAGCATTGTGACAAAAGGAGAAATTGCTTGTATGGAGCAATTTCTTCCTCTGCTTCCATGTTTTCAAAAAGCCGTCTGCTGCAGAGGCGTCAGAAAGTGTCTATTTGAGGGAAAGGGTGATTGAAATATTATAATTAGCTCCACTGGCTGAAAGCCAGTCGAACTTATGTCATGGCGAATTGTCCGTCGTGCATGCGTTAACTTTTTGCTTCAAACAACTTCTTCTCCCTAACCACTTGGCCAATTGAAATGAAACTTCCTCTCAATGTCCTCTCCTAAATTCCTTCATATTTTTTGGATCCATGCAAAATTCTGGTTTCCATGGCAACCGAAAGAAAAAAATAGTGAAAACTTAAAAAAATCTTCTCCGAGGAAAGTGTCTAATTAGATTTTCTAATAATTTTGTAGAAATGTTCCTTGGGTGACCCTCTATCGGATTCCTTCAAGCCAAGTTGATTGGATGAAATACATAGTCGCCAGGGGGGCGGGGCTATTTTGCCGTATGTGGCTATAATGAAAACTTAAAATATCTTTACCTCAAAAAGTGTTTGGCAAATTTTCAAATAATTTTGTAGAAATGTTCCTTGGGAGACCCTCTATCAGATTCCTTCAAGCGATATTGATTAGTCGAATTTTTTATTGATCACAAAAGGAAAAAGCACATTATGAGATTTAACTTCTGACATAAAGTTTAAAGATTTTCTGTTGCATCATTATTGTCTACAGCCTATATACATTCAAAGGTCAGTTTACTATATTTTTCTATGTATATTCAAGTTGATATGACTGTACTCATCATGCAACAGAATTTTCATTGACAAAATATGTCCCCAATTTTTCAATTGTTGAACATTATTAAGTAATGGGAAGAAAAGTTTGAATATTTTAACAAAACTGTACATTTTGACCTGTTAATTTTTTTTGCATACTTCAAGGATTGGAAGAAATAATTGAACGGAAACAATATCACAGGCTCTTTTTAAAAAAACTTTACCCAAATTTAAACCAATCTACAGCAGACAACTTTGAAAATATCTTTGCAAGCTCACTTTGGTACAGCATGTTTCCTATTTTATTACTCAGTTTACCGTAGCTCAGTCAGTAGAGACACAGGCTGTTAATCCAGGGGTTGTGAGTTCGAACCTCAGCTTGGCCTACATTCCTTCTGACGTGACTACCACCAATGGGATTTCAGACTATGTTGAAAAGCAGCCAGTTGCTTGGAAAGAATGTTGTGTGAAGTACTGGTATGAGAAAGCCAAGAAACATATGAGTAGTTGAACTGGCTGCCGTGATATGACTGAAAGATTGATGAAAATGGTGTTAAACCCCAGTTAATCAATCAAACTATTTTATTACCTAATACTTTGAGACTTGGAAAACTTCCTCATCTAATACCCTTCTTTTCATTGTATACTAAATATGCTGAGTGTAGCCTATTTTTTGGGGTAAAAAGTATAAATTTTGATGTATTTTGGTTGTATAAGAGAATTGGACATTGTTGGTTAAGTTGGTTAAGTTACAGGTCAATTTGACAGAAAATCCACAGGTAAAATGTGTCTATCCTTGTAAGCCTGTGTGGCATTCTTAGGCTGATCCGGATCAATACTTTACGCAGAGTCCACAATGTTGGTTTGCTCACAGGACTGCTCAAATTAAAGAAAATCTGGTTAACCCTTTCCCTCATACGACAATTCTGCAGCAGATGACTTTGAACATGTTTTGTCAACATATAGAAAATCTCTATAATTGAATGGATAACCTATGACTAAAAGTGGAAAACATTGTGGCAAAAGGAGAAATTGCTCGTTTTGAGCAATTTATTCTTTTGTCACTATGTTTTCAAAAAGCCGTCTGCTGTAGAGGCGTCAGAAGGCGTCTATATGAGGAAAAGGGTTAACACTCTGGAAGCCGCATGTTTTACTTGAGCATGATGAAACTTCCTCAGAATATTTGTTTGTATGATATCTAGCCTAAGTTCGAATATGTGTCCGATCCAGTAAAGAACTAGGTCACTTAGCCAAACACTGTAGAAAAATCTTGTTAACATTATAGACACTGCATTTTTGTATTGAGCAGTTTGAAACCTTGTCAGAAAGTTTGCCTTGATGATAGGCCAATTTCGAATATTGGTTATTTTGGATAAAACATTAGGGCACTAAGCCAAGTAGGAGGAAAATCTTGTTAAGACTCTGGAAGCTGCACTTTTAGCTTGAGCATGCTGAAACTTTGTCAGAATGATTGTTTTTATTAAATTTAGTTTGAATATGATTAATGTTTGTTAAAAAATTAGGTCACTATGCCAAGTTGTAGGACAATCTTGATTTAACACTTAAGAGACCACAATTTTGACTTTAGCAGCTTGAAATTTTGTCAGACAGTTTTTCTTGTCGATATACAGGCCAATTTAGACATTTATTGGTCATGTTGAGTCAAAAATTAGGTCCCTTGATCAAATTTAAGAAAATATTTGTTAATGCTCTGGAAGCCATGTTTTTAACTCTAGCATGATGAATCTTTACCAGAATGTTTATCTTGATGATATCTAGGCTAAGTTCGAATATGGTCTGGTTAAAAACTAGGTCACTAGGCCAATATTGAGAAATATCTTGTAAACACTCTGGTCACCACATTTCTCTCAAATGTTCCTTGGGGGACTCTTTTCTAAGAGTGTTAAAATTAAGTTGATTCTTTAGATACTATAGATAATAAATAGCTTTGCTACTGGTACTATTTTACCCTTTCTACACTACAGACACATGTTGTCTAATCTTCAACAGATGGATGGTATGAGAAATTTCGACAGTTTTCTCAATGTTTTCCTCACACGTCGATACTTTTAGTTTCATCAATACAGATTTACCAATATCTTTAGTTAAACATTTTCAAATCATCTGCTGTAGAGTTTATCCATGTGATAAATTACCTATCACAAATGTGTTTGTTATCTAACTGTATCTACTGTCTACAATTCAAGAGTTTTTTTATATATCTCTGGAAATAAGGTTAACCCTGTCTTAAATCAATATTTGAACTGTATGCATTTCTTCTTTTTTGTTTACATTTTTAGCTCTACTGGCCAAAGGCCAGAAGGGCTTATGTCGTGGCGATTTGTCCGTCGTGCGTGCTTCCGTCCGTAAACAATTTCTTGTTAACACGATACAGTCTTCACTTTTGGATGTTTCTCAACCAAACTTATACAGTAGTTAGATATCCATGAGAGCTCGGTTCCTTTCGAAAACCAGCCAGATCCGCCCATGCATGACTGGATTATGGACCTTGAAATGGTCAAAATTGCTATAAAAGAGCTTGTTAACACGATACAGTCTTCACTTTTGATTGTATCTCAACCAAACTTATACAGTAGTTAGATATCTATAAGAGCTCGGTTCCTTTTGAAAACCAGCCAGATCCGCTCATGCACGACTGGATTATGGCCCTTGAAATGGTCAAAATTGCTATAAAAGAGCTTGTTTACACGATACAGTCTTCACTTTTAATTGTATCTCAACCAAACTTATACAGTAGTTAGATATCCATGAGAGCTCGGTTCCTTTCGAAAACCAGCCAGATCCGCTCATGCATGACTGGATTATGGCCCTTGAAATGGTCAAAATTGCTATAAAAGAGCTTGTTAACATGATACAGTCTTCACTTTTGGATGTATCTCAACCAAACTTATACAGTAGTTAGATATCCATGAGAGCTCGGTTCCTTTCGAAAACCAGCCAGATCCGCCCATGCAAGACTGGATTATGGCCCTTGAAATTGTTCAAATTGCTATAATTGAGCATGTGAACACAATAGAGGCTCTATTTACTATCTGATCTTCACCAAACTTAGATAGTAGTTAAATATTGACGAGAGCTTGGTTCCTTTTGAAAACCAGCCAGATCCGCCAAGACTGGATTATGGCCCATGAAATTGTAAAAATTGCTATAATACAGCTTGTGAACACAAAAGAGCCTCTATTTACTATCCGATCTTCACCATACATACATGCTCTGGATTGAAAATGACCAAAGAACCATACCAGTAGAGCATTCTTGTTTGAAGTTATGTGACTTGTTTTGTAACTTTCCAAAAAATGGAACAATTGACCATCTTTTTTCCCCTCATACAATGGGTACCGTCCCACAGCACTTTCAGTGCTTTGATTTTTTATCTAGTTTCAAAGCCGTAAACAAAGGAAAAATAAATAGCATACCCTTTAAAATCCTTTTTAATTCAAAGTTAATTTGTCCAATTTAAAGAAAATGTAGTAATTTCTCCTTTTGTCAGAGCTCTATCAAGAGAAGTCTGCTGCAGATGCGTATAAATGCATGTGAAAATGGGTAAGAGTGAAATCTATATAGACCTTTATTTCCGCAAACCATTTTCCCCAACAAATGAGCTACGTCATAAAAAAAGAGTACGTGCAGTTTAATCTAACATTAATTTATATGGGTGTTTTTCATTTGTCGCGTCTCAATCCCAACTGGTAAATTAGTGACGTCATTTATTTGAGCCCTGTGTTTTTCACGCGACAAACAGTTTAGTTATAGGGCTAATGCAAGTCGGTTGTAACTACAGCCTGTTCAAGGGGAAATTACAACCGTTTGCATATAACTATAGAGTCCAAACTTCTTTCCATAGATCTTTACAACCCTTGTCTTCACCTCTCTGTGAACTACACACACTTTTAATAAACTTCGTCAATGCAATAACTCATTCCTGTGTTTGTTTTACTTTTAACTAATCATTTTTTTGGTAGACTTGCGCATGCGCAGAGGCTACCATAGTCATAGTGAGTTTGAAGTCACGTGATGTATATGCCCTTCACCACCAACAATTAAGTGCAATTTTTGGTTTGGCTAATTTACGAATGCTCACAAAGGCAAACATAGAGTAAAGAAAAAAAATCCGATTATTCAAGCTTATAATAGAAAATAACAAGTCGTGTAAGTGTAAATATCATATTTAAAGTGTACACAATTATTTAGATATCACAACGCCAATATAGCACTGAACCGCGCAATTACCCTTTGTAAATTGTAACCCTTTTTTCCCTCTCGGCAGAGATGTAAACATCCACTCGCCCGCTAGCATAAGCGAGTGGAATGAAGGATCGGCTAGTACGAAATTCTAGGCGCTAGTCCATACATATTCGTTCATGTCCTTATTCATAAAGATAGTATGCATTGCTAAGCCTTTTCTTTCTCTTTCTCTCAGTCCATCTATTCCTTCGACAACGATTACCTTTGCATTTTGGATAGGTGCTTTCGACAATGTCCGCGTCTAAAGAAACAAATTTCATCAAATGATTTGAGCTCTTTAAATCACTTGTTTATAAAGCGTTTAGAATACTTTGATTTCGTTATGATTTTGACGCGATTCAAGATTTTGACGCGATTATTTCGTTCATAGAGTTGATTACTAACAGATGACTAAGTTGATGATGGAAAGAACATTAACAAGTTAAGTTAAGCTAAAACATGCACAGGCAGGCGAATGTTTCATTAGGATAAGTGCAACACTCAATTCCCAATCCTGCTTGCCCTTTAACAAATCACAACCCACCCCACAATATAAAAACTCTGCAGCAGACGAATTAAAAAAAATCTGAGCAAAGATACAGAAAATCACATTTATTGGAAGTGTAATCATTGAATATAGTTGAAAACATTGTTGCAAAAGGAGAGAGCTTGTTATGAGCAATTTCTTCTACTGCATCAATGTTTTCAAAAGTCGTCGGCTGCAATTACGTATGCAAGTGGGAAATTATTATCTATTACCCGAGTACGTTTCTAGTCTTATTCCCTCACAACATTCTGAGAGAGCGCTCTCATTAAGACAAGCATCTGATATACCCGTTCCATTTGCAAGAACTGAAACTTTTCGAAGATCGTGCATTCCATCATCTATCGTACATTGGAATAATCTTACTAATGCATTAAAAAACGCGCCGTCACTTACTAGTTTAAAGAGTAATCTTAAAAATCAAAATTTTACAAAGATACCTCTACATTTCTTTCACGGCAGACGTTACCTGTCTGTAATTCATACTCGTCTAAGAAACAACTGCAGTAATCTGAACTTCGATTTATATAACAATCATTTAAAAGACCATCCCCAGTGCAATTTCTGTAATCAAATTGAAGATGTTGAACATTTCTTTTTCAGTTGCAATAATTATAGGCTACAAAGAATTGCGCTCTTTAGATCAACAAGAGCTTTTCATCCTCTTAGTTCCAATAAACTATTGTACGGATGCGATTCACTTGACTACGAGCAGAACGTCGTCATCGTTGATGCCGTTCACAAATTCATAAATGACACCAACAGATTTACCTTGCAGTCATGAGTCATGATCTCTCTCTCTCTCTCTCTTTCTCTATCTGTCTGTCTGTCTGTCTGTATCTCCCACCTATCATTTCTTCTTCTTCCTTTTTCATAAAAAAATATGTTTGTAAACTGTAGGGGGCGGACCGAATCTAAGTTGTCAGAACTTGTGGTCCAACCCCATTATCTTGTATATTGGGATAATAAAATATGTTTAAACTAGTGGGAAAGGTTCAAATAAGAAACACTTTTTCAAACGATAGTCAGTTGGCTATTCTAGTATATAATGTCCGTCTTAAATAATAATGACAAAACTTTCAAAAAACAAGAATTTTTTTACAATTTAATTGAAAACATATTTAATCAAAGTTGGGAAAGTTGTCCCTTTCCGTGCTTCTTTTATGAGAGTTCAAATCACAAGCAAAACTTATGGGACAGAGTTGACAAATAACACATTGACACAATTTCAGATTTAGGCTTTGTTTCTGTCAAACTGCTGAAGAAGACAACACTGAGACACACATTTTGATTAAAAGTTTATTTAAACAAGAGGGCCAAGATGGCCCTAAAATCGATCACCTGAATGATAGTTAATTAGAAGCAAATATTTAACTGCAAATATCTGTGAAAATTTGATCAGGAGTTCAAATGAAACTGCAAGGAGTGGAAATAGTCCATTTTTATCTTGAAATCTAACAAGAGCTTTCTCAATTTCTGATGCTGCAGCAACAAAGGTTCTACACAGAATGCAAGTATTTGAACAATTTTGAAAGAGGACCATCAAAGGAACATTCCTGTGAAGTAACATTGAAATTGGTCAAGTGGAATGGTAGGAGTTGTCATTTGTAGCTAAAAGTTCAATTTACCCCTTTTGTGATGACGCGAGGTTGCTATGATTTTGTAACTAATCAAAACAGCTTGAACAAATTAAATGTAGAGGATCACTGAAGTAGGATTTATATTCAATTTCCTTAATTTCAGACAAGAACTTTTAAAGCTTGGACATTTTGCCCCCTTTCTGATGCTGCAGCAACCCTGGCGGCCATGTTTTTCAACCGATCGGAAATATTTGAACAATCTTGGTAAAGGGTGCCCCAAGAAACATTTGTGCAAAATAATTTTCAAATTGGGCCAGTACTTTTGGACAAGAAGATTTTTAAAATTTTAACAAAAAAAAACCAAGCTCCTCCTCCTGGCGGCCATGTTTTTCAACCGATCGGAAATATTTGAACAATCTTGGTAAAGGGTGCCCCAAGGAACATTTGTGCAAAATAATTTTCAAATCGGGCCAGTACTTTTGGTCAAGAAGATTTTTAAAATTTTAACAATGCACATATAAGGAAAACAGGCTCCGCCCCCTGGCGGCCATGTTTTTCAACCGATCGGAAATATTTGAACAATCTTGGTAAAGGGTGCCCCAATGAACATTTGTGGAAAATAATTTTCAAATCGGGCAAGTACTTTTGGACAAGAAGATTTTTTAAGTTTTAACAATGCACGTAGAAGGAAAACAAGCTTCGCCCCCTGGCGGCCATGTTTTTCAACGGATCGGAAATATTTGAACAATCTTGGTAAAGGGTGCCCCAAGGAACATTTGTGCAAAATAATTTTCAAATCGGGCCAGTACTTTTGGTCAAGAAGATTTTTAAAATTATAACAATGCACATATAAGGAAAACAGGCTCCGCCCCCTGGCGGCCATGTTTTTCAACCGATCGGAAATATTTGAACAATCTAGGTAAAGGGTGCCCCAATGAACATTTGTGGAAAATAATTTTCAAATCGGGCCAGTACTTTTGGACAAGAAGTTTTTTTAAGTTTTAACAATGCACGTATAAGGAAAACAAGCTCCGCGCCCTGGCGGCCATGTTTTTCAACGGATCGGGAATATTTGAACAATCTTGGTAAAGGGTGCCCCAAGGAACATTTGTGCAAAATAATTTTCAAATTGGGCCAGTACTTTTTGACAAGAAGATTTTTAAAATTTTAACAATGCACATATAAGGAAAACAGGCTCCACCCCCTGGCGGCCATGTTTTTCAATCGATCGGAAATATTTGAACAATCTTGGTAAAGGGTGCCCCAATCAACATTTGTGGAAAATAATTTTCAAATCGGGCCAGTACTTTTGGACAAGAAGATTTTTTAAGTTTTAACAATGCACATATAAGGAAAACAAGTTCCACGCCCTGGCGGCCATGTTTTTCAACGGATCGGAAATATTTGAACAATCTTCGTAAAGGGTGCCCCAAGGAACATTTGTGCAAAACAATTTTCAAATCGGGCCAGTACTTTTTGACAAGAAGATTTTTAAAATTTTAACAATGCACATATAAGGAAAACAGGCTCCGCCCCCTGGCGGCCATGTTTTTCAACCGATCGGAAATTTTTGAACAATCTTGGTAAAGGGTGCCCCAATGTACATTTGTGCAAAATAATTGTCAAATCGGGCCAGTACTTCTGGACAAGAAGATTTTTAAAGTTTTAACAATGCACATATAAGGAAAATAAGCTCCGCCCCCTGGCGGCCATGTTTTTCAACGGATCGGAAATATTTGAACAATCTTGGTAGAGGGTACCCCAAGGAACATTTGTGCAAAATAATTTTTAAATCGGGCCAGTACTTTTGGACAAGAAGATTTTTTAAGATTTGGCAATTTTCCCCTTTTCTGTTGCCGCGGCAACCAAAGTTCTCGATGGAATTTAAATCTTTGAACAATTTTTAAAGAGGTTCACCAAAGGAACATTCCTGTGAAGTTTGGTTGAAATTGGTCAAGTGGTTAAGGAGGAGATGATCTAAATGTTAACGACGGACGACGACGGACGACGTAAGACGGACAAAAAGTGATCAGAATAGCTCACCTTGAGCCTTTGGCTCTAGGTGATCTAAAAAAGGAATAATTTTATTTATGATAAACAACATTACAATGATGGTGTAGAAAATACATGTCAACAATACATTTTTCAATTTGTACATTCATTGCACAGACCAAATCTTAGCAAGTTTGAAATTATGGACCTCTCAGCACATTTTTTTCTCAACTCATTACTTCTTGGCAGGATTTTACTGCTAAAATGGATGATTTTTTTTTATTTTTGGCCGGATTGCTTTAGCAATTCCGGTCTATAGATTGGCGATGTCTGTCTCTCCGTCTGTCTGTTCGTCAACATTTTGGTTAAAGTTTCAGGTTGAGGCAAAATCTCAGCACTGGAAAGGGTTACACACTTGAAACTTTACATGAAGGTAACCGGTAAAATAAATATTCATATATGCACTTCTGTATCTCTTCTTAAACGATCGCAATTCTACCTTCAGTACTTTGTACTTTGATTGAAAACATTGAAAGGATTAATTTTCATGTGTGGAATCGGACAAATGTGTCTTAAGGGTTGACATCGACAAAACCCTTTGTTCGAGTTTCGCACTTTTATTTTTATAGATTAAAACATATATTAAGAAATTTGGACTAGTTAGTTGGTATTTTACATCGAGGACCATGTTTTTTTGAATTTTTTGCCGAAATTTTTAAAAAGTCGACCCCCGACTTATGGCTGGGAGTAACCTCAAAACCGCCGAAATTGGGGTCAAACTGGACCCTCGACTAATGGCCGAAGTCGACTTATGGCCGCGGATATACGGTATATGAGGGAAAAGTTTATTCCTTCTTTGCTGTCTCTGAATAGTGGCAATTGACATTCATTTTTGTACTCTCACAATAATCTGATACAGACAACATAATTATCTTTTCTAACGATTTTCTAAACTTTATATAATAACTTCTTTTTCACGGGTTAACCCTGTCACACATGCAAACAGATTTTGACGCAGATGCAAACCAGACTAAACCATTTCCCGCAATACAACAAATCTGCAGCAGATGACTTTTGAAAATATTGTTACAAAAGGAGAACTTGCTCAATAATAATTCTGTCATTTGTAGAGATTTTCCGCATTTTTTTGCCTGGAAAGATTTTCGAAGTCATCTGCTGCATATTTGTTTTATGCGGGAAATGGTTTAGTTTAACCTGCGTTACCTAATATAGATAAAAGCAATTTAGGATCTGATTTAAAAGCTCTCAGGCACATGGTTTAACCCTTTCCCACATACAGATACATTTTGAAGACGACTTATGAAAACATTGTGACAAAAGGTAAAATTTATCTTAATGAGCAATTTCTCCTTTTGCCACAATATTTTCAACTCTATTCAATAAATATACTTTCATTAATAAAGATTTTCAATATATTTATGTAAGATCATTTCAAAGTCTCTGCCGCAGATTTATTGCATGTGGGAAAGGTTTATTGAGGATTTTCTATTCCTAGCTAACCTTGTTGGGAAAGTTTGATTATAGACACCAATAGGTGGTAAAATCTAATAGGCTTCACAGAGACTAAAGGCCTGTGGAAATTTCTGTTATATTTAGATATTTCAAAGCTGGTCTGATGTTAACTATTTACATCCATCACAAAGAAGCTTTATGGTGGATTAAGTTAAACCTGTCACTGGTAATAACAAGACGAATTTTGATGCAAAGCATCAAAGACGCCACACATGATTTTGAAGCATGAACTAAAGGAAGCAGATGCAGTTCAGCACATTTAAATAACCTCAGCGTGCAAACAGACAGGATGTAAATATTTTAAACAAGAAGGCCAAATGTCCCTTTATTTTAAACAAGAAAGCCAAATGTCCCTTTATTTTAAACAAGAAGGCCAAGATGTGCCTATATTGCTCACCTGACTAACATAGTCTATAAAAACAGGTTATCCCTTTCCCTGATATAAACGCTTTCTGACGCCTCTGCTTTTTGAAAACATAGTGACAAAAGAAGAAATTGCACAAAACGTGCAATTTCTTCTTTTGCCACAATGTTTTCCACTTTTAGTCATGGGTTATCCATTCAATTATGGAGATTTTCTATGTTTTGACAAAATACGTTCAAAGTCGTCTGCTGCAGATTTGTTGTATGAGGGAAAGGGTTATCAAGAGCAGAAAGGGTCAATTTTAATGTAGGGATTATACATTTTATATGCTGAAACCATTTGGTTTACAGTTTGCTTAACATTGACTGCAACTATAATGTGTCATACAAGCTGAATCTTCTTAATTTCTATCAATAAACGTTTTTTAATCTGCCCTAACTAGATCAATTAGATAAAAAAAAAAACATACCTAAAAAAAAAGTTCACATGTAAAGTTAACAAGAATACAATGGTCTGAATGAACAAACTGTGTGGGGATGAAGGTTTTAAGTTTAGAAATACAACAGAATTTTATAAATAGGCAAAAACATCCCCCAAAACTTTTTTTTGAGCTTTGATGGAACGGGTCGTCAGGGCCGTAAACCAAACAATTAACAAGAGGACCATGATGGTCCTATATCGCTCACCTGATTTAATCACACTTAAACAGTTTTCATTGTTCTTTGTCTATACATATATACGGAAAACAAGCAACACCCCCTGGTGGCCATGTTTATCATCCTATCAAAATAATTGGAAGTCTTAGTAGAGGGGCACCCAAAGAACATTCATGGCAAATGGACAAGAATATTTTAAAATTGTTTACCTTAACAAGTCTATGTAAAACAAGTGATCCCCAGGGTGGAGCCATGTTTGACACCAGGGCTATAATAATTTGACCAATCTTGGTAGAAGTCCGCTAGATGAAGTTAGATTTCAAATATTAAACTTTTAGACAAGAAGATTTTTATAGTTTTTCCCCTCTATGAGTATATGTAAAACAAGTGACCCCCGGGATGGGGTCATTTTTCACCCCAGGGTTATAATTTGAATAATCTTGGTAGAGGTCCAATAGACGAAGCTACATATCAAAGGCCGGGGGCCTCTACTTTCGGATTTTTTTTTTTAAATTTCTCTATATGAGTCTATGTAAAACAATAGACCCCAGGGCTATAATTTGAACAATCTTGGTAGAAGTCCACTAGATGATGCTACATAACAAATATTAAAGGCCTCTAATTTTAGACAAGAAAATTCTTAGACAAGAAATTTTTTAAAGGTTTTTCCCTATATGAGTCTATGAACAAGCTCCGCCCCCTGGCAGCCATGTTTTTCAACGGATCGGAAATATTTGAACAATTTTGTCAAAGAGTGCCCCGAGGAACATTTGTGCAAAATAATTTTCAAATCGGGCCAGTACTTTTGGACAAGAAGATTTTTTAAAGTTTTAACAATGCACATATAAGGAACACAAGCTCCGCCCCCTGGCGGCTATGTTTTTCAACGGGTCTGAAATATTTGAACAATCTTGGTAGAAGGTAATGAAAATAGGCTCCGCCCCCTGACTGTTTTTCAACAGATCGGAAATATTTGAACAATCTTTGAAGAAGGTACCCCAAGGAACATTTGTGCAAAAAAAAATTCAAATCGGGCCAGAACTTTTGGACAAGAAGATTTTTAAAGTTTTAACAATGCACATATAAGGATAACAAGCTAAGCCCCCTGGCGGCCATGTTTTTCAACGGATCGAAAATAATTGAACAATCTTGGTAGAAGGTACCCCAAGGAACATTTGTGCAAAATAATTTTCAAATCGGGCAAGTACTTTTGGACAAGAAGATTTTTAAAGTTTAACAATGCACATATAACAAGGTCCGCCCCCTGGCGGCCATGTTTTTCAACGGATCTGAAATATTTGAACAATCCTGGTAGAAGGTACCCCAAGGAACATTTGTGCAAAATAATTTTCAAATCGGGCCAGTTCTTTTGGACAAGAAGACTTTTAAAGTTTTAACAATGCACATATAATGAAAATAGGCTCCGCCCCCTGGCGGCCATGTTTTTCAATGGATCGGAAATATTTGAACAATCTTGGAAGAAGGTACCCCAAGGAACATTTGTGCAAAATAATTTTCAAATCGGGCCAGTACTTTTGGACAAGAAGATTTTTAAAGTTTTAACAATGCACATATATGGAAAACAAGCTAAGCCCCCTGGCGGCCATGTTTTTCAACGGATCGGAAATATTTGAACAATCTTGGTAGAAGGTACCCCAAGGAACATTTGTGCAAAATAATTTTCAAATCGGGCAAGTACTTTTGGACAAGAAGATTTTTAAAGTTTAACAATGCACATATAAGGAAAACAAGGTCCGCCCCCTGGCGGCCATGTTTTTCAACGAATCGGAAATATTTGTACAATCTTGTCAAAGAGTGCCACAAGGAACTTTTGTGCAAAATAATTTTCAAATCGGGCCAGTAATTTTGGACAAGAAGATTTTTAAAGTTTTAACAATGCACATATAAGGAAAACAAGCTCCGCCCCCTGGCAGCCATGTTTTTCAACGGATCGAAAATATTTGAACAATCTTGGTAGAAGGTACCCCAAGGAACATTTGTGCAAAATAATTTTCAAATCGGGCCAGTACTTTTGGACAAGAAGATTTTTAAAGTTTTAACAATGCACATATAATGAAAATAGGCTCCGGCAATGTTTTTCAACGGATCGGAAATATTTGTACAATCTTGTCAAAGCGTGCCACAAGGAACTTTTGTGCAAAATAATTTTCAAATCGGGCCAGTACTTTTGGACAAGAAGATTTTTAAAGTTTTAACAATGCACATATAAGGAAAACAAGCTCCGCCCCCTGGCAGCCATGTTTTTCAACGGATCGGAAATATTTGAACAATCTTTGTAGAAGGTACCCCAAGGAACATTTGTGCAAAATAATTTTCAAATCGGGCAAGTACTTTTGGACAAGAAGATTTTTAAAGTTTTACAATGCACATATAAGGCAAACAAGGTCCGCCCCCCGGCGGCCATGTTTTTCAACGGATCTGAAATATTTGAACAATCTTGGTAGAAGGTACCCCAAGGAACATTTGTGCAAAATAATTTTCAAATCGGGCCAGTACTTTTGGACAAGAAGACTTTTAAAGTTTTAACAATGCACATATAATGAAAATAGGCTCTGCCCCCCTGGCAGCCATGTTTTTCAATGGATCGGAAATATTTTAACAATCTTGGAAGAAGGTACCCCAAGGAACATTTGTGCAAAATAATTTTCAAATCGGGCCAGAACTTTTGGACAAGAAGATTTTTAAAGTTTTAACAATGCACATATAAGGAAAACAAGCTAAGCCCCCTGGCGGCCATGTTTTTCAACAGATCGGAAATATTTGAACAATCTTGGTAGAAGGTACCCCAAGGAACATTTGTGCAAAATAATTTTCAAATCGGGCAAGTACTTTTGGACAAGAAGATTTTTAAAGTTTAACAATGCACATATAAGGAAAACAAGGTCCGCCCCCTGGCGGCCATGTTTTTCAACGGATCGGAAATATTTGTACAATCTTGTCAAAGAGTGCCACAAGGAACTTTCATGGTAGAAGGTACCCCAAGGAACATTTGTGCAAAATAATTTTCAAATCGGGCCAGAACTTTTGGACAAGAAGATCTTTAAAGTTTTAACAATGCACATATAATGAAAATAGGCTCCGCCTCCTGTCGGCCATGTTTTTCAATGGATCGGAAATATTTGAACAATCTTGGAAGAAGGTACCCCAAGGAACATTTGTGCAAAATAATTTTCAAATCGGGCCAGAACTTTTGGACAAGAAGATTTTTAAAGTTTTAACAATGAACATATAAGGAAAACAAGCTCTGCCCCCTTGCGGCCATGTTTTTCAATGGATCGGAAATAGTTGAACAATCTTGGTAGAAGGTACCCCAAGGAATATTTGTGCAAAATAATTTTCAAATCGGGCAAGTACTTTTGGACAAGAAGATTTTTAAAGTTTTAACAATGCACATATAATGAAAATAGGCTCCGCCCCCTGGCGGCCATGTTTTTCAACGGATCTGAAATATTTGAACAATCTTGGTAGAAGGTACCCCAAGAAACATTTGTGCAAAATAATTTTCAAATCGGCCCAGTACTTTTGGACAAGAAGATTTTTAAAGTTTTAACAATGCACATATAATGAAAATAGGCTCCGCCCCCTGGCAGCCATGTTTTTCAACGGATCGGAAATATTTGAACAATCTTGGTAGAAGGTACCCCAAGGAACATTTGTGCAAAATAATTTTCAAATTGGGCCAGTACTTTTGGACAAGAAGATTTTTAAAGTTTTAACAATGCACATATAAGGAAAACAAGCTCCGCCCCCTGGCGGCCATGTTTTTCAACGGATCGGAAATATTTGAACAATCTTGGTAGAAGGTACCCCAAGGAACATTTGTGCAAAATAATTTTCAAATCGGGCCAGTACTTTTGGACAAGAAGATTTTTTAAGTTTTGGTTAATTTTCCCTTTTTTATTGCCGTGGCAACCAAAGTTCTGCATGGAATAGAATTCTTTGAACAACGTTGAAAGAGATCCACCCAAGGAACATTCCTGTAAAATTATTTTGAATTTGGTTAATTGGTTTAGGAGGAGAAGTCGTTTGTAGGAAAATGTGAACGAACGGACGGACGACGACGACGACGCGGGACGACGACGATGCGGGACGACGACGACGACGCGGGACGACGACGACGCGGGACGACGACGACAACGCGGGACGACGACGACGACGACGACGGACGACGGACGGTGAGCGATCACAAAAGCTCACCTTGCACTTTGTTCATAGGTGAGCTAAAAAAGCGTAGTCTAGGAAGTTGGGGAAAAATGAACTTTTTTTCTGAGCTTTGATGAATTGGGTCATCTTACGGCTGTAGATCAAACTATTAAAGAAGCGAAGCCTAAGAAGTTAGGGAAAAGTTATTAAATACAAATTAAATCTGTCCAAAGTTCTGTCATAACGGTAGAAGACATACGTATTTTGTATCTTGTTGTTTTTTAAATCTGTTAATACAATTTATTGATTCATAAAGGTTGTTTTTTCCAAACATATTACAGAGTTTTTCTTTACAATAATAATGTTGGTTGCTCCCTATTCGATTATGTCACCCCAGGGTATACAATTTAAACTTATTCAATACTGACACCACGTTTCCACGCCCCGTCATTTATTAGTCGCCGGGCAGAAGCCCGCGACTTCTATTTTTAATAGCTTTTCGGAAATCACATGGGAGGGCGGCTTATTATTAGAAAGAAACAAATCTAGATGATTTGAACATATTACAATTGTGGTTGTTTACGAACACTAATAAATGACACATCTAAAATGAAATAAATATTCCGATTTTTTAATGTTTGCAGTTTTTTTTATTTCACTCGCATTTAAGTTTTTTGTCTTATTTACGAAGACAAAAGTGGTCCCTTCAAGACGTGAACCAACACCCCCTAATGCAGACTCTTATGTGTCATCATTGAGGTCAATTTCGGATTCTCCTTTTAATAGCAATTTTAACTTACTAAATGTTGTTTTCATGTTCAAAGAGATGTCTTGATTTGTGTAGAATTCATTTAATAATGTTAATCCATGAATATCTAAAGTAGGAACTGTTTCTAAGCTAAATATAGACCCTATTCTGTTGTGTAGGTTCGTGACCTTTAACATCGATTTTCGCGCATGCGCATTTCGATATGAAAAAGCGAGTGATATTATTTTATTTTAGACAAGTACAAGACGAATGTTTGACGCAAAGCGTCAAAGAGAAGCCGCAATATTTCGTTGTACATGTAGAAATAAGAAAAAAAGAACATTTTTAAATCCACAAACAATAGAACAATTTAAACTGTAGACGGTAATGCTGATATATTTCTCCTTTTGAAGACTTTTGTTGTTCTTACATTTGGAGAGTTTCAATATTTTCAAAGTTGTCTACTGCAGATATGTTGTATTAAGGGAAGGATTAACTTTACCTGGTTACAAGAGAAAGTTGATCCAGGAGAGAATTTGTCTCAATTAATCCTTCATGAATCATCGTAATCCTGCGATGTATTGATAACTTTTTGTGATGTAATGGTAGATGAACAATCCAGAATGATACCAATCCAGTTATTTAGGGAAGTAAATTTATTAGTTTTGTGTAATTCCGTATTTTTGTAACTCGTGTATTTCTTCCTAACTGTTGAAAGCAAATTAAAACGCAATTTGCAGTGATATAACTATAAAACTGTTGAAAGCAAATTAATACGCAAGTTGTCGTGATATAACTATAAAACTGTTGAAATCAAATTAAAACGAAAGTTGCCATGATATAACTATAAAACTGTTGAAAGCAAATAAATATGCAAATTGCCATGATAAAACTATAAAACTGTTGAAAGCAAATTAAAACACAAGTTGATATAACTATAAAACTGTTGAAAGCCAATTAAAATGCGAGTTGCCGTGATATAACTATAAAACTGTTGAAAGCAAATTAAAACGCAAGTTGCCGTGATATAACTATAAAACTGTAGAAAGCAAATTAAAACGCAAGTTGCTGTGATGTAACTTTAACCAAAATGTTGACGGACAGACAGACAGACAGACGGACACACAGAAGACAGACAGACAGACAGACAGACGGGCAATAGCAACATGAAGGTCAAGAGTTATCATGGAAATCAAAAGAACATGTTAGTGGCTACACACAGCCCAATTTTCAAGTTTGTAGCTCTTTCCATGTCCGAGATTTTGCTTCAACCAGAAACTTTAACCAAAATGTTGACGGACAGACAGACAGACAGACGGGCAATAGCAAGGTGAAGGTGAAGAGTTATCATGGAAGTCAAAAGAACATGTTAGTGGCTACACACAGACCAATTTTCAAGTTTGTAGCTCTTTCCATGTCTGAGATTTTGCTTAACCAGAAACTTTAACCATTTTGCCTAACCTGAAACTTTAACCAAAATGTTGACGGACAGACAGACAGACAGACGGACAGACGGACATCGCCAATCTATAGACCGGAATTGCTTGAGCAATCCGGCCAAAAATGAACGAAATTGATAACGACATAGGCAAAAAAGTTAAAAAAGAAATAATCTCAATAAAACCATCACTGATTGAAGAAATAACAAGAAACCGCTGAAGACGGTAAGGCCGGATTGTCGGCAATTTGACCTTGAAAATCGACAAACTAAGGTCAAGGTCAAAGTAACAATAGAAATCAATAGAACTTGTTACTGGTTACCTTCAGGCAAAGTTTCAAGTTTGCAACCCTTTCTTGTGCTGAGATTTTGCTTAACCAGAAACTTTAACCATTTTGCCTAACCTAAAACTTTAACCAAAATGTTGACGGACAGACAGACAGACAGACAGACAGACAGACAGACGGACAGACGGACATCGCCAATCTATAGACCGGAATTGCTTAAGCAATCCGGCCAAAAACAGAAATCAAAGCTTCACTCCAAGAAGATGTCAGAAAGGAAATCAGGGAAATAGAAGATAAAAAAAAAAGAACTTTAAATCTAATAATTTACCATCTACCAGAATCTACACACTCTAACAGCTCTGTCAGAAAAGATTATGATATCAAACAATTTTGTGAACTGTGTAATTCAATAGGTATACAAGACTTAGACATACATGTTTGCTTCAGACTAGGCACCTTTAATCCAAGCAAATGCAGACCCCTAAAAATTATTCTAAATAACAAAAAACACAGAAAGGATATCCTGGATAATGCTTCAAAAATCAGAGAATTGCCACAATCAAATAAACTTAAGAGCTGCATTATAACCAAGGACCTTACACCACAACAACGTGAAACAAACAAACTAAGGAGACAAAATGCAAACAAAGCAACACCTGTACAAAACGACATGCAAGAGGAACAAGAACATAATTTCAACGACACAACAATCACAAGCTGCGAAACAACAATAACGAAATCAAGTAGTGAAAAAAGCAAAAACGTAGCATTTCCACAAAACTACTACCAAGCCAACAATTCACTGAGCCTGGAGTCTCAAAATCTTCTGAAACCAATAAATTACGGATTTCCGTGCACTAATATCCAGGGTGCAAGTAGCAACATCGATCCAGATGAGACGCTGCTTGGAGGTAACCTCATACAGTCTCATCTACATTCTAACAATGATGGATAGGGGGACGGTTTTATTTTTAAAAATGTAAATACAGTTTTTAAACAGAATAACCTAAGTATTATGTACACAAATGCTGACTCCTTATGGAACAAAATGTGTGAGTTACAAACATTAATGAAAGAAAGAAAATATGACATTATAGCCATTACAGAAATATTCAGCAAATTCAATAATACAAGTGATTACAGTTCTGTTGAATGGCGCATAAAAGGGTATAATATGTTTCACCCTACCCCAATAGAATCTACATGTAGAGGCTGCTTAATATACATTAAAGACAATATCGATGCGTACCTAATTGATTTCCCCCAGAGCAAAATAATAGAACATGTTCTAATAGGAATAAAAAACAGAAAGAAAGAGAATCTACTTATATCATGTATCTATCGAAGCCCAAGCATCACAGACCCTACCTGCATTTCGGAACTGGCAAAACTAATGAAAATTGACTGTTATGCCAGCATCAAATATGATTACATAATCCACGTTGGGGATTTCAACTTTAGGGAAATCGATTGGGATACACAATCTACTAATGTAGGTATAGAACACTTAGCAACTCAGTTCTTAGAAACAATTAGAGACGCTTATCTCTTTCAACATGTAAACAAACCAACACGCTTTAGAGGTGACAACAACCCAAGCCTTCTAGACCTGATATTAACAAACGAAGAAGGAATGATAGAAGATCTAACACACCACGCGCCATTAGAGAACAGTGATCATGAGGTATTGGAATTCACTTTTAACTTCTCGGCAGAATTGAATGCCAAAAAAACTGACAAACTGGCATATTTCAAAGGGAACTATGACAGGATTAACAACATTTTAAGTGCAAAAGTTTGGGAAACTGAGCTGGAAACTGACGATATTGACGTTATGTGGAGCAGATTTGTCGATAACTTATCAATAGCGACAAAAGACAACATACCGGTGAGCAAGTCTGCCTCGCATGATTTCAATACGCCATGGATGGATAAGGAAACCCTCACGGCAGTTAAAAAAAAGAGAACCACATGGAAAAAATTTAAATATTGTAAGAACCCAAGTAACAATGAAAAATACAACATAGCTAAAAATACGGCAAACTTTATGGTTAAAAAAGCAAAATGGAATTATGAAAAATCTATAGCCCTGAAAATGAAAACCGACTCTAAAATCTTTTGGAAATTCGTACAGTCAAAAACAAAGTCTAAGGAAAAAATCATCAGTATGAAAGACGAAATGGGCATAATTCACACCGAAAACAAAGAAAAGGCGGAGCTGTTGAATGAATTCTTTAAAAGTGTCTTCACGTTAGAAAAAGATGTAAACAAAATCCCAGTATTGGAACCAAAAACAACATGCAAACTTGAAGACATAACATTCAATAAGTATTCATTATCGAAACATATCGACAAACTTAAAGAAACCAAATCACCGGGTTATGACAAGATTCACCCTAAAGTTATAAAAGAAACATCATCAAATATATTGGAACCGCTAACAATGCTTTTCAACAAATCAATGGAACAATCCAAATTACCCTCAGAATGGAAACTTGCAAATATCATGCCGATTCACAAAAAAGGATCCAAACAAGAAGCTGCAAACTACCGACCCATAAGTCTTACATCTATCATATGTAAGCTTATGGAAACTGAAATCAGAGATAAAATAATGGCCCACATGGAAAGTAATAAACTTTTTACGAAACACCAGCATGGATTTAGAAAAGGAAAATCATGTGTCACACAACTTCTGGAAGTTCTAGATGATTGGACAGAAAAAATCGACCAGCACAATCAAATAGATGCAATCTACCTTGAGTTCCGCATCTAAGGTTAATATCAAAACTAAAAAGTTACGGTATAAAAGGTAAATTACTCAGTTGGATTGAAAACTTTTTATCCGAACGAAAACAAAGAGTCGTCCTAAACGAATCATACTCAAACTGGACACCAGTGACAAGCGGAATACCGCAAGGCAGTGTACTGGGCCCCATTCTTTTTACCATATATATAAACGATCTCCCAGATACATTAATAAACACCACTAAACTCTTTGCGGACGACACGAAAATTTATTCTGTCATCAAAAACGATGCAGACATCAAATCACTTCAAAACGACCTAGACAAACTCGCAACTTGGTCAAAAAAATGGCAATTGACCTTCAACAAGAACAAATGCAAGCATATACACCTTGGACAGAATGAGGATAGTAGTGCTATATATTATATGGATGGAGAAATAATTACAAAAACATCTCAAGAAAAAGACCTTGGAGTCATAGTGGACAACAAATTAAAATTCCAAGACCACATAAACACACAAGTCAAGAAGGCAAACAAAATATTGGGAATCATAAAAAGATCTTTTAGCTATCTAGATAAAGAAATGCTCCTTATACTATACAAAAGTCTCGTCAGACCACATTTAGAATACGCCAGCACAGCATGGACAACAACTAACCAAAAGGAAAGGATCAATATAGAAAACGTACAACGAAGAGCAACTAAAATACTACCAACAACAAAACTGCTAAGCTATCCCGAAAGATTAAAGTTTCTAGGCCTACCATCACTCCTATACAGAAGAAGCCGATCAGACATGGTGGAAACATACAAAATTATAAATAATATAGACAAAATCGAATGCCGTAACCTTTTTCCATTAAACAACTCTCAAACAAGAGGACACAGCCAAAAAATATATAAAAAACATTGCCGTACAAATATTAGGAAATTTCACTTCTCCCAACGCGTTGTTGATACTTGGAACAATCTGCCCGAGGAAATAGTAAATGCAAGTAGTGTTAACAGTTTCAAAAATAGAATTAATATACATTGGAAAAATATACCATTTAAATTCACGCCATATTATGAGGGACCGGAAGCGGGATGCGCGAAAAAATTAGAGACGGATCATAGAGGCAGTAGCCTACATAAGATCTCAACACCAAGGTAAACCAAGGTAAACCAAGGTAAACCAAGGTAAACACATCAATGTCGCCAGAAATCCATACTGCAGTGATGTATAACACTTACATTATAGTAGTTGAAAAAACAGTTATCAACTGAGGGGCATATTAGAACATCATGGGTGGGGTCAAGTGAAAATGTATCATAACTTGCATTTTTTTGTCAACAAAGTTAATGTCCTTCATTTAAATATAATTGAAGCCTTTCATTGTTTATGATCAACCTCCATTCTAATGTAGGTTGACCATACACACAGCCAACTAATTATTGATCATAAACATGGAAATGAGTAATCTTGCCAATCATTAGTCTTAGTATGTATACAGTGCTTTCATTAAGGAATAATTATAAGATTTGTGAATTCCACATATACTTTTCAAGATGTTTGTCAGATTATTTGAATTTCATTATTTATCAATAAAATCACAAAACAAACAATTTAGGAGTTGCATGCAACAGCACGTCATTTTAACCTTCCCCTATTAAAGTCAACATTGGACACCTTTGCAGCAATCTACTTTTAAAACAATGAGAAAAGGGTTAAATCAAGGAAGACATGAGTTTTCTCTTTTTATCAAAATAATATTAGCTTGGCATCCTTATATTATATCATACTTTGACAAATGTTAAAATGAAGTCCAATATTTATAAATTAGACCACCCTCAAAATATAAAATCAGCTTAACAGTAAAATTTCATTGAAATTGTTGTATAATTTCAAACTTAATTTCGAGCATAAACTGAACTCTACAACATGTTAATTTATTGTAATTCTTTCCTTCTCTTTTTCTCTTTTTATAATGAAAATAACAAACTACTCATGTTTTAAAATTATATTATGATGAGCACCCTTGTGTCAATGATGCATAACAATATGCAGATCGCAAGCAAAATGCCTGTAGGGAATCTAATGACGCATTTAAAATTGTCAAGGACGAAATAATTTTGTACGAAAAACCCGATTCGTAAACCCATTCTTCTTCGAAGTATTGTAGTTCTTTACACTCTCTTTATAGGCAGAGAGTGTTCATTCAAAGTAATTTTTCTATGAAAACCAGTTTTATCTCAGTTTGTTCTTTTCTTCATTTGTTTCGAACCAAATAAACATTTTAAATCACCTATAATTAACTATTTGTAAGTGATTGTAAAGAACGGCTTTCTGCAAAGGATATTGATCTATGCAGTAGGTATTCACTAGTCACGTGATCAACAATTTTAGCTTAGAAACAGTTCATATTTTAGATATACATGGATAAACATTACTTAATGCATTCTTCACAGATCAGGACATCTCTTTCAACATGAAAATAACATTCAGTAAGTTAACATTGCTATTAAAAGGAGAATTCGACGTGATTTTTATCTCGATATTGACACATAACAGTCTGCTGCTAGCAGGTGCGCATATGTAAACAAATTAGACTGTGAGACGTAAAGGTTTGTAGTTATCGTGTTGTGATTACATGTAGTATATGAAAATACAGTACCTCAGTCTAGCTAATAGGGACTGTTTTGTCTTCGAAAATAAAAAAAAACAAGAGGCCCATGAGGGCCGATGCTCTACTGGTATGGTTCTTTGGTCATTTTCAATCCAGAGCATGTATGTATGGTTAAGATCGGATAGTAAATTGAGGCTCTTTTGTGTTCACAAGCTGTATTATAGCAATTTTGACAGCTTCAAGGGCCATAATCCAGTCTTGCATTGGTGGATCTGGCTGGTTTAAGAAAGGAACCGAACTTTCATCAATATTTAACTACCATCTAAGTTTGGAGAAGATCGGATAGTAAATCGAGGCTTTATTGTGTTCACAAGCTGTATTATAGCAATTTTGACAATTTCAAGGGCCATAATCCAGTCATACAAGAGCACATCTGGCTTTTTTTCGAAAGGAACCAAGCTCTTATCAATATTTAACTACTGTCTGAGTTTGGTGAAGATTAGTTAGTAAATGGAGCCTCTATTGTGTTCACAAGCTCAATTATAGCGATTTTGACAATTTCAAGGGCCATAATCCAGTCTTGCATGGGCGGATCTGGCTGGTTTGTGAATAAATGTATATTGTTTTACGGCGCATCGACAGCTAAGGTCATTTAGCGCGCATTTAAATTTTTAATTATTCATGATCCCTGGGTGAACAAACCAGTACTAGGCTAGAAAATGTGCCTTGCCCAAGAGCACTCCCCCATGACCGAATTGCCGCGACTGGGGATCGAACCCGGGACACCCGGTTTTGAAATCCCCGACGCTAACCACTCGACCACAGCAGATTCCGGCTGGTATGTGAAAGGAACCGAGCTCTCATGAATATCTAACTACTGTATAAGTTTGATTGAGATACAATCAAAACTGAAGACTTTATTGCATTCACATCCTCTATTATAGCAATTCTGACGATTTCAAGGGCCATAATCCAGTCTTGCATGGCCGGATCTAGCCGGTTTGCAAAAGGAACCAAGCTATCATGGATACCTAACTACTGTGTAAGTTTGGTGAAGATCAGATAGTAAATGGAGCCTCTATTGTGTTCACAAGCTCTATTATAGCAATTTTGACAATTCCAAGGGCCATAATCCAGTCTTGCATGTTCGGATCTGGCTGGTTTGCGAAAGGAACCAAGCTTTTATGGATATCTAACTACTGTATAAGTTTGATTGAGATACAATCAAAACTGAAGACTGTATCGCGTTCACAAGCAATTGTTTACGGACGGACGCACGGACGACGGACACCACACCAAGGCAGTAGAGCTGAAAACATAAATGCGAGTCAAAATAAAGAAACTGCACATACTTAAAACATCGTAATATTTATTTCATTTTAGATGTGTCATAACTTAGTGTTTTTAAACGCAATTGTAATATGTTCAAGACATTTAAAAAAAGTTTTTTCTAATAATACATCGTCCTCCCATGGCATTTCTGAAAACCTATTAAAAATATAAGTCGGGGGCTTCTGCCCGGCAACTAATGAATTCTACTCAACCATTTTTCCTTTTTTTGACAAAAGTCTTCCACCATAAACAATATTTCCTTCTCAAGACATATCTATGTTTTTTACAAATCAAAACCAGTTCCCACCAGGGAAAGGCTTGATACCTTTCCCATCTGCAGCAGATGACTTTTAAAGTCATCATGAGCAATTTCTCCTTTGGCCACAATGTTTTCAACTTTATTTAACAATTAAGCTATTTTCTATGGAGATTTTTCAGGTTTTTGTCACCATGTTTTCTGCTGCAGATTTGTTGTATGTTCGAAGAGCTTAAACAAGCAGGACAGAAGTCAAACATGTGATCAATGAATAGTTCAAATGCTGTCATAATAAAACAGGATTTCCATAGGGCTTACAGTAGGAACAATGAAGCCTTACTACTTCAATTTTCATTTTTTGAGGCATTTACACAACGGGAAACTTAAGCTATAGTTTTATTTCTAAGCATAGAAAATGATATAATGAATTTAGATGATAATAACAAAAATCCTTTTAAAAGGAACCAGCTAAAAAATGGAATATATATATATATATATATATATCTCTATAAATTAAAGTATAAATCTGGAATAAATTTGTAACAAACTGAGACAGGAGAAATTGCTCATCATGAGCAAACACTCCTTCTGCCACAATTTTTTCAAAAGTCGTCTGCTGAAAATGTGTCAGCAAAGTCAGAAAGGGATAGAGAACTGTTTCTAATAACTTATCCTTTACATGAAATAAACAAATTTTGATAACTTTGCAGCAAGAAAATCTTGTGGTAAATGGAGAAAATCAATTTGCTCAAAACAAGCATTTCCTTCTTTTTCCAAAAATGTATAAAGATGGGTATTGTAAATCGAGGGCTTGGCATGAAACTGTTGTAACTAAAATTTGTATTTTTTTACCAAGGTTAATCACCTCGCCATTAAGTCTTTATACGTGTTGAATAATTTTCCTTGGTAAACAATGAAAATTTAGGTGCCATTGCTCATTCTGAGCAATAGCACCTAAATATGCATTGTTTACAAAGGGGTCAAAATTGCCCCTAAACCAGGGTCTTCAAGGGAGACACTCAAAATCCCCTCAGTCAAAATCCCCTCACCCTGAAAATGATAGGGTAGTCAAAATCCCCTCGACCAAAATATTAGGGTAGTCAAAATCCCCTCGACCAAAATATTAGGGTAGTCAAAATCCCCTCGACCAAAATGTTAGGGTAGTCAAAATCCCCTCGATGGGTAATCTTAATGTATGACAGTAGGAGATATCCAAGGTGTCTAAGGCTAAAATAACATTGCACTAAAAAGACAAATAACATAGTAAGTAATTTAAATCATTTTTAATAAATTTAATAAATATTCAGCACATTTCTAGGACATTTTATATTTCACAGTTTAACTAACAAATATTCAGCACAGTTTCTAGGACATTTTATATTTTCACAGTTTAACTAACCACTTTCTACCATAAAAACTAATGTGTTTATCTTATCCTTATAAGTTGTCCAATCACTGACAAGAATTCCTCAAGGGACTTATCTCCACGTAAATATTGAAGGCAAAGATCTTTTAGCCGTTGTTGGTGTGTCTTTGTTGCCTTCTTCACCCGTTTCTGTGGGGGTTCACCACGGTCACAACGCAGAACATCAGCTGCCACCATACACGCATCTTTGCCAATACACGAAATAACGTTCCAAAGGGAAGGGTTAGCGTGTCCCACAAGATGCTTGAACGCATTGTTCCACGACTCACATTGGTTGTTTGTTCTATCAATATCTTGTATTGTAGCGTTGTGCACATTCCAAATATCTGGGGGAAACCTGGGAGCTGACCGACGGAATCTCATATGCCCATTGGCTGCGACAACTGCACGGAGTACACCATTTACATAATTCGAGTCAAAATACTCTACCAGACACAGTAGTTCTTCAGTAGCTTGTTCTCTAATGATCGCCATGCCGTCTTTCACGTCGTTGGGTGGCAGGAATGCCAGACCATCAAGCTTCGCACAGAAAGATTTCACATCTTCATCATTGTTGTAAGCGGACTGCAGACCCTCTGCCTGAACTCTTCTCCAGGTGGCCTGAGTTAGGTGATAGAAGCAACCCTAAAAATTTAAAATATTGTTATTAACTACATTCCGTTGTAAAATTTCAAATATGTCATATAAGAGTCACTCTCATAGAAAGGTATGACACTTGAAGACTTCTCATCAATTACTCCCCTTTTCACCGTTTTCTCAAACTAGGCTATAACTGCTGGTAAATCTTAATATTTGCTTATTTTTTTAACTCACCTCTTTAGATTGAAGACAAAGTTTGTCTGTGACTATCTGGCCTGGCTGGCCACGGTTAGTCTTTGCACTCTCCTTGATCTCAGATCTAACCTTCAAGGCTTGTATGGCAAAGTAGTCTGATGGATGACTGTGCACTAGGACCGACTTGACATAAGTACCCTACAATTAATATGGAAAGTTAATATATTGCTTAAACACACTAAAATTGTTCGCTATTATCAATACTCTTGGTGACATTATAAACAAAATAATAAGGACAATTCTTTAGTTTTGGAGGGAAAAGATAAACATTGTGAAAAGAAGAATAGAAATAATAAAAAGAGGGATTGTGTGTTTGGGAATTGAATAAAGGGATTTAGATGTACATAATTACAAGAAGAAACATATGCTACATGAATAATAACAATATAGTATACATATTAATAATGATTAACACAATCAATGGTTGTGACAAACAAGATTAAAGCAATTATCACCTTAATTCATTTCTAACATGTGCCTGAATTATCACCAATCATTGGGGTTTTGATTACTCTGCATTTTCAATCAGGACGGTTTTGTCTACTCTACATTTTGAGCCATATGGGTTTGGATACCCTGCATTTTCAATCATATGGGTTTTGAATACTATGCATTTTCAAGCGCTGCCAAATTTATTTCATGAAGACCCATTATAATACAGTCTAACTTATACGAATATCAATTACAAAATGTAGTTTTCAAGGCGGATAACATTAACAAAATCAGTATTATTAACCCTTTCCTCCACACAAGCGCCTCTGTAACTGATAGCTATTGAAAACATTACAAGTCATCCACAAGAGCATATTGGAGCCGACCGATAAGTATAACTTTATAGGGACACAACGCCAGTGATATATTGAATTTTGCACAGCATTACTTTAGCATAACAATTCACCAATACATGTAATCAAGTGCCAAGACAGAATCACTGTTGAAAGCTTCGTAACAAAATGGTAATTAAAATGTAACATAAATGTACTTACAAGCAAATCACTGTTCAAAGCACCTTTGCAGCTCAAACCCATTCTCTGGGAACATTCCCAACGGATAGAGGACTTATTCGCGTTTTTCTTTGTGTAAGCATACCCTTCATGAAGAAGTTTACGAGAACCTTTATTACTTGTAATAAATTCCATTTTGAATGAGTAGTCTTGATGTTTCTAGATACATAGCATTATATACTGAACAATTCAACAGTTTGAAATTAAGATTTTGTTTGTCGGAAAACTGCAAATTGGATTTAATCAATTACAATTAATTATAACAAAAGATCTTAAGACGGAGAGGAATCACATGTATTAAAGGATAATCATTAACTTAAGTATTTAAAGTAATTATCTAAGGTAGTATGCAATCAATTACATTCTTTTTAAGGGAATTAACATGCAATTAACGGGTAATTATTGACTGATCACTAAGATGACTGTAAAAGGAAATGTTTGCAAATTCCTTATTATAGTTAAACATAATATAGAAATGATGTACAAGAGAATATATTTTGGTCGAGGGGATTTTGACTACCCTAACATTTTGGTCGAGGGGATTTTGACTACCCTATCATTTTGGTCGAGGGGATTTTGACTACCCTATCATTTTGGTCGAGGGGATTTTGACTACCCTATCATTTTGGTCGAGGGGATTTTGACTACTATGCCATTTTCAGGGTGAGGGGATTTTGACTGAGGGGATTTTGACATACACTCGTCTTCAAAATAGGTTTTTAGTTACAGCTGTTTCACACCAAGCCCTCGAAATAGTAAAAATGTTTTCAAAAGTCGATCCACATAGACAAAGGTGAGCTGGTCAATGTTGTGACATCTACAGGTAAAATTTTGACACATTTTGAAACCATTGTGGGAAAAGTAGAATTTACTTAAATAATTTTCAAAAGAGAAATTGCTCGTTTTGAGCACTATCTTCTTTTGTCACTATGTTTTCAAAAAGCCGTCTGCTGCAGAGGCTTCAGAAAGCGTCTATATGAGGGAAAGGGTTAAAGCTGTGTCATTTCCAGGTGAACTGGTGGTCATGAATGATAAAATAACTGAAATATGGTTTCTATGTAAATCAACAAGTTTCAACTATCAATAGTCACAATTTCTTCAACTTTTACAGGTAGGCACCCTTTATCATTTCTACACAAACAAAGGTGGGACTATTTGGGACTATAGATCATCCTGGATGCTGATGTATTATTACAGTTGTCACCTCTGTATGTTAATCCTTTCCCTCATATAGACGCTTTCTGACGCCTCTGCATCAGACAGCTTTTTGAAAACATAGTGACAAAAGAAGAAATTGCTCAAAACGAGCAATTTCTCCTTTCGACACAATGGTTTCCACTTTTAGTCAAACGTTGTCCATTCAATTATAGAGATTTTCTATTTTTTGAGAAAATATGTTCAAAGTCGTCTGATGCAGAATTGTTGTATGAGGGAAAGGGTTAAACTTATAGCAAGGGAAGTAACTCTTAATCTAAATTTGTAAAAGGGAGGCAACTTTGAAATTTAATTTCTGAAGATTTCACCTGACAATGATAATCCAACTATCTAATCATAGATTCTCCTCCTGACTTTCATTTGTTTATTTGTTTGTCTTGTCTTGGCTAGGAACCGGCTGACTAATACACCATACATAGTGCATAAATACACACCTACTATTTTCACATCCAGGACTGGCACTCTGACTCCTTTGAAATTTATCTTTTTTAACTGCTTAATTCTGCAACAGACTCCTTTTAAAACATTGTGACAAAAGGAGAAATTGGTCATTATGCACACTTTCTCCTTTGGCCACAATGTTTTTTAAAACTCTAACCAATGATCATACTTTCAATAAAAGAGATCTTAAATCGTTTTGCCTTAACCCTTTACCACATACAGTAAACATGCAGCAGACGACTTTGAAAGGTTTCTGGCAAAAACCCAAATATATAGGAATAAAGTGTTTAACATAATAAGCAATGTCTCCTTTTGCCACGATGTTTTCAATAATAAGCATATATTTCTGTTTAAAGAGAATTTCCATGTTTTGCCAAGCTCTTCTAAAAGTTTGTGTCCTGCAGACAATGTTGTAAGGAGGAAAGGGTTGATCCGTTTCCACATGTATACGTTCTCCGAGGCCTCTAAAGCAAACTACTTTTGAAGAAATTGATCATAACAACCAATTTCTCCCTTTGCCAACAAAGTGCTTTCAACTCTTTTCAGTTATCATACTGTCATATTTAGAGATATTCAATATTTTTGCCAATATCTTTTCAAAGTCGTCTGCTACAGATTAGTTGTAAGGTGGGAAGAGGGTAAAAACACAATGCAACAATGAAAGGCATGAAGATGTTACCTGGCTTACAAGATTATTGCAGATTAATTATTGATTGGGTATTAGCAACAACACGGCTTGACACTTACACAATCAAGATGTCCTGAATCAATTTCTACCATATCAGATTAACCCTTTCCCACTTGCAGACAACTTTTGAAAAGATGAGCAATTTCTCCATTTGCCATAATGTTTTCAACTCTATTCAATAACTATATCATCATTTGTAGAGATTTTCCATTCTTTGGACAAGATGTTTTCAAAGTCATCTGCTGCTGATTTCCTGTATGTGGAAAAGGTTTAAGTACCCTTTCCAACATAAAACAAATCTGCAGCAGACAAATTTAAAACATTTAGTTAAAAGAACATATTAAAACTCTCTTTTATTGAATTATTGAATTAACAATTGAAAGCATTGGGTCAAAAGAAGAAATTGCTCATCATGAGCAATTTCTCCTCTTTCCACAATGTTTTCAATAGTTGCATACTGCAGAGGTGTCAAAAATTTCTGAATATGGGAAGGGGTTAGGTTAACCCTTTCCCTCATATGACAATTCTGCAGCAGACAACTTTGAACATATTTGGTTAAAAAATAGAAAATCTCTATATTTGAATGGATAACCTATGACTAAAAGTGGAAAACATTGTGTCAAAAGGAGAAATTGCTTGTTTTGAGCAATTTCTTCTTTTGTCTCTATGTTTTCAAAAAGCCGTCTGCTGCAGAGGCATCAGAAAGCAACTATATGAGGTAAAGGGTTAAGTACCTTCTCCTGAAGCAGACGACATTTGACGTCATTGCAGCAGCAGACAATGTAAACATTTCTTTGACGATTTCTACAGAGGACATTATGGAATAAGAGAGCCAAACTGTCACAATGTGTATATCTCTTATTGTCTGGGACCACCTGGCTGGAAATCAAACTTGATAAACAGTATGTCAATAACAAGAGGATCTAGATGGTCCTATATTGCTCACCTGATTTAATAGAACTTAAAACATATTTCATGTTCCCACTCTATACATATAAGGAAAAGAAGCCCCTGCTCCCTGTTGGCAATGTTTTTCAACTGGAATAATTTAGGCTGGAAATCAAACTTGATAAATATGTCAATAAATATTGTGACCCAGCTAGCTAGGCTGGTGAAGACTGGATGATGGTTGCCTTATTTACCCCTTTCCCTCATACGGCAATTCTGCAGCAGACGACTTTGGACGTATTTTGTCAAAAAATAGAGAATCTCCATAATTAAATGGATAACCTATGACGACAAAAAATGGAAAACATTGTGGCAAAAGGAAAAATTGCTCGTTTATGTTTTCAAAAAGCTGTCTGCTGCAGAGGCGTCAGAAAGCGTCTATATGAAGGAAATGGTTAAAACAATAAAGGAAAAGCTATTATTCAGCCAAATTCTTATAATGAAGGGTTCAAAGTTCTAGAGAGTATGGATCGTTATGGCTTGAAATATTATTGACAGAGTATCCAAATTTTGTGAAGATTGGATGGCCTAGTGTGGGCATGATAAACCACAGCAACATCACCGGGATTGGTTGGGAGAGAGTAATAGGATCTAGAGTGACTAGAATTGTCTATAAACCACCTAATTTTATTGTGTTGTTAAACAGAAATTGAGCCGCTTCATGACTTAACAAATCTTGAAGGTTTTTAAATGAACAACAATTACAATACAATAAAATTGCATAGTTGCATTGTTGATGTTTGGTCATGATGTTTTGCCATAGTCTGCATGGTTGCTTGTACAACAAGATACCAAACACAAAAGTTCTGGTCTGCACAAAGGCACAAGGCACAAGCTTAAATTTCATTTTAATGTGATTGCTGGGGCTCATGTGTCCTAGGAATTCTGTCAAGATATCTCCTTTAGATTCTGAGATAAAGACTTGAGAAAGCTTACAAAATGACCATAAACAAATTTATGGGTGAAATAAAACAGGAATACGATTTGTAGTTCTCAGAAGTGATTGTCCTTGAATCCAATAACCGATCCATTTTCCTGCCCTCAGTCAAGGACAATCCAAAGGTGGTTGGTCAATCAAAGGGGGGTTCAATGTTGTTCACGACAAATAATATCCTAAACCATAAACAAAAGGGCCATGATGGCACTAGATCACTCACCTGATGAGTTTACACAAATATCTCACTCTGAGCACTTCTCATGTTAATACTTAATTAACCCTTTTCCTCATACAACAATTCTGCAGCAGACGACTTTGAACATATTTTGTCAAAAAAAAGAAAACCTCCATAATTGAATGGATAACCTATAACTAAAAGTGGAAAACACATTGTGGCAAAAGGAGAAATTGCTCGTTTGTCACTATGTTTTCAAAAAGCCATCTACTGAAGAGGCGTCAGAAAGCGACTATATCAGGGTAATGGTTAACATGTTGATATGAGCCAGTGCATTGAGAAAAGGAACATGTTTCTCATTTAGGAACAGTGTAGATTCAGATCAGTCTTATCATAATCTGCCCTAGTTGACAGTAATCCTTCTAACAAGTACTATATGTAAGTAAAACATGAACAGTGTAGATCTTGATCAGACTGTGTGAATGCACAGGTTGATCTACATCTAATCTGTACATAAAATTAAACTAGCAGTGTTTCACAAGATCTGGCTCTTGTCTTTTTACGTAGGAAATCCAAAAAATGTTTAAGTAAGCAGATTTCTACAAAGCTATGTACCAGACATTATGCATTCATTGACATGACATATAAGAGAGGTTCCTTTCACCAGCAATTTGTAATTTATGAGTTAACCCTTTCCAAAATGCAGACACAGTAAAAACATGTTGACTCACCTGCAGCAGATATGACTTTTGAAAACTCTGTGGCATAAGGAGAAATTGCTAAAAGAAAACAACAATGTTTTCACCTTTATTCAATAACTATATTATGCTTCATTTAGAGAATTTCTACATTTAGGCCTTGATAATATCAGTCATCTGAGGCAGATTGGTTGTATCATGTATGTGGGAAATTGTTAAGTGAGGATGATTTCTGATGTAGGTAAGAGACCATTTTTGAAAACATTGTAGCAAAAGGAAAAATTGCTCATAACAATTAAACTCCTTTTATGGAATTCTTTCATGTTTATGCTAATGTGTTTTCAAAAGCCGTCTGCTGCAGACTGGTTGTATGGTGGAAACAGTGATGTCACAGTTTGATAGGAATATCCTTGGTATAAAATATTCATGTCTTATCTTTCTGTTACAACACCACTGCACCTAACATGTATCATACAACAGTCTCCAATTAACCTTTACATTTCTCTTGCTTTAACCCTTTCCCTCATATAGATGCTTTCTGACGCCTCTGCAGCAGAAGGCTTTTTGAAAACATAGTGACAAAAGAAGAAATGGCACAGAACGTGCAATTTCTCCTTTTGCCACAATGTTTTCCACTTTTTGTCATAGGTTATCCATTCAATTATGGAGGTTATTTTTATCTGCTGCAGAATTGTCGTATGAGGGAAAGGAATAACCAAAGTTTGATATGACCATTTATATTTACCTATGTCTCCAGGTCTTTTGCTTTTGACCGTTTATCACATACAACAAATCTGCAGCAAATACCTAAGTTTAATCTTATTTATTTTACATCAAAAATCGGGGAAGGGCTACAACTCCTTCAACAAAAACAAACAGAATCAGAAAAAACATTAGACTTGACTGTAAGTAATTGTTTACATGACTTCAATCTAATTAATACACAATCAAATTTTATCGCAGGCAAAACCAAACAATATTTCGAAAATTGGTCAAAAATAACTCGAGACAGTTGGATTTTAAAAACCATTTGTGGCTATGAAGTTGAACTTGACACTCAACCTATGCAGTGCATTCAGCCACAGCCCATACGGTTTGTGGATGTTGAAAAAGCACAAATTGAGCTAGAAATTGATCGTTTTTTACGATGTGGAATTATAGAACCTGTGTATAAGATTGAACAGGATGAATTCATATCAAACATTTTTGCAAGACCAAAGAAAGATGGACGCATTCGTATTATTCTGAATCTTAAGCAATTTAATCTCAATATGCAATATCATCATTTCAAAATGGAAACACTTCAAACTGCTATTAATTTAATGACACAGGATTGTTTTTTTGGATCAGTTGACATATCAGATGCATATTATTCCATACCAATTAATTCAATGGACAGGAAATATTTCCGATTTATACATAAGGGAAAAAAATATCAATTCACATGTTTAGTAATGGGATTAACGACAGCACCTAGGGTGTTTACTAAAGTGTTAAAACCTGTATTTGCGACCTTAAGAGCCGCTGGATATATAAGTACAACATACATTGATGACTCATGTTTACAGGGGGAAACGTATGCAACTTGTTTATCAAATATAAATGCAACTGTTGAACTTTTGGACCAATTAGGATTAACCATTAATATAACAAAATCATGCTTTGTGCCAACTCAACGGATAGAATTTGTTGGATTTGTCCTATGTTCAAAAACTATGACAGTTCGGTTGTCCCAAGTGAAGGCTAGAAAAATTATAGAATCTTGTAGAGATCTGTTGACACAGTCTTACAATACCATCACATTATTTTCGCAGTTAATAGGAAAACTAGTAGCAAGTGCGCCAGGAGTCGAATATGCACCGCTCTATTACAAACCATTAGAAAAAGAAAAAGAATTTAATCTTAAGTTGAAACGTGGAAAATACAATGCATTTATGAGGTTAACCGATAACAGCAAACTAGCCATAAACTGGTGGATAGACAATTTAGAGAGCTCTTATAAAAAGGTTTCACATGGGAACCCATTACTCACTGTATATTGTGATGCAAGCTTATTAGGCTATGGGGCATGTATAAAGGGGATAGATTTGAAAACCAATGGAGTATGGTCAGTAGACGAACAGAAATTACACATTAATATTCTGGAACTTAAAGCATGTAAACTTGCACTAATGGCGTTGTGTAATGACCAAAGAAACATACATATACGACTTTACACAGATAATACGACATGCTGTGCATATCTAAACAAATTTGGGGGAAAGAGTATTGAGTTAAATGATCTAGCAAGAGAGATCTGGTTTTGGTGTATTCATAGAGGCGTTCATTTAAGTGCGGCTCATATAGCTGGTGTTGCGAACGTTGAAGCTGACCGGCTGTCCAGAAATTTCAATGATGATTTAGAATGGGCTTTAGACACAAATGTGTTTAACCAAATTGTTCGAACATATGGGGAATTAGATATTGACATGTTTGCATCGCGCCTAAACAAGAAAGTTGAACGATATGTGTCGAGGATTCCTGAGCCGTCGGCTTGGGCTATCGATGCTTTTTCTTTAGATTGGGGAAATAACAATTTATATATGTTTCCTCCTTTCAGTCTGATAACAAGGATACTTCAGAAAATAATTATAGACAAGGCGGAAGTAGTGTTAGTGGCGCCAATATGGGCTACACAGACCTGGTGGCCGCAACTGCTTCATTTGCTGAGTCAACCAAGCTACTACTTGCCACACACAAAGGACATTCTTCGTCTCCTTCACAAACCGGATTATATCCATCCGCTCAAAAAACTGATACTGGGTGTTTTCAGACTGTCAGGGAAGCCTTGTGTGCAAAAGGAATTCAGGAACAAGCTGCCAAAATCATCGTTGATGGATGGAGGAAATCTACCCAAAAACAATACGCATCGACTATCAAAAGATGGGTACACTTTTGTGATAGAAAATCGGATTGTAAAACTAAACCCAATATAAATATAATTCTGGAGTTCCTAACAGAGTTATACCAATTAGGACTTAGCTATAGTGCATTGGGAACAGCTAGGGCAGCTGTTAACGCGTTTACTACTATCTGTGATGGAGTAGACTTCAGCTCAAACAATCTTCTCAAGAGATTTATGAAAGGTGTATTTCATAATAGACCTAATTTTCCTAAACATCCAGTTGTTTGGGATGTTAACATTGTGTTAGACTATCTGTCAAATGAAAATGATGAATCATTATTATTTTTGTCTGGGAAACTATGTTTAATGTTTTTATTGTTAAGTGCACAGAGGTGCCAAACATTACATCTTATACATGTCAATGATATCATACTACAGACACATCAAATTACAATTCATATAAGTCAATTGTTGAAACAATCAAGACCGGGTTATCATTTAGAACCAATAACTCTTGTCAAATACCCTAAAAATGAAAAATTGTGTATTGTGGAAACTTTTAAGTTATACTTACAAAGAACAAAGGGTTTGAGAAGTAATTCAGAAAACAAATTACTTATTAGTACACAATCTCCCCACAAAGGGGTTACTCGAGCCACAGTGTCGAGATGGGTGAAATCCATGTTAATTAAAGCTGGTATTGATGCCAAGTTCACAGCTCATAGTACTAGAGCTGTTGCCACCAGCACAGCGAAAATGAAAGGTGTTCCGTTAGATAAAATTGCTAAAACGGCTGGATGGTCTAATGTTGACACTTTTCGTAGATTTTATGATAAACCGTTACCTGAGACATCTGTTCAGGCTGCAATATTGAGTTAGAAATAGACATACATTGTTACTATGTTAATATTTCACGTAAATATGTTCACTAAACATTGTATCGTATTGAGTTTAAAAAATTCCTATTTTTTAATTTTATTTCGTTCTTAATCATTTCAAAATCAACTCTAAAATCTCTGTATGAGCCCTTAAAGGAGTTAGGTAGGAGATAAAATTGAATGATTAAACGAGACTTACCCAGTAAGTTGAAGTTTGATCTAGATTTTATCTCCTACCAACTCCTTTAGGGATTATACACCCACCCACCGCTCCCTATGTGGTTTGATTTTTTAAATGATTGTGTGGCCATGTGTGAACTGGTTTCAAACATGGCAACACGGCTCTGAAGACTGATTTCTACACACACGTTAGCTACGTCATCTCTGTATAATCCCTAAAGGAGTTGGTAGGAGATAAAATCTAGATCAAACTTCAACTTACTGGGTAAGTCTCGTTTAATCATTCAATTTATGCTTATATTAATCACACTCAATGTTATTGCTTCCTGGAGACTTAACCGAGTACTCATGCTGTTTTTTTGGAAACCAAAAGTCAGAACCCATGCAGGTTTTTTTTTCACTTTTAGGGGAATGGTGGCGGGGCCCTTTGAGAGGGGAAAAATAGCGTTGTAAGTCTAAAATAGGGGAAAAAATACAATAAATTTCTTGATTTCATAACTGTATTGTTACATAACTAGCAACAGAAACATATGATAGAAACATTAGAGGTCAATTGATCTGTCTTTTTGACTGAAAACATCAATAACACTGTCTACATTATAAAAAAAAAAAAAAAAAAAAAATTAGGAGGGGAGTTTTTTTCCAAAAAAGGGGAAAAATATATACTTTTCAGTGAGGGGAATGGGGCCGAATATCGGCCCCAAAAAGGCCCTAAAAAAAACCCTGCCATGGCACTCATCACAGGACTCAAACTTGGGACCTTTGGTATGAGAGGCTGACGTTCTACCTCTGCACCACTGTCTTCCAAGAATTTTTGTCACAGAAGCAATTCTTCCTTTTGACACAATGTTTTCAAATGTCGTCTGCTGCACTTTGCATCATTGTGCGTCTACAAGTGGGAAAGGGTTCACTATGAGCAATTTTGCCTTTTGCCACTATGTTTTCAAAAGCCCTCTCTAATCCAACGAAAATTGGGGGTCAAATATTATGCAAGAAAGAATTCATCCCGTGAAAGTTGTTACCGTCATTTTGGACGAAATCGGGATGGGATGAAACTGGTTTTTCACAATGTGACATACTCTACTTTCACTTCCAAACAAGGTCAAAATACTAAAATTGATCAAATCAATCATTGCAAGTGCATCCTATACACATTTATAACGAATTTAATCTCAATGTCATTATATTCACTGCATTCTGGTGAAGGTATACACTCATTTCTAAGCAAACAAAGTTTTTTTTAAGGGAATATTTGGCTGTAAATCAGCATTACCAAAGATGTATTAACCCTTTCCCTCATACGGCAATTCTGCAGCAGACGACTTTGAACGTATTTTGTCAAAAAATAGAAAATTTCCATAATTGAATGGAAAACCTATGACAAAAAGTGGAAAACATTGTGGCAAAAGGAGAAATTGCATGTTTTGTGCAATTTCTTCTTTTGTCACTATGTTTTCAAAAAGCCGTCTGCTACAGAGGTGTCAGAAAGAGTCTATATGAGGGAAAGGGTTAAATGTTATTTCTAGATTTGTTATAATTGAATCATCAGGTATTTTCAAGTCAGACATCACATCATTTCTAGACAGTATCTGGCAATTTGGGGTCTTATGGAGATCTCCTGTTTGACAACATGAAAAGTAATTTTGCCGTAAAACTAACTGGGCTACACTTGTAGTTTTTTGTCAGAAGGTGAGTTTAAATCTATATTACATGCAGGCAGAAAGGGAAGACTCTGATGAAACTGTAGAGGTTCAACGAAGTCTTCAATGTACGCAGGTGCAATAGGGCCACAAATTGTTACACATAGCTGAACTAGTACTATGAACTTTAGACAAGAGCGAAGCGAACACCATGCAATGCTCTTCTGCTTTTTCCTAAGTCGAAAAGGGGCATTTATAAATAATTATTAAAGCCAGAGTTATGTGACTTGGTATAGACATGCATATTGATCCTAGGAAAATGTGTACCAAGTTTCATTTGAAAATGTTGAATGGTTTTTGAATTATGAGGTAAGGTTAAAATTTTGTGACGACAACACCAAGGGTATCACAATACACTGACTTTTTATCTTTGAAAAATAGCCGAGCAAACAAGATGCCTATTCCACATTCCAAAGTTTGCATTTGATACTCAAACTCCATGTCGTTTCAATAGAATAGAATCGTCTCAGTGATTCGATTCTTTTTAGTACCCACAACGTATAGTCTGGTTGAGTCAAAAGAGAGATATTGGTGGGAAAAGAACAGTTTACTCTCCCTTAACCCTTTCCCTCATATAGACGCTTTCTGACGCCTCTACAGCAGACGTCTTTTGGTAAACATAGTGACAAAAGAAGAAATTGCACAAAACGTGCAATTTCTCCTTTTGCCACAATGTTTTCCACTTTTATAGTCATAGGTTATCCATTCAATTAAAGAGATTTTCTATGTTTTGACAAAATATGTTCAAAGTCGTCTGCTGCAGAATTGTTGTATGAGGGAAAGGGTTATCTAGTCTTCAGTGGCTGAACTAGAATAGGTGTACCTCCCTGTCAGCCAACTAGACTATGAATAAAGACTTGTCAAGTATGTCTTGATGGAGTGATATACATGGTGTCAAAACCTTTAGTCTCTGTCATCAGTTTTACTTTAACTGCTGAAGTCAACATTTTCCCTGAAACAGCAATCTTCTCACACAAAATAATTATGCAGCAGTGAAAATCAAGCATTTTACTCCTTTTGGCAGAATGTTTTCACTTCTGTATCGATAATGCATTTTGAATTTTCATTATAAATACATAATATACTGCCCAGATGGTTTCAAAGCAGAAGACACATTATATCATTATTAATTAACATATATGTACTTACATCCTCATTAACACTTTCCCACACATATACAGCAGAAGACTTTTGAAAACATTGTAACAAAAGAATAAATTATTTTATTCAAGCAATTAATTCTTCGTTTAACCCTTTCCCTCATATAGACACTTTCTGACACCTCTGCAGCAGACAGCTTTTTTGAAAACATAGTGACAAAAGAAGAAATTGCTCAAAATGAGCAAAATATGTTCAAAGTTGTCTGCTGCAGAATTGTCGTATGGGGGAAGGGTTAACCCAATGTTTTTTATTCTATTCTATAATAATAATTTTCATTTATACTATAGAGATTTTTAATATATTGTTGAGATGTTTTCAAAGCTGTCTGCTGCTTTGTGGCAAAAGGAGAAATTGCTCGTCACAACTTTGTGCTAAGTTGAGCTTAACCCTTTCCCACATACAACAAGTCTGCAGCAGACGACTTTGAAAAACATAGTGACAGAAACCTGAAAAATCTCCATAATATTATAAGATAGCTCATTATGAGCAATCTCACCTTTGGCAACAATGTTTTCGAAAGTCATCTGCTGCTATTGCGTTAAAATGCGTCTGCAGCAGACAGCTTTTTTGAAAACAATGTTTTCCACTTTTTGTCATAGGTTATCCATTCAATTATGAAGATTTTCTATTTTTTGACAAAATGCGTTCAAAGTCATCTGCTGAAGAAATGCGTCTGCAGGTGGGAAAGGGTTAAAATGATAGTTATGGCCTTTACTTGGCCCTCAAGATTGTCGGGGTTACATTAGGACTGACTTAACCCTTTCCCTCATATGACAATTCTGCAGCTGACGACTTTGAACATATCTTGTCAAAACATAGAAAATCTCTATAATTGAATGGATAACCTATGACTAAAAGTGGAAAACATTGTGGCAAAAGGAGAAATTGCACGTTTTGTGCAATTTCTTCTTTTGTCACTATGTTTTCAAAAAGGCGTCTGCTGCAGAGGCGTCTGAAAGCGTTTATATGAGGGAAAGGGTTAAGGAAGTTTAAATAGACTTTGAATTTGATAACTTTCCTGTATAGGATGACTCCATTAGGCAGCTGTTGTAAACATGTTGCCTACAAAAGTGAATTTGCTTTTAAGTAGCTATATTTCTTTCTTTTTTAAAAACCTTTCCACTATGTTTCAAATGTCCAAATGTTTTTCTTTTCTTCAAAATAATTTCGATTTGGTAGTCTATAAAAATAGGACATCAGATACTATCATAATTCTCTTCTTCAATTCACATAAGATATTGTAAAGTGATAAGTATTAAAAGCAACCGTCACCTCAATTATTCACTATGACAGAACTTGTCTGCACAAATTTGCATTTCTTTCATGAACTTGAGCTTTATCATTCAATAAACGCACAATGTCGAAATTTGTCAAAGAATATAATGATCTCTGAATTGTATAACTTTTATTGTGAGAAATAATTTTCTAGACAACGTTTCTTGAAAACAAACAAACTCTTCATTATTCTTTCAAACATAGAAATGTCTTCAAATGTTGGTATGATGCTGATGTGGCAAAATGCATCTGTCTGACATTGTGGGAAAGGGTAAATAAATACTGGTCTCTAATAACAGACTTGCAAAATATTTACTATATTTCCCTCAAAGATGATCATGTTAAAACTTTCAGACATATAACAAATCTGCAATTTTGAAAACATCTTAGCAAAACACGGAAAGTTTCTATAAATGAAGGCTTGTTTTAAGCAATTTCTCCTTTTGTCACAATGTTTTCAAAAGTTGTCTGCTGCAGAATTATCAGAAAGTCTGTAAGAAAGAGAGTAAACAAAATCAGGACAATCTGGGGAACACTTGGACACATGCGAGAGCAAACAGACAACAAGCTGACTATATCCCCAGTTTACGGGGATACAAGTTACCTTACCTGCGCTTTAGGATGTGGTGCACCTTGAAACTCGAGAACTTCATAGGCATCTGTTGGCTTTGATTCTGTATGTCTGTATGGATGCCACCTTTCCTCAGAGGGTAATCCCAAAGCCTGTGGTACATGACCTTGTCAACTCTCCACCCTGCCACAGCAGCACCTGCAAACACAGTTAGATCTATTTATCACATAAAGACCTTTTTGGAAGAGTCAACATCTCATTACTTAAATATCATATAACACTACTAGTTTGGTTTCCTGTCTTAATCATAAGTCTTTCTTACAACGCGGAAACCAAACTATGAAAATGATGTCATGCCAGCGGTTTGACTTCATATAACGTTAGTCACTTTGGCGCCCAAACCAGCAATGTTTTATGTGATAAATAGAATATCTGATTCGTGTTTATTTATTATCACTTATTAATAAACCCGTTAACTAAGCTGAATATGACGCTTGCGAAGGCTCGCAGCATATCATCTTAGCAAACTCGTTTACTAAAAGTGATAATAAATAAACACTCATGAAATATTCTCTATATGTATCAAAGCCCTTTCCCTCATACAGATGCATTTTGATGCCTCTGCAACAGACAATTTCATTCGAAAACATTTTGTGAAAAGGAGAAATTGCTCATGGTTGACAATTTTTCTTTTTGCAGCAATGTTTACATAATATTATCTACTCAACAATGACATTTTCATTTACAGAAGTTCCATATTTTTGCCAAGATGTTTTCAAAGTTGTCTGCAGCAGATTGGTTATAAGTAGGAAAGGAATATTGCACACCTAAACACCATACTACCAATTTTCAAAATATTTCCGTTTTTTTCCTCTGACATTTTAAAAGCAGACAACCCTTGACCCCTTCACACATAAAATAAACCTGCAGCAGACGACTTTGAAAACATCTTGGTAAACTAGATGCCCAGTTTTGTCACAGACACAGTGCTCTCCCATGCAATTGCAACAAAGACTTTCAAAGAGTTTACCTGATAACAGTTAATTAAGGGCCTAGTTAATTATGCGTCTTGGAAGTGGGAAAGGTTTTTTTGCAATATTTATTTCACTTCTGCCATCATCACCTCATCATGGTAAACATGTGTGCCAGGTGTGAGTAACTTAGAAATCCTATGATGCATGGTTTCTCTATTTGACCTTTGACCTTTAAGTGTGACCTTGAACTTTAACGTACAGGCCTGGGTCTTAGGCTCTACACTTCACCTCATCATGGTGAACAGTTGTGCCCAGTAACTTGTGAATCCTATGATGCATGGTTGATATGTGGGCCGGACAAGGTACAGTCCTACGTATAAAACAGTTTTCATTTCGATCTTTGAATTCTAAGTTTGATCTTGACATTTCAGGTACAGGCCTGGGTCTAGTGTGCCACACGCCGCCTCATCATGGTGAACGTTTGTGCCAAGTTTCTTTGAAGTTCTATGATGCATGTTTAAGATGTGGGCCAGACAATGTTCGGACAGACGGACTCACGGAGACACACACACGCCGGCATTGTGACAGCTATATCGAGCTCACTGCAAGCAGGCTCGACAAAAAGGACACTTCTCTATAAATTTAAATTGTATTATTGAATCAAGTTGAAAGAATTGTAGCCAATGGAGAATTTGTTCATTATGTTTTCAAATGTTGTCTTCTGCAGAAATCTCTTAATGAGTCTGCGAGTGGGAAAGGGTTAATTAACCCTTTTCTACATATAGACGCTTTCTGACGCCTCATATAGACGCTTTCTGACGCCTCATATAGACGCTTTCTGACGCCTCATATAGACGCTTTCTGACGCCTCATATAGACGCTTTCTGACGCCTCATATAGACGCTTTCTGACGCCTCATATAGACGCTTTCTGACGCCTCATATAGACGCTTTCTGACGCCTCATATAGACGCTTTCTGACGCCTCATATAGACGCTTTCTGACGCCTCATATAGACGCTTTCTGACGCCTCATATAGACGCTTTCTGACGCCTCATATAGACGCTTTCTGACGCCTCATATAGACGCTTTCTGACGCCTCTGCAGTGGATGACTTTTGAAAACATTGTGACGAAAGAAGAAATTGCTCAAAACAAGCAAATTCGCATTTTGCCACAATATTTTCAACTCTTTGCAGTAATTTTACTTTCATTTCTATAGATTTTCCGTGTTCTTTGCCTAGATGTTTGTAAAGTTGTCTGCTGCAGAATTGTTGTATGTGGAAAAGGGTTAATTAATACATAATATCGAGTAAAAATTAGTAAGCAGAAAACGTTGATGATTGTCTTAAGGTTTCTTCATCAGCTGTATTTCAAAACAGATGGCTTAATTTTACCCCCCTTCAGACATACAGTTGCTCTCTAATGGATCTGCAGTAGATGACTTTGACAAGTGAGCAATTGTTCCTTTTGCCAGAACTTCTTCAACTCTTTGTATCCCTTTCCCTTACCCTCATACGAAAATTCAGACAACTTTGAACATGTTCAGTCAAACAAGAGGACCAAGATGGCCATAAATCGATCACCTGAGTGATAGTAAATTAGTAGCAAATAATTAACTGCAAATATCTGGGAAAATTTGATCAGGAGTGCAAATGAAACTGCAAGGAGTGTACACTGTTAAAGAAATTGTAAAATGGCTTATCAGACAAGGCCATTTGTATCTTCAAATCTAAAAAGAACTTTAATAAGAATGGAATATAAAGATTTGTCATTTTGCGCCTTTCGTGATGCCACCTTGCTGCCCTGTTTTTCAACGAAATCAATATGGCTTGGACAATTTTTGTAGAGGGTCACTCAAAGAACATTTCTACCAAATTATCTTGGAATCGGACAAGCAGATTATGGAGGAAAAGGATTTTAAAGCTTGGATATTTTTCTCTGATGCCGCAGCAACCAAAGTTCTACATAGAATGTAAGTCTTTGAACACTTTTGAAAGAGGACCAACAAAGGAACATTCCTGTGAAGTTAAGTTGAAATTGGTCCAGTGGAATGGTAGGAGTTGTCATTTGTAGCTAAAAGTTCAATTTACCCCTTTTGTTATGACGCCTGGTTGCTATGATTTTGTAACCAATCAATATGGCTTGAATAAATTAAGTAAAGGATCAATGAAGTAAGATTCTTATTCAATTTTCATAAAATTAGACAAGCACTTTAAAACAAGAGGCCCATGAGGGCCTATGCTCTACTGGCATTGATCTGGCTTGTTTCAAAAGGAACCAATATGTCATCAATATTCAAATACCATCTAAGTTTGGTGAAGATCAGATAGTAAATGGAAGCTCTATTGTGTTCACAAGTTGTATTATAGTAATTTTGACAATTTCAAGGGCCATAATCCAGCCATGCATGGGTAGATCTGGCCGTTTTTTAGAAATGAACCAAACTCTCATGGATATCTAACTACTGTATAAGTTTGATTGAGATACAATAACAAATAAGGACTGTATCATGTTAACAAGCCCTATTATAGCAATTTTGACAATTTCAAGGGCCATAATTCAGTCATGCATGGGGCGGATCTGGCTTGTTTTCGAAAGAAATCAAGCTCTCATGGATATCTAACTACTGTATAAGTTTGATTGAGATACAATAAACAAGAGGCCCATGAGGGCCTATGCTCTACTGGTATGGTTCTTTGGTCATTTTCAATCCAGAGCATGTATGTATGGTGAAGATCGGATAGTAAATGGAGGCTCTTTTGTATAAAGACCAGTATAAAGTTTCAATACAATGCATCAAGAAAATACAGAGATATGGACTCTAAATGTAGTTGCACGCGAAACTTTAACCAGAATTTCTAAGGCCAAAAAGGTGCATAATTGTATCAAAATCTGATATAGAGTATTGGGACTTGTCCTGCAAGGTCATTTCATGATGTCAAATAAGTGTGTGAAGTTTCAAAGCAATAGCATCTTTGGTATTTGAGAAAAAGCCTTGCATGCAAAACTTTAACTAAAATTTTTAAGTCCGAAAAGGGGCATAATTGTGTCAAAATCTGATATAGAGTTATGGGACTTGTCCTACAAGGTCATTTGATGATGTCAAATAAGTGTGTGAAGTTTCACAGCAATAGCATCTGTGGTATTTGAGAAAAAGCCTTGCATGCAAATTTTTAACCAAAGATGCAACCCCTACGCCGACGCACAAGTGACTGTAATAGCTCTCATATTCTTTGAATTGTCAAGCTAAAAATTGATTCGACCCTTTCCCACATGTGACACATTTTATATGCCTCTGCTACAGACGACTGTTGAAAACATTGTGACAAAAGAGCAAAATTGCTCTTATTAACAATTTCCTCTTTTGCCACAATGTTTTCAACTCTACTATTCAATATATATACTTTCATTCTAGAGATTTTCCCTACATTTGCCTATATGTTTTCAAAGTCATCTCCTGCAAATTTGTTGTATGTCGGAAAAGGCAAGCTAAAAATTTATTCAACCCTTTCCCACATGTAGACACATTTAATATGCCTCTGCTACAGACGACTGATGAAAACATTGTGACAAAAGGACAAAATTGCTCTTATGAATAATTTCCTCTTTTGCCACAATGTTTTCAACTCTATTTAATATTTATACTTTCATTTATAGAGAATTTCCCTACATTTGCCTATATGTTTTTAAAGACATCTGCTGCAAATTTTTGTTGTATGTCGGAAAGGGTAAACCAACAAAATGAAATATAAATCTAAACAGCCCAAACTGACAGACATAGATATCCATTCTGTTTTGATTAACCTTTCATGTCATGGACATGACTATAGTAGAATGTGTGTGACTAATGTATATCCAGATCAGCCTGCACATCTACAGTCTGATCAGGTTCTATACTGTTCTCTTTATGATTCATTCAGTTAACGAAGTGAACAGTGTAGATCCTGATCAGACTTCCTGGATGTGGTCTGCCATGTGATCAAAGACATATCTATGAGGGAAAAGGTTAAGTTAATTATAACTGTGCATTATAGTCTTACTCTACACAAACTTTTTCAACAGGTGGTCAAAGTAAAACATGCTTAATTTTTTAAATTTTGTTAACCATAAATCATTGTCAAAGTATATCCTTTCAATATGCATGTCATTCCGAGTCCATACACAATAAAAGCGCTGAAGGCACTACATTTGTTTGGGTCCATAAAACTGTTCAAACATTTGCCTTTGCATAGATATGTGAATTATAAACTATACATTGTTTACCAAGTTTCAAAAGACATGTAAAACAAAAGGATAACCATTATGGCCCCAACTCAGTCATCTAAGTATTTACCAATTTTTGTT
>JASEVX010000059.1:0-137500 GCA_031761405.1 Serripes groenlandicus
TCAAAAACATGGCCATCAGGGGGCGGGGCTGTTTGAAAATTAAATTTTTGCCTAATGGCCGTGGAGCGATACTGGCCCTCTTGGCCCTCTTGTTTTTTAAATCTGATCAAAGCTTTCTCTGTCTAGATTCCATAGAGTACTGGTACATGTTCATAAGAAGAATTAATTTTACAATGAAATTATTGATCACAAAAGGAAAAAGCACATTATGAGATTTAACTTCTGACATAAAGTTTAAAGATTTTCTATTGCATCATTATTGTCCACAGCCTATATACATTCAAAGGTCAGTTTACTATTTTTTTCTATGTATATATGTGTTTATATGTCTCTGGTATATTCAAGTTGATATGTACTCATCATGCAACAGAATTTACATGTACAAAATATGTCCCCAATTGTTCAATTGTTGAACATCATAGTGAGTAATGGGAAGAAAAGTTTGAAATTTTTAACACAACTGTACATTTTGACCTGTTGATTTTTTTGCAAACTTCAAGGATTGGAAGAATTATTTGAACGGAACCAATATCACAGGCTCTTTTTAAAAAGCTTTACCCAAATTTAACCAATCTACAGCAGACAACTTTGAAAATATCTTTGCAAGCTCACTTTGGTACAGCATGTTTCCTATTTTTAGATCACCGGAGCCGAAGGCTCAGGTGAGCTATTCCTATCACTTTTTGTCCGTCGTCCGTCGTCCGTCGTCTGTCGTCCGTCCGGCGTTAACTTTTAGCTTTAAACATCATCTCCTCCCAAACTCCAAGGACAATTTCCGTGAAACATCACAGGACTGTTCCTCTGGTTGGCCTCTTTCAAAGTTGTTCAAAGATTTAAATTCCATTGAGAACTTTGGTTGCTGCGGCATCAGAAAGGGGGCAAAAGGTCCAAACTTTAAAAATCTTCTCCTCCGAATCTGCCTGTCAGATTCAAATATAATTTGGTAGAAATGTTCATTAGGTGACCCTCTATAAAAATTGTTCAAGCCATACTGATTGGTCGAAAAACATGGCAGTTAGGCGGCATCAAAAAAGGGGCAAAATGACAAAATTTGAAAATTCCATTTTTATGCAAATGCTTGTCTGATTTAAAGAAAATATAATATGAATCTTACTGTAATGATCCTCTTTTTAATTTGTTTAAGCCGTTTCGATTGGTTACACAATCATAGCAACCAGGCGTCATCACAAAAGGGGTAAATTGAACTTTTAGCTACAAATGACAACCATCTCCTACCATTCCAATAGACCAATTACCACAAAACATCACAGGAATGTTCCTTTGGTGGTCCTCTTTCAAAATTGTTCAAAGATTAAAATTCCAATGAGAACTTTGGTTGCTGCGGCATCAGAAAGGGGACTAAATGTCCAAACTTTAAAAATCTTCTCCTCCGAATCTGCCTGTCAGATTCAAATATAATTTGGTAGAAATATTCCTTGGGTGACCCTCTATAAAAATTGTTCAAGCCATACTGATTGGTCGAAAAACATGGCAGTCAGGCGGCATCATAAAAGGGGCAAAATGACAAAATTTGAAAATTCCATTTTTATGAAAGTGTTTGTCTGATTTTAAGAAAATATAATACGAATCTTACTGTAATGATCCTCTTTTTAATTTGTTTAGTAAATTGAACTTTTAGCTACAAATGACAACCAACTCCTACCATTCTAATAGACCAATTTCCACAAAACATCACAAGAATGTTCCTTTGGTAGTCCTCTTTCAAAATTGTTCAAAGATTTAAATTCCATTGAGAACTTTGGTTGCTGCGGCATCAGAAAGTGAGAAAAATACCCAAATTTTAAAATCCTTTTCCTACATAATCTACTTGCGCGATTGCAAGATAATTGGGTAGAAATGTTTCTTAAGTGACCCTCTAAATAAACTGTTGAAGCCATATTGATTTCGTTGAAAAACAGGGCAGCAAGAAAGGGGACAAAATGTCCAAACTTTAAAAATCTTCTCCTCCGAATCTGCCTGTCAGATTCAAATATAATTTGGTAGAAATATTCCTTGGGTGACCCTCTATAAATATTGTTCAAGCCATACTGATTGGTCGAAAAACATGGCAGTCAGGCGGCATCAGGAAAGGTGCAAAATGATAAAAACTTTATAATTCCATTCTTATTAAAGTTCTTGTTAGATTTCAAGATATAAATGGCCTTTACAGATAAGCTGTTTCTTGAGAAGTGTCAACTCCTTTCAGTTTCATTTGCACTCCCTGATAAAAATTTCCAGATATTTGCAGTTAAATATATAGAGGATATTACATGAGTGGTCATTCAATACGGAATTTATTAAACGAGTTTTCTGAAATTGATAAGAACGAGCCTTGGCGAGTTTTTATCACTTTTAGAAAACGAGTTTAATAAATTTCGTATTGAATGACCACGAATGTAATGTTCTTTTTATATCATAAATACTAATTTAATAATTTACAGCGCTATATCCATATAAACGTCGCTATAAAGCGCGCGTATTTACAACGCTAAACGTTACGTTATGACGTCACGTTACGTAGCATTGTTATTACACTAGTTGAATACGCAATTTATTCAACGGCTTTATTACACTCCGGCGACGTCATTTATGATATAATTGCTACTAATTTACTATCAATTAGGTGATCGATTTAGGGCCATCTTGGCCCTCTTGTATTACTCAGTTTACCGTAGCTCAGTCAGTAGAGACATGGGCTGATAATCCAGGGGTTGTGAGTTCGAACACCAGCTTGGCCTACATTCCTTCCAACATTTGACATGACTACCACCAATGGGCTTTCAGACTATGTGGAAAAGCAGCCAGTTGCTTGAAAAGAATGTTGTGTGAAGTACTGGTATGAGAAAGCCAAGAAACATATGAGTAGTTGAACTGGCTGCCGTGATATGACTGAAAGATTGATGAAAATGGTGTTAAACCCCAATTAATCAATCAAACTATTTTATTACCTAATACTTTGAGACTTGGAAAACTTGTTCATCTAATATAAATTTTGATGTATTTTGGTTGTATTGGAGAATTGGACATTGTTGGTTAAGTTACAGGTCAATTTGACAGAAAATCCACAGGAGAAATTTGTCTATCCTTGTAAGCCTGTGTGGCATGCTTAGGCTGATCCGGATCGATACTTTACACAGAGTCCACAATGTTGGTTTGCTCAAATTAAAGGAAAATCTAGTTAACACTCTGGAAGCCGCATGTTTTACTTGAGCATGTTGAAATTTTCTCAGAATATTTGCTTGTATGATATCTAGCCTAAGTTCGAATATGTGTCAGATCCAGTAAAGAACTAGGTCACTTAGCCAAACACTGTAGAAAAATCTTGTTAACACTATAGACACTGCATTTTTGTATTGAGCATTTTGAAACCTTGTCAGAAAGTTTGTCTTGATGATAGGCCAATTTCAAATATTGGTTATTTTGGATAAAACATTAGGGCACTAAGCCAAGTTGGAGGAAAATCTTGTTAACCTTTTCCCTCATATAGACGCGTTCTGACGCCTCTGCTTCAGATGGCTTTTTGAAAACATAGAGACAAAAGAAGAAATTGCTCAAAACAAGCAATTTCTCCTTTTGCCACAATGTTTTCCACTTTTAGTCATAGGTTATCCATTCAATTATAGAGGTTCTGTATCAATTGACAAAATATGTTCAAAGTCGTCTGCTGCAGAATTGTCGTATGAGGGAAAGGGTTAAGACTCTGGAAGCGGCACTTTTAGCTTGAGCATGCTGAAACTTTGTCAGAATGATTGTTTTTATTATATTTATTTTGAATATGGGTAATGTTTGTTAAAAAATTAGGTCACTATGCCAAGTTGTAGGACAATCTTGATTTAACACTTAAGAGACCACACTTTTGACCCTAGCGGCTTGAAACTTTGTCAGACAGTTTTTCTTGATGATATACTGGCCAATTTAGACATTGGTCATGTTGAGTAAAAAATTAGGTCCCTTGATCAAATTTAAGAAAAATCTTGTTAATGCTCTGGAAGCCATGTTTTTAACTCTAGCATGATGAAACTTTACCAGAATGTTTATCTTGATGATATTTAGGCTAACTTCGAATATGGTCTGGCTAAAAACTAGGTCACTAGGCCAATATTGAGAAATATTTTGTAAACACTGTAGTCACCACATTTCTCTCAAATGTTCCTTGCGTGCCTCTTTACTAAGAGTGTTAAAATTAAGTTGATTCTTTAGATACTATAGATAATAAATAGCTTTGCTATAGGTACTATGTTACCCTTTCTACACTACAGACACATGTTGTCTACTCTTCCACTGATGGATGGTATGAGAAATTTCGACAGTTTTTTCAATGTTTTATTGACTTTTAGTTTCATCAATACAGATTTACCAATATCTTTAGTTAAACATTTTCATACATCTGCTGTAGGGTTTATCCATGTGATAAATTACCTATCACAAATGTGTTTGTTTATCTAACTGTATCTAATGTCTACAAGTCAAGAGTTTAATTATAGATCTCTGGAAATAAGGGGTTAACCCTGTCTTAAATAAAGGTTTGAACTGTATGCATTTTTGCTTTTTTGTTTACATTTTTAGCTCGTCTGATTTTTTGAAAAAAAAAGACGAGCTATTGTCGTCACTTGATCGTCGTCGTCGGCGTTGGTTAAGTTTTGCGTTTAGCTCACTTACATGGAAACTATCAAACATAATACTTTGAAACTTGGAAAACTTGTTCATCTAATACCCTTCTTCACATTGAATGCTAAAGATACTGAGTTTGACCTTATTTTTGGGGTAAAAAACATGATTTTGGTGGTTTTTGGTTGACTTTGATCAAAGCTCCCTCATTTTTTGTTAGAGATTGATTTCAAATTGTGCACACATATTTCATAAATAATATACTTCAACATGTCAAATGGGATTTTGGGTCAAACATTTGGATTTTTTGCTTTTTCATTTCTTGTATTTTTAGCTATTGTGATTACATTTTGTCCGGCGTCCGTCCGTCGTGCGTCGTCAACATTTGAGCTTGTTAACACTCTACGGGCTACATTTTGTATCCAATCTTCATGAAAGTTTATCAGAATGTTCATCTCCATAAAATCTTGGACAAGTTCGAAACTGGGCCATATGAGGTCAACAACTAGGTCACTAGGTCGAATTGAAGGGAAATCTTGTTAACACTCTGGAGGCCACATTTTCAACTTGATCATGTTGAAACTTTATCAGAATGTTTGTCTTGATGATATGTAGGTCAAGTTCGAACATGGGTCACGTCGGGTTAAAAAGTAGGTCACTAGGTCAAATTTAGGGAAAATCTTGTTAACACTCCAGAGGTCGCAATTTTTATATAAGCAGTTTGAAATTTTTTCAGAATGTTTGTCTTAAAAATATCTAGATCAAGTTCGAATATGGGTTATGCTGGGTCAAAAACTAGGTTACTAGGTCAAATTGAAGGAAAATCTTGTTAACACTTTGGATGCCGCATTTTTTGCTTCAGCAGCTTGAAATTTGGTCAGAATGTTTGTCTTAAAGATATCTAGGTCAAGTCCAAATATGGGTCATATTGGGTCAGAAACTAGGTATCAGACGAGCGTCAGGCACCCGCGGGCGGTGCTCTTGTTTGAAATTATGTGACTTGTGTTGTAACTTTCCAAAAAATAGAACAGTTGACCATCTTTTTCCCCCTCATACAATGGGTACCGTCCCACAGCACTTTCAGTGCTTTGATTACAGCTGCATGTATGATTTTGGTATGATTACAAAGGAAATAAAATATACTTTGGATGCACGACCTTTATTATTATCTTTGGTAAACGAGTTTATTTATAAAAAGATAGTTTGCACGGAATACGCTTACAAATGACGTTGTAATTTGTAACAAAATGTTCCAACTAAGTATACGAAACATATTCTTAAAATTACATTTTTTAAGAAAATCGCAGGAAAATTTATCAACCGACGTCGTATATGTATTAAAGGAAATGACGTAATTTTGACGGAAATAAACAAGACCTCCAAGAAGATGGATGTCGTTAAGGAAAAAACAAAATGTTGTAATTCAGCTTAAAAAGGGTGTATTTTAACATACTAATTTTTTTAAAAATAAAAATGAGGCTTTCTATTTTGGCAAAATACTACAACATTTTGCATGGAAAATACGTCTGAACCAGAGTTCATGTAAATAAAATGTTAGCGTACTCTAGCATCAAAAACTGTTATTTTTGTTCATGTTATTTTCACTGATAAAATGTCCCCTTTCACCGAAAAACGTCACTTATACTGATAGTGTTAAGAATTAAACAAAAATAATTAAAACTGTATTTTATTTTTCCATTTTGAGTTTATTTTCAACATACGTCTAGAACATTGTTTTTAAATTTCAACGTGTTTAATTAATATGTTTATATTGAATGTAATATCATAATGTTTTTCATAACTGACATTTTGTCCCCTTTGAGCGTTATTTAACGTTTATTACGTGTACTTTTTATAGGGACGCCGCCAAAGGGTACCTTTGAGTATTACCGCTGGTTAAAATGATCTAAAATCTCCCAATCGAATAATACATATTATTGTGCAATTCAAAATAATAAACAACGGAAACAGGGTGTCAGAAAGCAAAGAGGGTACGAAAAAAAGAAATCAGAGAATCGCGTCCAGGGACAAACTAAACAAACTAGAAAACAAGCGTATACGTCAGAGGGAAAATGTAAGAAAATTTAGAGCAAGAAAGACTCAAGAATGACATACACATACACAAAATAACTTCAAACATAGAATGGAAAAAAAAATCACGCGTTAAAAGCATTTAAATCCGATCTTTCCCAGATCACATGCATTGTACGGTTTTAATGAAAACTGCGTTCATTTTTTTACGACGTTAAACCGGACGTCATTCTGTTACAGTCGTGAGTCCCAACTTTTGACGTTCAATCTTACGCAGAGTCAACAATGTTGGTTTTCTCGTGGAACGGCTCATATATAATAAAAGAAAAACAAAAGTGCAGTACCTTCATGCAGCTGTGTATTGTTCTACTTAGAACATTCAGTCTCGCAAGATAGCAAGGCTTCGTAGTAAAATACAAAGCAACGTATCAGTACTGCAACACACTTTTTGTGTCACCCTGCCTAGCATGGTAGGCACTTAGGGATTACTTTTTTTTGTCCGGCGTCTGTCCATCTGTCCGTCCGTCTGTCTGTCTGTCTGTCTGTCTGTCTGTCTGTCTGTCTGTCTGTCTGTCTGTCTGTCTGTCTGTCTGTCGGTCTGTCGGTCTGTCTGTCTGTCTGTCTGTCTGTCTGTCTGTCTGTATGTCTGTATGTCTGTCTGTCTGTCTGTCTGTCTGTCTGTCTGTCTGTCTGTCTGTATGTCTGTCTGTCTGTCTGTCTGTCTGTCTGTCTGTCTGTCTGTCTGTCTGTCTGTCTGTCTGTCTGTCTGTCTGTCTGTCTGTCTGTCTGTCTGTCTGTCTGTCTGTCTGTCTGTCTGTCTGTCTGTATGTCTATCTGTATGTCTGTCTGTCTGTCTGTCTGTCTGTCTCCATTCTAGTCTCTATTAGTTATGAAATGATATAACTGAAAAAAAAAAGTTTGAAAAATGCGTTAAACACTAACTACACAAACTACAAAATAAACATACGTGTCACCACATTAAAGGATTTTGAGGTCACCAGGAGAAATCGTGTTTGGAAGGACCAGCTTACTCTGCTTTTTTATATAAACCTCTGATTTCAGAAGATAAAGGACGTTTGATAACGAGTAATGAACGTCCTTCTGCTGTAATCAGATTAGGGAAAAACGTCAAGAAAAGATATAATGATATATAAATCTTCCGTGTTTTAAGGTCAAATTGATTTGATTACCGCGGTTTTACCGGCATGTTAGATAGCCCGATGTAATGCCCCCCTGAAAAAAATGGCAGAAAGAGTACTCTTTCACGTTTTCGTCAACGGATTATGACGTTTACGCCAAACCGATGCGTCACTGTGACACCAAATCTCCACACGTGACTCAATTCCTTTAGCCCATTCCCACATACAACAGATATGCAGCAGACGACTTTGAAAACATCTAGGCAGAAATATTAAAACTCTTCGTAAATGAATGTATAGTGATCAAATAGAACAGAACATAACATAGACTGTGTTCGACAAGTTCACAGTCAATAGTCAAGAACTGTACAATAGATATACATATCACACAGTTCCCAATGTCTCTTCTATCCACACGCACAAACGCACGTACATACACTCTATCGCCCATATATATTCCCGTTTTATGATGAGTAGGATGCTATAAATGATGAAGGATGATACCCTTTAATACTCAACATGTAAATGCTACAATTGATGAAGGATGATACCCTTTAATACTCAACATGTAGATGCTACAATTGATGAAGGATGATACCCTTTAATACTCAACATGTAGATGCTACAAATGATGAAGGCTGATACCCTTTAATACTCAACATGTAGATGCTACAATTGATGAAGGATGATACCCTTTAATACTCAACATGTAGATGCTACAATTGATGAAGGATGATACCCTTTAATACTCAACATGTAGATGCTACAATTGATGAAGGATGATACCCTTTAATACTCAACATGTAGATGCTACAATTGATGAAGGGTGATACCCTTTAATACTCAACATGTAGATGCTACAATTGATGAAGGCTGATACCCTTTAATGCTCAACATGTAGATGCTACAATTGATGAAGGATGATACCCTTTAATACTCAACATGTAGATGCTACAAATGATGAAGGCTGATACCCTTTAATACTCAACATGTAGATGCTACAATTGATGAAGGATGATACCCTTTAATACTCAACATGTAGATGCTACAATTGATGAAGGATGATACCCTTTAATACTCAACATGTAGATGCTACAATTGATGAAGGATGATACCCTTTAATACTCAACATGTAGATGCTACAATTGATGAAGGATGATACCCTTTAATACTCAACATGTAGATGCTACAATTGATGAAGGCTGATACCCTTTAATACTCAACATGTAGATGCTACAATTGATGAAGGATGATACCCTTTAATACTCAACATGTAGATGCTACAAATGATGAAGGCTGATACCCTTTAATACTCAACATGTAGATGCTACAATTGATGAAGGATGATACCCTTTAATACTCAACATGTAGATGCTACAATTGATGAAGGATGATACCCTTTAATACTCAACATGTAGATGCTACAATTGATGAAGGATGATACCCTTTAATACTCAACATGTAGATGCTACAATTGATGAAGGGTGATACCCTTTAATACTCAACATGTAGATGCTACAATTGATGAAGGCTGATACCCTGTAATACTCAACATGTATTGTTACAATTAAGTTGAAAACATTGTGGCAAATGGAGAAATTGCTCATGGATGCACGAACTCGCCTTAATCTTCACTGTGCGCAGATACTGAACTCGCTACACGCGGGGTATATGATAACATATTATAGTTCAACCTAACAGACTGCTGCTCGGTCTAAATGAGACCAATATACACCGTGAGTAGAGATCGAATCCGGTACGCCGTGTGGGGCGGACCGCTTTTACGCTCGATATAAAAAATAAAGGACAAACATAACTCACGAAAAACCTATGCACCTTTTCTCCCCATGGGATAAATGTACGTGTAGTCATAATATAATGTTTTGTATAGTGTTCCGGAGGCCTTAAATTATTGGAATAAAACATAATTTTAAACCGGACATTTTCATTGTAAAATGAAAACATATTTAAAATCAAACGATTACATCTTCTTAACCCTTTCCCTCATATAGACGCTTTCTGACGCCTATGCAGCAGACGGCTTTTTGAAAACATAGTGACAAAAGAAGAAATTGCACAAAACGTGCAATTTCTCCTTTTGCCACAATGTTTTCCACTTTTTGTCATAGGTTATCCATTCAATTATGGAGATGTTTTGACAAGATACGTTCTAAGTCGTCTGCTGCATAATTGTCGTATGAGGGAAAGGGTTAACATGATAAGGGCCAGTTTATAATGAATAATGAACGTCCTCTTTCTATAATCAGATTAGGAAAACGCCAAGAAACGATCTTATAAGGAATCCTTCTCCTGGTCTATGAGGTCAAATTGATTTGGTTACTGGAGTTTGTTTGTCTTTTAGTAAAGAATTACATTAATACTCAGTGAGCAGTTGTTGGGGGAGATTTGATCTCTAAGAGCTGTACTTTGAAATGCTAACCTCACTGCTGCGTAGTGACGAACCTGGATATCCCGGATTAGACACGACGGACCGGGATATCCCGGATTATACATGACGGACCAGGATATCCCGGATTACACATGACAGACCGGGATATCCCGGATTATACATGACGGACCGGGATATTCCGGATCAGACACGACGGACCGGGATATCGCAGATTAGACTGCACGGATTCGCCGCCTTCTTTGAGTATTCTCCGTTTATAAATTCCCAAATACGATATCTTTTTCTGTTTGCGTGGTTGAATTTCTATATTTCGTACAAAAATATACACGAATTCCCTTTTGGTTTTTGAGAGGAATTTCATGACATGTATAGAGCTCGTTATAAAATAGATGTGTATCTGTTTCTCGGTTTTCATATTACTGCCGTCTCGGGGGTAAGGTGGTTAGATCGTCCAGCTCAATGGGCGGTAGACCAGTTGAAGTAAATTTCAATCCCAGGTCGGGTAATTAAACCAAAGGCATGAACAAAGGTAGAAATAACGTCCCGGCCTTGCGCTCATCCGTGCTGGGAAAGCACTGCCACCAATACATGTTGTTGTCAGGATAAATAATACCGATATTACAGGTATCGTCTGCAACGTCGCGAGAGTTAACCGGGGCTCTTGAAAATGATCAACTGAAGACATTAATTATTTTGTGCAGAGATAAGAAATCCTCAAAATAGCTAAATTATATATATTAAAACAAAACACACACACGTGCCGTGATATAACTGAATTAGTGTGACAACAGCGTAAAATACCATAGTGGCAGACAGTGGTGCAGATGTAGAGCGTCGCCCCCCCCCCGTATCAAAGATCTCTGGTTCGAGTCCCGTGATGAGCGGGATCCTGACTTTGGGATTTTTCCACACAAACGGCGCGAGAACTGGTTAAATTTCCAGGAAACAGACATCGAGCGTGATTAATATAAGCAGAAAGCTTGCTTCGAAATCGATAAAAATAAATAATGTTAAAAAAAGAAATACCATACTACAGTTCCAGTGGTGTGGTTATTTGAACGCCCGCACCGAGAGTGGGTTACCACTAGTATGGTGGCTTACATTCTTGGTGGTCGATTGATTAATTAGTCAGGAGTTTTACGCCGCTTTCAACAATGTTTCAGTTATATCACGGCGTTGCCTGGGTAAGTTACCAGTACCACTGGTCCATTTAAATCCTGGCACCAGCCAGTTAGTCGTTATGCAAACCCCGCAATCCTGAGCGCCAAGGAGGGCAGCCATTACAACCATTGTTAATGTAGTTTGATATAACCCGGCCGTGGATCGAACCCACGACATCCTGCATCAGAGGCGGAAGCTCTACCACTACACCATCGAGGTGGTGACTCTTGGTCGTGGGGGATTCGGGCATAGCATTACAATACAAATAGTATATCACCATTTAATTATCGATAGTTCTCGTAATAATCCCAGTATAACAAACAAGTACATATATGTACATTAAAAATGTTTGTCTTACTATATCAGACGGCTCATTAGTCGCCGGGCAGAAGCCCGCGACTTCTATTTTTAATAGCTTTTCGGAAATCACATGGGAGGGCGGCTTATTATTAGAAAGAAACAAATCTAGATGATTTGAACATATTACAATTGTGGTTGTTTACGAACACTAATAAATGACACATCTAAAATGAAATAAATATTCCGATTTTTTAATGTTTGCAGTTTTTTTTATTTCACTCGCATTTAAGTTTTTTGTCTTATTTACGAAGACAAAAGTGGTCCCTTCAAGACGTGAACCAACACCCCCTAATGCAGACTCTTATGTGTCATCATTGAGGTCAATTTCGGATTCTCCTTTTAATAGCAATTTTAACTTACTAAATGTTGTTTTCATGTTCAAAGAGATGTCTTGATTTGTGTAGAATTCATTTAATAATGTTAATCCATGAATATCTAAAGTAGGAACTGTTTCTAAGCTAAATATAGACCCTATTCTGTTGTGTAGGTTCGTGACCTTTAACATCGATTTTCGCGCATGCGCATTTCGATATGAAAAAGCGAGTGATATTATTTTATTTTAGACAAGTACAAGACGAATGTTTGACGCAAAGCGTCAAAGAGAAGCCGTAATATTTCGTTGTACATGTAGAAATAAGAAAAAAAGAACATTTTTAAATCCACAAACAATAGAACAATTTAAACTGTAGACGGTAATGCTGATATATTTCTCCTTTTGAAGACTTTTGTTTTCTTCAAATTACCTCCCTTTAAAGCAATACCAGGATATTTACCTTGTGATTCGAATAAGATTGACAAACATTGAAATTATATGAATGAATACTATTATTTAAATAAGTAACAACAGCAAAATTAAATTTAAGCCAAGATAAATGTGTACACATTTGGTTAATTTTTTATAGATACCCTAATGTATAGGTGAATATAAAATTTATAAGTAAATGTTTTCATTTCAACGTTTTGCTCGCCAAATGGCATTAATGCCGAGCGCGAGGGTAAACAACGCCAAACAACAACAACAACGTTCCTAATGTTTGAATAGACTAAGGAAAGTCAAGAATACATAAATAAATCAATGCAGTCTTTTCCGGCGACATTGATGCCTTGCATCAACTTTCTCTTGTGTTTTACATTTGACACAAGTCAATTAGACAACACCACTCTTCTTTCACCTATGGACACACAGTCAGTAAGGAAAAGCAGTCAGTTGGTGGGAAACATTTTAGAAAACGGAGTTAAATAATCCCAATTGATTGAATTGATTGAAAAGTGTGACCAAACATCTTACTACAAGCCCTTTAACCCTTTCCCTCATACAACAAATCTGCAGCAGAGGACTTTGAACATATTTTGTCAAAAATAGAAAATCTCTATAATTGAATGGATGACCTATGACTAAAAAGTTGAAAACATTGTGGCAAAAGAAGAAATTGCTCGTTTTGAGCAATTTCTTCGTTTGTCACTATGTTTTCAAAAAGCTGTCTGCTGCAGAGGCGTCAGAAAGCGTCTATATGTAGACTCAAACGTTAGCGACTCGGGCTGTCAATCCAGGGGTTATAAGTTCGAACCCAAGCTCGGCCAACATTCTCTCCGACGTTGACAAAAAAAGAACTCACAAGCTTCATTCGTCTTCCACCAACGGGCTAACAGTCTATGTGAAAAAGCAGCCAGTTGCTTAGAAGGTATGCTGTGTGGAGAACAGGTGTAGGAAAGCTAGGAAACACACGAGTAGGTGAACTGGCCGTCGCGATGTGACTGACAAATTGTTGGAAAACTGCGTTAAACTCCAATCAATCAAATAGATCAATCAAATCAATCAATCAAATCAATCAATCAAATAGATCAATCAAACTCTTTAAAGTTCTGAAGATCGGTTTGTTGTGTGCCGTGAAACATTTAATAAAAACACACGATATAATCGTTAATTGCCGTGCACATAAAAAGTTGGGCTGGGTGCAGGAACGCAGTTAACATGCAGTGCTAGGTAAATTGAATAATCTTACATCGGTTTGTTTTAATACAATTCGCCAAAGGGGATTTGAGCTGTAATCTAAATGAACAGAATTCCTCTCAATCCAATCCAATCATTTATTCACGTGTCTATTTTAAAGGAACTGTTTCACAATTTATGGGTTATTTTTTTCAAACAAACAAAAAATATTTCAATTATTACTTATCCTTTTTCTCACATACAAACGCTTTCTGACGCATCTGCAGTAGATGACTTGTGAAAACATTGTGACGAAAGGAGAAAATTGCTCTTGATTTTTCATATTTTTGATAAGATTTATTGTTGCCTGCTGCATATGTGTTGTTTGTTGGAAATGGTTAACATAAAATGCTTAAAACTGAGTAAAACATTACTGATTGGATTCCGTTTAACTCTTGCACTACCGAATTTCACAAAGTTGAAAATTGGACCAATCCATCTAGACTTATCTAGTATTGAAAAAGTCCATACCGATTTCATGAAATATATATTACATGTAAAGAAAAGTACACCTAATGTGGTGCTATATGGTGACCTCGGTAACCATTAAGAAAAGAATTGTAGACTTTTTGTATGGCCTTATAAATAATGTTAACAAAATATCATCCTCAATTTATAAAATTATTCATGCAAATTTCAATAACAGAAATAGTTATAACTATAAAAAGGCTAAAATGTGCTAAAACAATATTTGATAGCTGCGGTCTGAGCTACATTTGGAATTACCAATATTATGTTGGTTCAAAATCAATGTTGGTAAATGCAATCGATAAAAATGTTAATGTGTTGCCACCAATGACAATGACAATGACAATGACAAATATTTATTGAAAGTAATTAGGCCACCGGCCCATAGTACGAAGCATTATATTTAACAAATAGTATATAGCTGAGAATGATGTCCTTATCATGTTTTCATTAACATATATATGAAATATGAAAGTTTTTTTATGATATCAGGATTGTCGTTTTGAAGCAATGTATAAAAATCATCAATGTTGGTGTCACCTACATACATACCAATCAAATAAAAATACAGTTCTTAATTGATCAAACTTTTGGCATTGAAATAACACATGAAATTCACATTCAATAATGTTTTTCTTTAACTTTTGAAAACAGTAAATGCATATCCTTAGTTCACGATCAATATTATTGTGACGACCAGTTTCGATGCCAAATTTGTGGTTCGAGCAACGGAATTTAGCAACAGCTATTCTATATTTGAATGGGATGTCAATCAACAGATATCTTTCAGTATTTAGCAGAGATTTATAGTGTTTGTAATGATGGCAACGTCCAGATGCGTTGATTTGTACATGCCAGTTTTGTTTGAAACAGTCTATCAAGCGCTGTTTAAAACATTTGACAAAATGGCTGGCGTTTCCAACGTCCTGTGCAATCCAAACATAGCTAAAACCATAGAGAAAAAGTAAGTTTTTGACGTAAGTACTCCAGGTTCTTCGTCCAACATCATCCAAGGATTTTTGCATTAAATAACAATTTCGACCAATGCATTCAAACATGGCAAGATTTAACAAGCACCCCAAAATGCCTTAATTTTCGACTATACAAGTTTGAACATAAATTTGAAGACTTTTACAACATCCTTGATGGTAAGCTGTTTCAATCATTTATCAACTTTAGAGTGTGCAATAGCCACTTGCTAATATAAAAAGGCCGTTGGCAAGGCATTCCTCGGCATCATAGAGTATGTATGCATCATCTGTAATTATAACAAATCAGCGGACGAATTCCATTACCTTTTTAAGTGTGAATATTTCGGTGATAATGGGTCCAAAGTAATAAATAAATCTCTATGCATAAATCCAAACAAGCACACGTTTAGAAAAATCATGAACTCTACGAACAAACAAGCATTAACATCTCTTTCAAAATGCATCCATGCTGTGTCGAAGAAATGCAAAGAAACCACCTGACAATGTACTTTACATTCCCTATTAACCCTTTGAATGTGCTAAGAATAATATTACTGGACATTTCAGCAGCATGTTGTCATCAGGAAAGGCGTTATTATCATTTAATATGTTTGTATTTTTGTTTTGTTTTGTTCTGTTGTCTCTCTTCTCTCTCTTACGTTTTATCTCTACATATGAATCCTGTATACAGCCTGGTATTCACTGTATATGTAAACATATATAATAATTACCTCATATCACATTTAACATGTGCTGAGTGTATGTATTAAACTTTGAAACTTTGAAACTTTAATTACAAATAAAAATAAAATCCATCTTTCGTCCAACAGGAAATTTTGTATAATTTAATGTCTGAGTGGCAAACAATGCAGCTAAAGATTAAATTCATGTTTGCATGGTAAGCGTACTTTGTAGATCTGAAAATGTGCACAACTTTTATTAACTATCTGCAATATTGCTATTCACCTTGAATCCCATATCAGATATCTACCATATTGCTATTCATCTTGAATCCCATATCAGATATCTACCATTTTGCTATTCATCTTGAATCCCATATCAGATATATATCATTTTGCTATCCACCTTGAATCCCATATCAGATATATATCATTTTGCTATTCATCGTACATACCATTCCGCTGTCTACCAGTTTGCTATGCATCGGAAAGCACTTGTTCAGCTATTTAAAATTTTGCTATTCTTCGTACATACCTGTCCGCTTTCTACCAGTTTGCTATGCAGCTATATGAAATGTTGCTATCCACCGTGAATCCCTTTCTGCTGTTTATCAATATGTTATCAATCGTGAAACACTATCAGTTATCTACCATTTTGCTAATAAAATGTGTACCAGTACTACTGGTCCATTCATTCTGACATCAGCTAGTCAGTCGTAATGCTAAACCCGCAACCCTGAGTGCCAAGGAGAGCTGCCATTACTACGATCTTCAAAGTATTTAGGCGCTCAAGTTTGCGAGTGTCAGGATAAGCTTACGGGAAACACTTGTAATTTACTCAGGGAACGCCGTCATATGTCTGAAATATCGTTGAAAGCAGTGTTAAACAACAGAACTCAAAGAATGTTGACATTTCGTTGTCCTTGAAAAACAGCGCCCTATGAAAAATGACAGTAATTGCCTTACATGTTCTATCTTTTTTTTCCAAGACACTAAACTCATCGTCTACTAGCTTCAGGCGTTGTTCGATTTAGACGCTGGTATTAATTTTATTGTGAAATATTCATAACGTAGTATAAGTCTGCGATAAAAATGGCTTACTTGTTTTCCCAATAAAAATTCCAATGTGTCGACGTAATATTGTTCGTATATCTAAAGTTTAACCCGTTAACCGAATAATAAATTGCATTGGTCTGGAAAAACACAAAACAAAATGAGCCGTGCTCCAGGAAAGCCAGGCTTATCGTACAAATTAAATGTGTAGATAACTATACCAATTTGTTAAGATGTTTACGACTACAAATGCAATTTGATGGTGAGGTTATCAAAATTAGTCTACTGCAATGCATGTGAAAATAGCAGTGAAATTATGATATTCCTCCGAGATAAGTAAACCTAGTTTATTCATAGCGATATTAAATTCAAGATAAAGAGTCTAGTGATGTTTGCCATTGTGTTATATGAAAGCCAACGACAACCGTCCCGAAAAACATGCATAAACCTTTTAATTCCATTTTATCCAGAATTAAAGTATCCAATTTCAAAGAAGATGTATGTTTAAATGCAAGTAAAATAGATGATTAGAGTTGAAAACATCTTTGTTAACCCCTTCCCTCATACGACAATTCTGCAGCAGACGACTTTGAACATATTTTGTCAAAACATAGAAAATCTCCATAGTTGAATGGATAACCTATGACAAAAAGTGGAAAACATTGTGGCAAAAGGAGAAATTGCACGTTTTGTGCAATTTCTTCTTTTGTCACTATGTTTTCAAAAAGCCATCTGCTGCAGAGGCGTCAGAAAGCGTCTATATGAGGGAAAGGGTTAAAGGATAAGTTGAAGGGATTTCTACTTTTGTCACAATGCTTTCAAAGGCCCTTTGCTGCAGATGATTGTATATGTGTTGCTTCGTGAAATTGTGTCTGCAAGCATGTAAGGTCACCTAATTATAAGCAACGTGATTTCTCACTCGGCATATCCTTTCAGAAAGTGTATATTTCGCTAGAAATAAACCACCTCATCATACAAAAACGACTTTCAAGTCCCTTTAACTAGCTAAGATTTATGTAAGCCTGCGCAGCCTGATCAGGATCTTCCTTGTCCGCCATCTAGTTGTGACTACACGGGAGAAAAACAATTACTTTATAAAAAAAAATAGGACAGTAAAAGTATTAAACTTTAATGTAACTGTCTTTGATAAAAGGAGGCTGTTTTTTATTTGACGCGGCAAATCTTCCCGGGGAAATTTCAGCGCAAAGGAATTACTCCGCTTTGAAGTATTTGTTCCGCTTTGGAACTATTTGATTTGGCGGAGCTTTATTTCGGCGGAGCTGCCTGTGTTATTAGGAACGTAGAAACTCCGAAAAACGGTTTATTAATTATGTCAACTCTGGAACGGATGTCTGTCGGCAACCGTCCCAAACATCAGAGTGCCCTTGGGCAAGGCACATTTTCTAGCCTAGTACTGGTTTGTTCACCCAGGGAACATGAATAATTAAATTTAATTGCGCGCTAAATGACCTTAGCTGTCGATGCGCCATAAAACAATATACATTCATTCATTCATTCCAAACATCAGATAATAATGCAAATTATGGCCCTTTATTATTTGACTCCGAAATTCTGGTTAAATTCGGTGGTATAGTCGAGATAGTCGAGCACTGTCTTATAGGGGACAGCTCTTGTTACAAGTATGGAAACATTACGAGGGCTCGGCGTGAAACGGTTGTAACTAAAAACCTATTTTGACCTAAATTGCCATTGTTTACAAAGAAAAACGATTTAACGCTTATAAAGATTTTATGGCGAGGTGATTAACCTTGTTAAAAAAAATACCAATTTGAGTTACAACCGTTTCACGCCAAGCCCTCGATTAGTTAACCTCCAAGACGTAGGTTGTGTCATCTTGCAAACGAATCTGCAGCAGAGGATATTTGACTTTATATAGGCAAACATATCGAACATATCTTTCTTCTTTTTTCGTAATGTTTTAAAACGTCTTCTGTTGTAAACGTCTCAGATTGCTTAGGATGCGTTTTTAAAAAATGTTAACTGTTTAATGTCGGGTTACAGTGACGTGTCGAATCAGTCTCAACATCCTGATTTCTATATTCGTAACTGAATGGTTTGGTTTGTTTATGTGGTGTTTTTCGTCGCTTTCAACGGTTTTTCAGTTATATGAATGCGTTTCCTGGGTAAATAACCTCTACTACCGGTTTTATTTATCCTAACACTGATGTATCAGTCTCGCAACCATGCACGCCATGCCTAACACTGATGTATCAGTCTCGCAACCATGCACGCCATGCCTAACACTGATGTATCAGTCTCGCAACCATGCACGCCATGCCTAACACTGATGTATCAGTCTCGCAACCATGCACGCCATGCCTAACACTGATGTATCAGTCTCGCAACCATGCACGCCATGCCTAACACTGATGTATCAGTCTCGCAACCATGCACGCCATGCCTAACACTGATGTATCAGTCTCGCAACCATGCACGCCATGCCTAACACTGATGTATCAGTCTCGCAACCATGCACGCCATGCCTAACACTGATGTATCAGTCTCGCAACCATGCACGCCATGCCTAACACTGATGTATCAGTCTCGCAACCATGCACGCCATGCCTAACACTGATGTATCAGTCTCGCAACCATGCACGCCATGCCTAACACTGATGTATCAGTCTCGCAACCATGCACGCCATGCCTAACACTGATGTATCAGTCTCGCAACCATGCACGCCATGCCTAACACTGATGTATCAGTCTCGCAACCATGCACGCCATGCCTAACACTGATGTATCAGTCTCGCAACCATGCACGCCATGCCTAACACTGATGTATCAGTCTCGCAACCATGCACGCCATGCCTAACACTGATGTATCAGTCTCGCAACCATGCACGCCATGCCAAGGAGGGGAGCCATTACTCCAGAAATCGAACTCTGGTCTCCCGCTCTCTATGTGTTATTTCTAACGACTACATCACGGGAACGGTATGGATGATTTTTGTCTCTGGCATATTATAACTTCTGGGTAATAGCATATACATATACCTATACGTATCGAAACTCTATAACTTTGAAAACATTATCAGTGCTCAGAACACTTTTGAGTTGCTATTGACCAGTTAGGTTTCGGAAGTATAACACTTTGGAAACGTTCCTCCCTATGCTCATGACTCTCGATTGGTCAATTTCGAGAATGAATTTTCTTCTGACCAGTTACCAGTACTACTGGTCCATTTATCCTGACACCAGCCAGTCAGTCGTAATGGTAACCCCGCAACCCTAAACGCTAAGGAGAGAAACGTACTATTTCTAATGATCCGACCGGGGTTCTAACCCGCGACCTCCCCCACCCGAGGTGGACGCTGTAACACTTCAGAACCGAGGCGGTCCCGTTACGGAGAGTCAATAAGACGACCGCCCCCATTTATATCGCCAGTTGCTTCTTATATGTACAAACACTATTGTAATACCAAAGAACAGTTATTATTGAGCAATAATTCTGAATATAGGGTAAACTTTTATAGATTTGGTGCCAGAAACTTGAGCACAAATTCTGAATACAGAGTGTAGATTTACAGTTATGCTGACAGAAACTTGAGCACAAAATCTGAAAACAGAGTAAACTGTTATAGATTTATATAATTGTGGAACCTGTTTATATATTTACTTGTAAATTTTGAAACATCGCAAACTATGACCAATTTCTCTATGTTCTTAGACATTGTCGAATAAAAGTTTTATACGAATTAAATGTCGAATACACTATGATAAGTGTTTATTAATATAGACGTTCCACGAGAAAACCAACACTATGGACTATGCGGAATGTATCGACCTAGATCAGCCTGCGCAGTCCGTTTAGGCTAATAGGCCGACACATTCCGTCTCAGTGGGATAGAGGTATAGAGGAATGATTCCTGAAACAGAAAATCCACAGGAGGCGAAACGTGTTTGACCGGGTTAGCCTGCGCGGCATGCTTAGGTTGATCCGGATCAAAACTTTACGCAGAGTCTAAAATGTTGGTTTTTCTCGCGAAACGGCTCATTACATAAACACAGTAAACACATTCGCACGCAGTGCCTTATCGCGACGTAATGAGTTATTTCTAATCATACAAATTGCATGTTTCACATTTTAATAATACTTATTAGCTTATCTCTTGTGCACAGCGTGTCAAGTTAAGTCGTATTGCGGTCATTAAAGGGATGCTTTCGATGAAAACCAAGACATTGCAATATTTCAGAGAATTTCCTCGTCTATGAAATGTCACTTCTTAGTGAATGTAGGTGAATATTATTCACTTACTAAACAGTGAACATTACTCACGATTTGGTGAACACTTCTCAGTGAATATAGGTGACCATTACTCACGATTTGAACACTTCTCAGTGAATCTTGGTGACCATTACTCACGATTTGAACACTTCTCAGTGATCTTGGTGAACATTACTCACGATTTGGTGAGCACTTCTCAGTGAATCTTGGTGAACATTACTCACGATTTGAACACTTCTCAGTGATCTTGGTGAACATTACTCACGATTTGGTGAGCACTTCTCAGTGAATCTTGGTGAATCACGATTTTACCGAGCATTTCTTAGTGAATATAGGTGAATATTACTCAATATTGCAGTGAAAACAACCTACGAGTTCGGTTATAATTTCTCAGTGCAAAGGGGGGATATTACTCACTAAAAGAGTGAACTCTACTCGGTATTTTCCGGAAATTAATCCGGAGAATACCGGAAAGTACCATCGTCATAATGAAAAAATGCACCTCATTTATTGTTGTATACACCATGTTCATGTATGGACCGAACATTATAAAATAGAATTTGCTGTTTGCGCCATGATTATAGCCAAATGCATTGCGTACATGGTTTTTTATGAAGACATTAGGAATATTTCACCACGTATAGAATTAATCCCAGACACTGCATATATTTAAATATCTAGCATACCTATTGACCAATATACACCGTATAAACGTAAAACTGCTGCATATAATCAAACTACCACCACATGTATCGGAACACTGACTGCATATAATGTAAGTTGTACTGCATGTAATATTGTTTTTATCACATATGGCGTTGTTTGCACACCATACACTGGTTATTCTACTGTATCGACACATTATTTTTGCCATGCATATTATTAAATAACCACCAATTATAACAGAAAAGGCACTGCACATCATGAACAATGTACTTTGTCAAATGAAATATGTACCTCGTATACATGAAAATACAATACAACATAATAAGATAGTACGTCACGAACTGACTCACCTTAATCTGTATTGTTTGCAAACACCTCAATATCGACATTGGCACTGAAAGCGTTAACCCTTTCCCTCATATAGACGCTTTCTGACGCCTCTGCAAAACGAGCAATTTCTCCTTTTGTCACTATGTTTTCCCCTTTTAGTCATAGGTTATCCATTCAATTATAGAGATTTTCTATTTTTTGATAAAATATGTTCAAAGTCGTCTGCTGCAGAATTGTCGTATGAGGGAAAAGGTTAAACGGGTCAAAATGAGAACTTTTCTCCAATCAACACAATATACAGTAGACGAGTTTGAAAACATTAATGTACTAATATAGAAATTCTCTATAAATTAAAGTAATACTATTGAATAGTGTTGAAATCAGTGTGTGGCAAAAGGAGCATTTGCCGTACTGAAATTCACCTCGGAACGAGGAAAGTCCGAATTACTTTCGTCAACAGTATAGGGTTCTCTTGGATTCGAATCGGTCCCGGTTGCACGTGAACCATCCGGGCTACTTTGGGTGTTGTAATACTTGGGTTTTAAATTTGAAAAGTGTCGATAAACTCTTTCACACATGCAGCTATTCCGCAGCAGACGATGTTGTCTATAACTAAACAAAGATATGACAATGTTCTATAATTGAAGGTATACTTATCGAATAGGGTTGGAAAAATTGTAGTAAAAACAGAAATAACTCATTAACAATATTTTCAAATGTCGTCTGCTGCACATAGTTCAAACTGTGACTAGTCAATGCGACACGCGTCATTTGTCTTCTACTAATGGTTAAAGTCAATATACCAATAGTCTATGTTGAAAAGAAACCAGTTTCTTTGAAATACTGTTGTGTGGAGTACTTGTGCGAGAAATCCAGGAATCGAATAGGTAGACAAACTGGCCGCCGTGATATGACTGAAAGATTGTTGCAAAATGTGGTTATCTAAATAAATAAATTAATCAATCAATCAAAATGCGGCTGAATATCCACAATTTGAGTGCCCAGGAGCGTATTCAGATTGTCCTATCACACCGACTTCTCGGACATGTGATAGCCGAATTAATCAATCAAATTACAGCTTTTGACTTGCACTCGCTGATCACTTGGAGTGTTACGACAAACGGAATGCATCTTGAATATGAACATTTGGAGTCGACTCTTTCAGCGCCACAGGCAATATTGAGGTTTTTGCAAACAATGCAGATTCAGGTGAGTCAGCTCGTAACGACCTGTCTCACCTGAAATCGGCATTGTTTGTCTTTTAGTTACCAAAATACGCCTAATTTTTCATAAACTGAGAAATGGACATACCCGATTTTCAACATGGAAGAGTCTACTTTAAACAATTCGGCGCTGAAAGAGTTTAAAAAGCTTAAGGTATACACTGTTGGAAAATGGGAAATTTCTTGTTTTGAGCAATCATTTCGCATTTTCTCAACCAAAAAAATGATTTCAAATGACGTCTATATTAGGAAAAGGGTATAAATGGAATGGAATTTACATACACGTTGAGACGAGATGATTCGAACGATCAAAGGTATATAAGATGCTGCCTCATCGAATTGTGACTAACAAGCCATAACATATTATAAAGGTCAAAGGGAAACAATTCGTACTTCCCTCTCAATAGAAGAACATTTAGAATTCTTTTAGAAGCACTACACAGTTGGAAGTTACTTTTACTGCTACCCGAGGACACCCCATGTTTTATTCTCTCAATATTGCTCGTCCTATCCATGATCGTATTTTAGAATGATTTTCCTGTTAAACGACAGCCAGATCAATTATTATTAAAACATGGCAAGAATTCGCAATCTTAGTCAATATTATAGATTGATTGATTGGGGTTTAACGTCGTTTTTAACAATTTCTCAGTTATATCACGGCGACCAGTTCACCTACTCATGCATTTTCTGGTTTTCTCACACCAGTACTCCACACAACAATCTTCCCAAGCAACTGGCTGCTTATTATTATTATAGAAGGAATAAGCCTAAAAAGGAAATGTGATACAGGATACACAAATAAGGGCATAGAGAGCTAGTTTACCCTTAAAACATGAACCTTTAAAAACACGGCGGATAGTCTATAATGAAGACATTATTAGTCTCAAACAACCTGTGGCTACAGTCAGAAAAATAATGATACCACGTCGTTGTCATGCAATCTTGGCCGCGAAAGCTCGTATTTAAATGCTGTTGAGAAGCATTGAGAATTATTGTAATACAATAGTGCATTATTCATGCACATAGTTTGATAAGGACATGTATTGCTTGCAATCAAATAAGTAAATTACAAAGAATATTTTAGCGGAAAGTTGTAACGCTGATCAGCATTAGGGAATATTGGCCTGTATATATGTATGGGAACGAGTGTTCTCGTAGCAAACACATGTTATCTCTTTCTGACAAAGTAACATAGCTGTTCAAGTCCCTGGGTCAGTGCTACAATGCAACAGCTCGTTTGGGTCAATATACATCAGAATAAATTTTCAAAAAGCATGAATTATATGTCAACCCATTTCACACATACAACAGCACGACGAATTTAAAACATCTAGACAAAGAAATAGAAACTCTTTATAAATGAAAGTATAATTATTGAAGGTAGTTAAACACATTGTTGTAAACGGAAAAGTGCCCATTGTGGGTAACATGCGATTTTGCCTACAAGTTTTCAAAAGGTGTCTATTGTTGGAAATATGTATAGATGTAGGAAATGGGTTAAGAGATAAGGACGCTTTATCGGTCTTCCTTTGCTCCCTGGTGGCCCGTGAGAAAGCAGAAACGTCAAATTACATCATTTCGGTTCAACTGATTAAGAGGCACGTGACATTTTAAATGTGACGTTATAACATGGCGTACCAGTGTATCCGCATAATCTAAAAGATTCTACACTGTTTACCAATTTTCCATAGAATATTTCAGTGAACATTTACTTTTTGGATCCTAAGCATGGACGCATTCAAGTTGTTTCCTACAAGCATCACAATTGCATTAACTCTTTCAGCGCCACATTGTTTAAAGTAAACTGTTCCATGTTCAAAATCAGAAGTCACCATTCCTCTTGTAATAAGAGTTTTGGAATATTTTCATAGCTAAAAAGTAAACAATGCTGACTTCAGGTGAGACAGCTCGCTACGGGCTGACTCACCTGAATCTGTATTGTTTTCAAAGACCTCGATATTGCCTTTGGCGCTGAAAGAGTTAAGATTGTTTTGGTTTTTTTGCAGAGCACCGTCTATATCTGTCTAAATGAATTTTCTATATTTTTCAGGTGTGTTTTTACTCTGCTGGTGGCCTTTCTTTACTGTGAACATCATGCGTGCCATTTGCCTGCGTTATGAAGTGTTGAATTACCCAACGTGCGACATAGACGGTAACCTCATGGGCTTCTTCGTGTGGCTGGGCTATATCAACAGTTTTCTTAATCCACTAATCTATACGATATTCAACCCGGAGTTCAGAAAAGCCTTCAAGAAAATTCTCGCGCAGCCCTGTCCACCACGGTATTGAGACTGGCATCATGTATCATAATCCTCAGCGCGCATGTCGTAAAATGGTTGCGTAAACGGTAAACCGCCTTGCGTTCAGTTAGTGTTGCAGTTTGGTAGCTCTCGGTAAATGAAGTGAATAAGCTGTAATTCAATTTGTGGATGAGCTACCGTTTGTTACAGTATACTTTTATTGAACGCAGGACTGGTATAGATAAACAACCATCATTCGGGCGGAAGGTCATTCTACGAAGGAGTCGTTGCAAATCTATAGCCTAAAGAGTTCTCCCCTGTCCGCGATAGACGCATGGGAGATAACTCCAGGCTACACGTTTATTTAAACGGCCAACCGATACGACGTTTATCGTTAACCATTACGATCCTGAATATGACATAATATCGCTTCAAATTTACTGGGCGTTTTCGGTCAGCTAGTATAGGAATTGAGTACGGCCTTTATGAGAATGCATGAACTCCAAACTGTGAACCCCAAAAAGATAGTACATACTAATATGGGTCGCGTTAAGATATAACTCAAAACTCCCCACGTTCACGTCGTTATTAAACAAGGCTGTAATTGCAGTTAATGTGTGCTGAAAATGACGAAATCGTTACTCCTATATTTAGTTGTATGATATGTAAATTAAATAGTGGTTCTGGTGAAAGAACGGATTATGATATTAACATAGAATCTCTGCAAAGAGATAATAAATTAATGGATGTCGTTATCTACGTATCATTCTAGAGTAAATAATGTTCTATTTAGGTAAAAACTAGGTCACTTGAATGAATATTAGCATGGACGTGTATATATATCAATTGATAAATATCATCAGACGGGTATTTAGATTAAACTGTTAACGACAAATACGGAAATAGTGTACATAATAATGACGTTATATATGACGTCAACGCTGATGACTACATGTTGAGAAAAAAGATGAGCAAATATAGATCCATATCACTTGGAATGAATGTGATCATGTTACATAACAAGGAACGTTATATATATTGAGGTTTGTGGTGAGAATGAAACGAGAATAATTTAGCTATAAATAGTACTAGACAAGAGAAAGTTGATGCAAGGCATCAATGTCGCCGGAAAAGACTGCATTGATTAATTTTTTAACACACATGTATTCTTGACTTTCATTAGTCTAAACATACACATAATGTTTTCATAAGGACTAATTCCAGGATTTTTGAAATTCCACATAGATCTACAAATTTCAGGATATCTTTTGGTCAGGATTTTGGATGTTTTGTATTTGTCAATAAAACCACAACAAATTAATACATTTTGGGATTTAAATCTACCTGCAATACAAAGCTATTAAACCCTTTCCATGTCTGAAGCAACAATGAAAACCTTTAAATGCTTAAAACATTGAGAAAACGGTTAAATTGCTGAAGACATTAACTTCCTCCTTTTTAATAATAATTATAATAAATATTTCACAGATGTTAAAATTTATCCTCATATGTTTAAAAAGTAGACCACACTTGAAACAACATATCAGCTAAATTGTTTATATAAATCGTTGATGCATACAATATAAGTTTGGCGCAAGAGAAATGCCAGTTGCGAGTCCCATTACTATTTAATAGGTGGCAAGTATGAAATTAATTGGGTGCGAAAGAGCAGTTTTTCTTTATTTCTAAATCTATTGTTTATCAGAGTTTGTTCTTCTCTTAATTTGTTTCAAGCCAAATAAACATTTAATATCACATATATTTAATCATTTAAGTGTGTAATATTAGCTATCTATCTGTAATAAGGTGTTTGAGCATTTTTTCAAAATGTTGACCTTTGTTTCAGGATCGAGTCGAGTGTCAGACATCGAAGAAATTGAATAAAAAATCAGGCAAAGCTTTAGTGCATGTTTTATTCCACTGCATTCGAGAGAAAAAAGCATTTCTATAGTATCTTTCTTTCTCCTACATTCGACCCATGCACTCGACTCGTGACGTTTAAGAAATCAATTTGTCGTGCGACATTTTTTGTCTGCATAAGTCACTTTTCTTAGTTTACATTTTACTTCCGGTCACTTCGCTTTGTTTACATTTTGGCAATATGAAACTAGGTCACAAACTGAGGAAAAAGCGTTTCGACGTTCACGACCGATAAACAGGCTTATATTTGAGACATATTTTCACAAAAAAAATTCTTATTTGTTTCTGTTACCAGTTTATGTTGATACTTATCTATTAAAAGGAGAATTCGACGTGACTTACATAAAAGCAAGCAGGTGCGCGCATTGGTTAACGCACACACAGTAAGTACAGTAGTATATAGTAGCGTGTGCAAAATTTACAAATCTATGCGGGCGGTACTCGGTAGTGACGTAATCAACAGTTCTAGGTTAGAAACAGTTCATATTTTAGATATACACGAGTTAACATTATCAAATGAATTCTTCACAGATCAAGACATATTTTTGAACATGAAAATAACATTCAGTAAGTTAACATTACTATTGAAAGTAGAATTTGACGTGATTTTTATTTCAATATATCTCAATATTGACATATAGCAGTTGGTTGCAAGTCTAGCAGGGACCACATTTGTCTTCGTAAATAAGACAAAAACACTTAAATGCAAGTCAACAAAATGAAACTAAAAATACCTAAAACATCGAAATGTTTATTCCATTTTAGATGTGTCATTACTTAGTGTTTTTAAACAAACACAATTGTAATATGTTCAAAACATCTTAATGTGTTTCTTTTCAATAATTATCCCTCCTCCCATGTGATTTCCGAAAAGCTATTAAAAATAGAAGTCGCGGGCTTCTGCCCGGCGACTAATAAGTGCATTTCAGACAAGTGTTACAGTTTACATACTCGTGGAGAACTTCCGGAAAACCTATCGGGCCCAACTCGGCTATCTACGGGAAACACAATTAGTAATCCGACATAACTCGGTGATGTCCGGTGATACTCGGAGATGTCCAACCTGGAGCAACAATCAACTTTACTTTTGAACATGTTATGACTGCTTGATCCAATATCGCTCTTGAGATCATGAAGTGCGAATCACAACGGAGCCTGGGTAACTTGTCTACTAATAGTTTGGATTTATAATATATGTGAAGCGCGTCTTGCAATTTGGGATCTTGTTGTCTCTCCGTAGCACTTGGTATCTTATAAAGGTAGATTGTTGACGTAAAACTAATAGGGTTACACTTACTTGTTTTTAAACAAACCGTACATCTAGGGCTATTGTATACCGTCAGTGAAGGCATTGGTGGTGACACTATACGCATTGGTGGTGACACTGTACGCATATACACTTAGACCCCAATTCGCTCCACGTGTCTCATAGTTTAATTAGCCTCGTCGAGCCACGTGGTGCCTTGCGGCGTCTGCATACAGTGAACCTCGTGTAAGTCTGTGTATGCGCACAGTATCACAAGAGTCTTCACTGTCCGCTTGCGTTTAGGTTCGAGCCATGACAAGAAACTAGAACTGTAGTCCCACGGATGTTACTACCATATTCCTTAGAACGATCCTGTAACGGAGATGCAAGAAGACCCAAAATAGCCAGACTTGGCTCCTAGATATCCGTGAACGACGTCCTAGGTCCTAGGTCCTAGGTCCGATCTGAATGTGGTCTAGAAAAAACGATTTTGTTTATCCTTTTCATGAAACTGGCGATATTACACGCCTCTGAAGCAAGCGAAATTTGAAAACATTGTGAGAAAAGGATAAGTTGCACATTTTTAACAAGTTCTCCATTTTCCTAAATATTCAAATGTGTATCAGAATATCACTGACGTTATCATTTTGCATCGTTTGTTCGCAAAACAATTCTTACAATGTCATAGATCTACATAAAAGCGTTCAAATAATATATCACAATCTATGACTTAGCAACTGCAGTACAGCACAAGACATTCTCGGTTTCCCTTATATAGGAAATCGGCAGCATCATCATATGTGGTTGTTTACACTCGCCTATCGGCATAAAGCCATTTGGCGAGCAAAAGATTTAGAAAACGTCTTACCTAAAATGTTTAACCTTTTCCCTCTTTCTCACAATAGTTTTAAACGTCTTCTACTGCCCATGCGTCAACGTGCGTTTTCATGTGGAAATAGATTAAATACATGTTACACAAACGCCATAAAGATGCAAGGACAAGTTTGTAAAAAAAACAATAACGTAATATATTTTCAAGCCATGCGTAAACCGACATTCAAAACGGTTTCTTGTTAACCCTTTCCCACATACAATAAATATGCAGCAGACATTTCTGAAAATAACTTTGTAACAATTTTAGAACATCTCTATAAATGAAACTTTAATTATAAATTATAGCTGAAACTGTTTGGCAAAAGGAGGACATTTTTGAAGGGCAATCTCCCCTTTTGTTGCACTGTTGTCCAATGTCGTCTGCAGTAGATTCGTTCGTGTGTGGAAACTGGAAAACTTAATAATTCGTTATATCGTTTGTACATATCTTCTTAAGGTCAGACATTTGTAAAAAAAAAAAAAATTAAAAAAAAATGTAACTCGACAAAGTTGTCCTGATTCTGACCCTTTGTGACCTTTGTGCAAAATTGTGTATTATTTCGATTTATTATTTGTGTAGTATCGTGGGATAAACGACACACAGATACAATTTGGTGAAGGTGCGTGCAAGTCGCAATAACACATATGGGCCGCGTCTAGCGAATTGGGGTATTAATGACACTCCGCCTTGACCACAGGCGTCCGGGTTTTTCATTTTAAAGAAACATGGGCTAAAAAAACCAATACCTTGTTAATATATAACAAATAGTCTCTCTATATGTTCCTTATGCTATACTAATAATGACCATTATGTTATGATATAAGAAAATTCGGACCGTGTTACTATAAATAGCCTCTCTTTACGGTATTATGTTTCGATATGAACCATATAGAGGCCCTATGGACAATATAGGGAGACTATTTGTAGTATCTTAATGATGTGGGTTTCCCCCATATCTTTTCTCAAATGATAACTCGGACGCCTGTGCCATCATTTAACCTTTTCCCACATACAACAAATCAGCACCAAAAAACATAATGACAAAAACCTAAAAAATCTCCATAAATGATAGCTTAATTGTTAAATAAAGTTGAAAACATTGTGGCCAAAGGCAACAATGTATTCAAAAGTCGTCTGCTGCTATTGCGTCAAAATACATCTGCAGGTGGGAAAGAGTAAAGAAGATTTTGGCATAATACTACCTATATGTCCAGTTGTATGTCAGAATGTGCATTCAGGCATGAATAACATAAGTGTGTGAACAGTGAAGAAGCTGGTGTTATTGTGCATCCGTACCATCCGTACCATCCGCACCATCTGCACTGTCTCTTTCCCGTACACAAATGCATTAGGTACCCACATTTCTAGACGCGGTTTATTTATGTTTGTCCAAAGGTCAGGATCAGGTCAATATTGTTAAGTTATACATTTCCTGAATGGTGAGCAGGGAAGATCTTGGTTATACTGCAAGGAGGATAAGACCGATCTGGGTTTTCCACCGGTTTAAAGTTCCCGACGGTTGGTTTACTAATGACGCAGCTTGCATTTTGTTAAATATGTAAATGTGAAATAGATCTACATAAATACTTCTATGTGCTTGTTGTATTCTTTGGAACTGGTGACACGGTTGCGATTCCCTTACAATTTGATTAGCATGAGTAAGTTTAACTCGTTTTCTCGTACCAATACTCCACACGCCATTCTGTCCAGGAGACCGGCTACCTTACAACATATACTTTTAACTTTTATGAACGTATTTCGGCGCGTTTGCGAGCAGCATACGACTTTTGAAAACAGTGTGTGTGTGGGGGGGGGGGGGGGGGGGGATTTGTTTTATTGGGATTTTACGCCGCTTTCAACTTTATTTCAGTTATATCACGGCGACAGTTCACTAAATCATGATCCATGGGTAAACAAACCAGTACTAGGCTAGAAAATGTCCCTTGCCCAAGGGCATCTGAAACTCCACCTTCATAAATATTCCCATATTTCCCCCCAGATGTTTTCAAATTCGTGGTCTGCAGATATTGTGTATGTGTGAAAGGGTTAAATCAATTCGTGAAAGACGAATAACGTACATTTGAAAATAATGTAAATAATGTTTACCGAGCCGGACCGTTACCGACTGAACATCCCCAGTGGTGTAGTGGACTTTGGGGACAAGAATTCGATCCCCTATTTGACTGCAACGGATATTGTGAAGCCTATGTCCTCAATGTAGAGCAAGGCACACCGCTACTTTCGAGTCGAATTGCATGGACGACCCGACCCTATCAACAGTATTTCAGTTGTGCCAAGGCATTTCTACCGTGGACAAAGCGCTAGATTTCAGTTGTGCCAAGGCACTTCTACCCAGGAAAAAGTGTTAGATTTCAGTTGTGCCAAGGCATTTCTACCGTGGAAAAAGCGCTAGATTTCAGTTGTGCCAAGGCACTTCTACCATGGAAAAAGGGCTAGATTTCAGTTGTGTCAAGGCATTTCTACCGTGGAAAAAGCGCTAGATTTCAGTTGTGCCAAGGCATTTCTATCGTGGGAAAAGCGTTATATTTCAGTTGTGCCAAGGCATTTCTACCCAGGAAAAAGGGCTAGATTTCAGTTGTGTCAAGGCATTTCTACCCAGGAAAAGGCGTTAGATTTCAGTTGTGTTAAAGCATTTCTACCGTGGAAAAAGCGCTAGATTTCAGTTGTGCCAAGGCATTTCTACCGTGGAAAAAGGGCTAGATTTCAGTTGTGCCAAGGCATTTCTACCGTGGAAAAAGGGCTAGATTTCAGTTGTGTTAAGGCATTTCTACCCAGGAAAAAGCGTTAGATTTCAGTTGTTCCACGGCATTTCTATCGTGGAAAAGGCGTTAGATTTCAGTTGTGTCAAGGCATTTCTACCGTGGAAAAAGCGCTAGATTGCAGTTGTGCCAAGGCATTTCTACCGTGGAAAAAGGGCTAGATTTCAGTTGTGTTAAGGCATTTCTACCCAGGAAAAAGCGTTAGATTTCAGTTGTTCCACGGCATTTCTACCGTGGACAAAGCGTTAGATTTCAGTTGTGCCAAGGCATTTCTACCCAGGAAAAAGCGCTAGATTTCAGTTGTGTCAAGGGACCTACACTCATAGTAAACGTGTGTAAAGGGCTGCCTTCACAGCCATGCACAGGGTCCAAACGAATTCTACTTTACAGACGTTTTTTGATACCTTCTTATCGTCTTATTGGCGAACATTACAGAGTCGGAGCAGATTGCATGGATAGGCGGACTGATCCAGATCTTCACTTGTCGCAAATGTATTTCAATCGGTTTTGCAGAACGACACTCATTTATCGTTAAATCCGCGCATTAGTCCTTCCGGTTCCGGTAGCCTTGTGGTGAAGGCATCCACTTCGGAAGCAGAAGGTGGTCAATGGTTGGAATCCCAGTGGCGACAACGGGGTTCGTTTTTATGTGGCCGTTTGGAGAATCGCAATATTATTTAAAGATGTAACCAAAGCGGTAAGGTCAATGGTAAGAATCCCAGTGGAGACAGCGGGGAACAACTTGGCAATCACCGTTTTAGTATGATATCCAACGATTGTATAGGAGACACTTTGATCAGTTAACATAAAAGCGTTATTCTGGAGTTACCTGCACCTATCAGTTACAGTATAGGCTCAGGCAAATACTAATTTACTTGATATGCGATATAGTCGCTATTACTGGCTCATTCAAGACGTACTTATATCAGACAAATACTAATTCACTTGATATGCGATATAGTCGCTATTAATGGCTCATACAAGACGTACTTATATCAGGCAAATACTAATTTACTTGATATGCGATATAGTCGCTATTAATGGCTCATTCAAGACGTACTTATATCATGCAAATACTAATTTACTTGATATGCGATATAGTCGCTATTAATGGCTCATTCAAGACGTACTTATATCAGACAAATACTAATTTACTTGATATGCGATATAGTCGCTATTAATGGCTCATTCAAGACGTACTTATATCAGGCAAATACTAATTTACTTGATATGCGATATAGTCGCTATTACTGGCTCATTCAAGACGTACTTATATCAGACAAATACTAATTTACTTGATATGCGATATAGTCGCTATTAATGGCTCATTCAAGACGTTCTTATATCAGGCAAATACTAATTTACTTGATATGCGATATAGTCGCTATTAATGGCTCATTCAAGACGTACTTATATCAGGCAAATACTAATTTACTTGATATGCGATATAGTCGCTATTACTGGCTCATTCAAGACGTACTTATATCAGACAAATACTAATTTACTTGATATGCGATATAGTCGCTATTAATGGCTCATTCAAGACGTACTTATATCAGGCAAATACTAATTTACTTGATATGCGATATAGTCGCTATTAATGGCTCATTCAAGACGTACTTATATCAGGCAAATACTAATTTACTTGATATGCGATATAGTCGCTATTAATGGCTCATTCAAGACGTACTTATATCATGCAAATACTAATTTACTTGATATGCGATATAGTCGCTATTATTGGCTCATTCAAGACGTACTTATATCAGGCAAATACTAATTTACTTGATATGCGATATAGTCGCTATTAATGGCTCATTCAAGACGTACTTATATCAGGCAAATACTAATTTACTTGATATGCGATATAGTCGCTATTAATGGCTCATTCAAGACGTACTTATTTATATCAGGCAAATACTAATTTACTTGATATGCGATATAGTCGCTATTAATGGCTCATTCAAGACGTACTTATATCATGCAAATACTAATTTACTTGATATGCGATATAGTCGCTATTAATGGCTCATTCAAGACGTACTTATATCAGGCAAATACTAATTTACTTGATATGCGATATAGTCGCTATTAATGGCTCATTCAAGACGTACTTATATCATGCAAATACTAATTTACTTGATATGCGATATAGTCGCTATTAATGGCTCATTCAAGACGTACTTATATCAGGCAAATACTAATTTACTTGATATGCGATATAGTCGCTATTAATGGCTCATTCAAGACGTACTTATATCATGCAAATACTAATTTACTTGATATGCGATATAGTCGCTATTAATGGCTCATTCAAGACGTACTTATATCAGGCAAATACTAATTTACTTGATATGCGATATAGTCGCTATTAATGGCTCATTCAAGACGTACTTATATCAGGCAAATACTAATTTACTTGATATGCGATATAGTCGCTATTAATGGCTCATTCAAGACGTACTTATATCAGGCAAATACTAATTTACTTGATATGCGATATAGTCGCTATTAATGGCTCATTCAAGACGTACTTATATCAGGCAAATACTAATTTACTTGATATGCGATATAGTCGCTATTAATAGCTCATTCAAGACGTACTTATTTACTACCATGAGAACAACGGGTATTAGACGAACAAAGACTACGCCATAAATGATACTAGTCGAGTGAATACAGTAGGATAAGGGTTTAAAGTGTAAATGGATTTCTGAACAAAATGTAACTGACAATTCGGCGGTATTTTAGGCAGGGGATTTTGAAACACAAAGACGTTTAAACTTATTTAGTTTTACATAGATTGAACAACAAACTGTCAGCTGGTATCAATCACACTCGAAGTCTGCTTCCTGAAGAAAGCGAAATAAGCTTTCATCTTACATAAATCACATTCGAAGTCTGCTTCCTGGATGTCTGACCAGTACTCGCGTAGTTGTGTATGGAACAAGCTCATAAAGGGATTCGAACTTGCATTATTTGGTACGAGAGACCAATACTCTAGCACAGAAATTACAAGTTATGGTTCGTGTATTGAATTGTATCTGAAATAAGGGCATATTCATGTTCAGTCGATCACTTTGACAAACGTTTACCTAAAACTGTGTTCAACGGCAAATTCGTTTCATCAGGACACTACATTCACTTTCCCGTATGTTTTTGCTTTCTCACAACAATACTTCATTTAACATTCTTCCCATATATTGGCTAAATTTTTACGCATACTTATAGTCAATTGGCGGATGATTTGTTTATTTGTTAGTTTATTGGTGTTTTACGCCGTTTTCAACAGTATCTCTGTTATTTCACGGCGACAGTTCACTTATTCAAGATCCCAGGATAAAAACAAACCAGTACTAGGCTAGGAAATGTGTCTTGAGAAAGGGTATCCGGTTCCAAATATCCGACGCTAACCACTCGGCTACAGTGGAATCATCAAATGTCCGTCATGTGAATGAATGCTGAGCTAACCATCGGTATTCGAAAGGTATGATTTTGCTTCTGAATTCCTTTCTCTAAAATGTCTGCTTTTTCAAAAAATATATTTAAATGTCGTTTTATACAGAGGTGTCAAAAAAGGACAGTGTCTCGACAAGAGTTAAGAAAACGTCTACAAAAGCGACGTACGCAAGCGGTTCATGTCCTATTAGAAAACCCAATAATTGGAAAACTATTTGAATATATATTCTATTTGCGTCATCAAATACCGAGAAATACAGAAAAAGATTGCATTAGAAAAAGACAGAACTTTTATATAAATTGCTCGTGGCTTATTTCATAATGTAATAGGTTTTAAACCCAAACCCACTTAAAGACGCATTTTGACGCCACTGCAACAAACAACTTTTGAAAAAAAATAGTGACACGATGATTTCTACTATATTGTTTTGTTATCTATATCGTACTTTCATGTATAGAAATGATCCATATGTTTGCCTAGATGACTTCAAAGTCGTCTCTTGCACATTTTTTTTGTATGCGGGAAAGGATTAAAGGCAACTGGTCATGTCTTATTATTGTGTACCTAATCTAATTCTCATCGACAAACATAGTTGTCAATGCTTTTAAATATATATCTTTATACCGTTAATAACTTATATTTGCACATACAGCAAGTCTACTACAGATGAATTTGAAAACACATTTAGGCAAATGTCTATATAATTAATGAAAATAAATAATGCAAGTCGGTTGGATTCCCTGGAGCACCGCTAAACCGATTGATTGATTGATTGATTGATTGATTGATTGATTGATTGATTCGTTGAGTGATTGTTTGGTGTTTAACGCCGCTTTCAACAATTGTCCAGTTATATCACAGCGTTTCATGGGTAAGTTATCAGTATTTATCCCGACACCAGGCAGTCAGTCGTGATGATAACCCCTCAATCCTGAGCGCCCTGGAGGGCATCTATTACTTTGGTATGACACGGTCGGGGATCGAACCCGCGACTTCCCGCGCCCGAGGCGAACGCTTTACCACTACAACACCGAGCCGCTAAATTGAGTACTGCTCTAAGAAAACCGACATTAGATCGTATGTATCTAAAGATGGTTTGTGCAATCATGGTATCTGACCTAAAAGCGTACACTGTATATCAGAAGCTTCTGGATCATGCACCCTTCGTTAACAACTCAAATCTGCATTCAAGAAGCAACTTATATCCTGTGTACAGTTGGATCAGAAGGCATGGACTAGCAGACAGATCATTTTGAGACATTTCTCACACACTAAAATTTTGTTACAGAGTAAAGAACTTTTGGAAATATGATTTCGTATTGGGAAAATGACAATATGGGTTTTGTTAAAAAGTAGGGAACATTTGAAAGAAAATAGAAATATGATTTCGTAAGAGAGTTAAAAAGGTTTGGAAAAATGACCCGTCGATCAAAGAAGAACCGATTTAACGTAATGACTCGGACAAGTAAAAAACTATTCAGGGGCCCAGTTTCTTCGTTTACTAACTGTATTATCGTGACGCGGGTCCCACAGAGACGCTTGCCTATTATAATCATTTTCGGGGAAACGCTTTGATTACTTGTTTTCGCTCGCAAATTACGTATTTTCTTGGTTTCTATTACATAGATAAAGGACACGTCAGAAATAATCACTGCATTAGCACGTGATTCGGCAACGATTTCGGCCATTGTCAAATTGAAGTCTGGAATGGAATATTATCTTGGAAGTCTTGACGGGATCTCGCGTTACATGGTCATGAGTAGTAAAGGAGGGTAGACCGGGTCATTTGGCAAATGACCCGGTCTACCCTCCTTTGGAGGGTATTTCGTCTCCAAAGGAGGGTAGACCGGGTCATGACCCGGTCTACCCTCCTTTTAAAAGGGATTTAAAGAGTAAAGGTATGAGGGGGAACTGGGTCATTTAAATAACTCTGTTATTTTGCGGCTGACCCGGTCTACCCTCCTTTGGAAGGAAATTCGTCTCCAAAGGAGGGTAGACCGGGTCAGCGGGGAAAAAGGTATGAGGGGGAACTGGGTCATTTAAATAACTCTGTTATTTTGCGGCTGACCCGGTCTACCCTCCTTTGGAAGGAAATTCGTCTCCAAAGGAGGGTAGACCGGGTCAGCGGGGAAAAAGGTATGAAGGGGAACTGGGTCAGCCGCAAAAGTTGGACTTAGTCGTTTTTTCAATCTGGAGGGTAGACCGGTCCGGTCTACCCTCCTTCGGAAGGATAGACCGTGGACTTAGTCGTTTTTTCAGGCCATTTCTGATGTTGGACTTAGTCGTTTTTCAATGACAAATTTGAAAAAGGGAGGGTAGACCGGGTCAGCCGCAAAAGTTGGACTTAGTCGTTTTTTCAATCTGGAGGGTAGACCGGTCCGGTCTACTCTCCTTCGGAAGGTAAATCATCTCCTAAGGAGGGGTAGACTGGGGGATGTCCAAGGAGGGTAGACCGACAGGTCGGTCTAGCTGACCAGTGCATTCCCCAGTCTACCCCTCCTTAGGAGATGATTTACCTTCCGAAGGAGGGTAGACCGGGCCGGTCTACCTTCCGAAGGAGGGTAGACCGGGCCGGTCTACCCTCCTTGATAGGATAGACCGTGGACTTAGTCGTTTTTAGGTCTTTTCTGATGTTGGACTTAGTCGTTTTTCAATGACAAATTTGAAAAAGTTGAACTTTCTAAGTATGTGGTGTGGCCCTAAAAAGGGCCTTTTTTTGTTTTTCGGGGTGTTAAAGTCGAGTGGCATTGACATATGTTTTTTCTGGTAAGCTATGTCATATTATGGATTGTTTTTAGGAATATCAAAAAAACAAACACAAAGATTTATGATTAAATGAACTTTTTATTGAACTATGAACTATGAACTATGAACAGTGAACAACATATTTACAATACAGTTTTTACAATAAATTTTTACAATAAAGTTTTTAAAGTCTTTTCATGTATTGTTTTTCCATAAATCTGTTTGAACCAAATGGTTACATTTCGATCGTTTCTGTGATGTTCGGTTGTCCTAAATGTTTGTTGTAGACATTTCTGTAGATTGTTTCCTCTCGCTACTGCATTCAGTACAAATATACAGTAATATCCACACACTACACCCAACAAACTTTGAATAACTTGTTTGTTGTATGTCCATGATGGTCCGGTCTAATGAAGGGGAACTGGGTCATTTAAATAACTCTGTTATTTTGCGGCTGACCCGGTCTACCCTCCTTTGGAAGGAAATTCGTCTCCAAAGGAGGGTAGACCGGGTCAGCGGGGAAAAAGGTAAGGGAGGGTAGACCGGGTCAGCCGCAAAAGTTGGACTTAGTCGTTTTTTCAATCTGGAGGGTAGACCGGTCCGGTCTACCCTCCTTCGGAAGGTAAATCATCTCCTAAGGAGGGGTAGACTGGGGGATGTCCAAGGAGGGTAGACCGACAGGTCGGTCTAGCTGACCAGTGCATTCCCCAGTCTACCTCTCCTTAGGAGATGATTTACCTTCCGAAGGAGGGTAGACCGGGCCGGTCTACCCTCCTTGATAGGATAGACCGTGGACTTAGCCGTTTTTCAATGACAAATTTGAAAAAGTTGAACTTTCTAAGTATGTGGTGTGGCCCTAAAAAGGACCGTTTTGTTTTGTTGGGGTGTTAAAGTCGAATGGCATTGGCATACCAATTACCCAGTGAAGTACCTATGAGAACTGCAAGGAGACAGAACTCATAAGTAGCTTTTGCTATCATCACTCTGACTAAATACACCCCATCTGGATAACGAATTGTATCAATTTCCCGAGGTAGTCTCCGATTAACGTATAATTCAGTAAATATATTATACAGTCTACGGCCAACGTCAATTAAATCAATGAAGACTTTTAACACACCTCTGAATAATTACATGTTGATATCGATGAGTTAAAAAGAATGTGTGGATTGAAAATGACGTTCTGCTATTTATACCGTTAGGTCGGATTGAACTACATTTTGACTCAGAATTAAGCTTGACCAATGAAATAACTGAACGTTATTCTATGAAAAGTTGTGGGGCACAACCTAGTGTAAATACATGTTTTCAAATGTTTTTTCTGGTAAGGGATTTAAAAAACAAAAATGTATTTTTGAACTTTTATTTTGTCTTAAGATAAAATATACACAATGACAATTTGAAAAGTTGAAACTTTTCGAGACATTTGGTTAGCCCTTACTCCTCACATGCCCTTTTACGTGATTGTTTTGGGGTTTTCTCTTTCTGGATCTTGAACTTGTCAATGTGATCGGAATGTTCGCCTTTCCCAGTAACTGTTGAAATTCTGTATGACTCCTCACATGTCTTTTTACGTGTCTGTTTTGGAGTATCATTTGTTGATTTCCTTTTGCGAGGTGATACAGAGAGTTAAAATGTTCCTCCGCAACACCAGTTGAAATGTTGAAGATTGTACTGCATGGTTTTGTCGCTGACAGCTTACTGTCATCCGCGTTGATCTAGTAGAGTTAGTATAAAGTCACTCAGACTTTACCTTTCAACTTCAAAACATACTGGTACTTTCATAAAGGTAGGTGTATATCTCCGATCCGTAAATGTTTTGTAGATATATCTGTTCAAAGTCTTTTAATTCGTCGGACTGCTGTTGACTTTTCTCAATTCCGTTAAAAGCTTTTCCAACATTGAATATTGACGACTGTTTACTTTATGCAGTTCTGTTAACATACACTCTGAAATCATTGATAGGCTGTGTTCATACGTGTTGTACAGGTTGATAAAGTGTCACTCACCGGTCAGTAGTAGTTGTCAGGTGTTTCTTTATCAGTATACGTCGAATGGAGTCGTTATTCTAGTGGGTTGTCGATAGTTCGTTCGGTTGTTCTCTGGTTTGGTTGCCACAGTTGGTTAGCTTTGTTGTTTCTAGGAAACGCGACTGTCCTGTACGAAGTACTGGAGAGAAGAGATCGAATCTGGTGGCTACCGTGATGACGTCAGAAAACTCCCATCATGCAACAGTCTTAAGAACCCAATGTAATGCAATGTCCCACAAGGATACAAATCTACTTTCACAACACTCCCCCCGGTTCTATCATTAGACCCAACCCGGGAGAATGCTTCTCGGTCTGACATTGCACCCAAACGGGTATTCGTACCATTACCATGACAAACAGTTGTACCAACTCCAATACATTTGTACCAATACCATAACAAGCAGTTGTACCAATACCATTACCAGCAGTTGTACCAATACCATTACAAATTGTTGTACCAGTACCATGCTTGATCGTTGTACCATTGCCATTACGGATTGTTGTACCAGTACCAGGATTGATCGTTGTATCATCACTCTGTAATCATTCAGAACTCGTTTTTAGGAATGTTGTCTTGTCTAAAGCAAGTGGTTACCAGTCATAGTCATCCCGTCATACTAACACGGGTACCCATGACCAACAAACCACGAGCTACCGGTAGAGGCGTTGAGCATTAGCAGTGGCTGTTCGCAGAACATCTTCCCAAGATTCATCCAACTTTGAGGCCACCACGTCTGCCACCATTCCCAAAAGACTGGGCGCACTATAGGTCGCCGGACCATTCTCACGGACGCTCTGGGCAAAGGTAAAGTAGGGCGCGTCTGTTTCCAGCAGTAATCTGGTTGGTTTTACCTTCTTCAAACCTGATAAACCTAACTTGCCCAAAGAGCCCGCTAGCTGGGTATATCCGAAATAACAGTGCGGAAAAGCATCCGACCACATCTGCACCACGGATGAGGATCCACTGAAGCAATGGAGGTGGATTGGTTGGTTGCGGGGTAGCGTAATCTTCATCTGCATAAAGGCAGAGCTGTAAATGAAATCCCCACTTCCTTCGGTACCCCTACAATGAATCACCACCACATGTTGCAGTTGGACTTTCTTTAGCATCCGGTCGAATACTTCACACTGTTTCGCCCATGTTTCCGTCCTCGCTGAGAAATCCAGACCAATCTCTCCCACGCCGCAAATGTTTGGCGATCGTAATAAATGGTCCATCTGGTTCTCAGCTGCCGATGTGAACTGGGCGACCTTCTTCGGATGTAGACCTATAGTGACCCTCACTCCTTGACCGTGCAGACTAGCAACTTCCTTAAGGGTAGGGTAAGTTTGGGGATCACAGAAATTCGCGGTCGCTCCAACAACCGTAACACGGAACTGGTGCGTAGACTGTACTGACCGACAAATCTCTGTAAAACTGGCATTTAACTGTCCTGCCGCAATCCTGGTCCTATCCAAATGGAAATGACTATCAAATGCTTCGGGTAAAGCTCGTCTCACCTGCTGTACGTTCCCAGGAAAAACAATATCCGTCCCGGTTGAAATGTTTTGAACCGCCGTCAACGACCTTTGTTGGATAACAAACTGTGTGCAAAGACTTGCACGATGACGTGGCTCTAACCTGGCAACCAGAACATACATTGCCCTCCAATGAAACAGCATAGCAGGACTACTCAATGGGCACAGGGTATACGCTTCCGGGATGGTCATGCCTCCCTCTGCACACAGAGCAGCAACAGCCTTAATAATGTATGGACTCATTCCTGGGTTGAGGTCGGTTGATAGAAGTTCTGTACTTTCTATATACATGGCTAAGTGGTGAAGAGTGGAACATCCTCCCAACATCCATCCAGCAATCAACTTTAGGGCAGAGAGTCGTCGTCGATTCAAGTCGTCGTTGAGGGGAAGAAGATCATCAAAAATCTCTGGCAAGTGACTTCTGAGCACATGTATCTTAAGATGAGAGAAAGGAAATACACACCCTTCCACCAGGCAGGGCATGTTCTTAATTTTCTCTTGCATCATTCTCTTACGCCTGGAGCGCTTTGATGGAGGAGACAGACATGGATTACTATGAACTGTCAGAGATCCCTGACCATCTTCAACCCTTCGCTTGTCCGGTCTTGTAACTGTCTTTAAAGCAATGGGTAATGAGCTAGTCTGCACAGGTCGGGGTTTCCGTTGAGTAACATCAATTCTTGCTACTTCCTTTCCCACTGGCTGCTTACTCTCCGAATGAACGGGCCTGCGGCGCTGAGAGAAGGAAGTATTACTGATCCTTACAGGCAATCGAGAAGGCGTCGTAGAAGGCGTCCTCAAAGGTGTCGTATGGTGCAACCTAGAAGGCGTCTGGGAAGGCGTCTCGATGAGTGTCTGCAAAGATATAGCTTCTGAGTAGGTCTTCACTGGAAGTGAAACTTCAGGCGTCTCGGATGGCGTCATGTAAGGCGTCTCATCCATAAAAAACAATGGCAGTGGGGTGTACGCAGATGGCATTACGAAAGGCTTCAGAGGAGGCGTCCCAGGCGATGTCTCGGAAGGCATCGCATGGGGCGTCCCACCAGAAGTCAACGCAGGCGGCACCTGGAAAGGCGTCCCAGAAGGCGTCTCCAAAGGTTTCCTAGAAGGCGTCTGGGGTGGCGTCTTGACAGATGTCTGTTTACCAGTCGAGGATACAGGAGCCGTTCGGTGGGATCTTCGTCGCACAGAGAACGCAGCAGGCCTACTTCTTTTCTCCGGCAAGGTTCCTGCGCTATATTTTGAGGTTCCGCATGAACGCCTCGCTTTTGATGTGGAAGAACTGTGTCCCCTGTGCTCCTTGGACCCATATTCCTTCTTCTCTTCCCATTGGGCATCCTTCTTTGCAGGATATCTCACAGGTGAGAATCGGCGCACCATGGGAATTACTTCACACGGTTCCATTTCCATTGGCTCCGGCTGTCCAGAGGTTACCCCAATCTTCTCCGTCTCATCTCGTCTCGGTGACGACCCCAAAACCTCATCAAGGATTTCGTAATCTGCCAGCAGATCCAGACAGTCCTCGCCTCCTGCTGGGGTCTCACTCAGCCCTGTAGCGGCATTTGTAAAAGAGCGGGGAAGATCTGGGTTTCCTACCAGACGGATATCCTTACAAGGACCTGTAAACGGAGCGCTGGGTCTGTTTTTCCTGACATGTACATTATAGATGTTTACTGAAATCCAATCAGGGTTCTGAAAAGCCAGATCCATTGCTTGTTTCGCCACGTCCTTCAGCCAGTCCGACCTACTCATAGTATGGGCTAATCTTACCTGTGCCAGCAGGGCTGATTCAAATTCAGTCTGTCTACCAGCACAGAGCAAGATGTCCTGAACCAGGTTCCTCTTGGACACCAAGATACCGTCTAGAGCCTGTTCTTTAAGCGTTTGAAGAAAGTGGGTCATCGTTTTAATCTGTAAAAATAGAAAGGGAATCGAACATGATTAATTTACGCACTACTGCCAGTCATGCACTCCCTGCACTTATATTTGTGAATATCCAGTGCATCCGTAGCTGTAATATCCACGCAAGCGCCATGATACCATTCGTCACAGTAATCGCATTGTATCATGAAACGCCCTTGCCATGGTTTTTTACAGTGGCAATAGTCCAACCCTACATCCACTTCCTTCCCATCCTGAGAATCTAAGTTAGCCTTAGCAGCTTTGACCCAGGATGGTAATGTTCGAGACAAACAAGGTTTCATTCTATCATGATTGACCACGAAAATTGAGTTTCTTAACTTTACTCTATACAGACTTGCAGACAACTTTTTTACAATAACAGCGGGGCCTTTCCAAGGGGAACATAATTTACGACATTTACCTTTCTTACTTGCAGTATCTAGTAAATAAATTATATCACCCTCTTCATACGGACGCTCCAGGATTCGAACATCGTAATCTCTCTTCATTCGATGTGTTGAAGTCCTTAATCTCGTACGTGCTGTAGTGTGAGCTTCCTGCAAGGCTGCTATCAATCGTGCCACATAATTGTCAGGCTCCTCAGCTTCCTCCACCTTAAGTGGGTACATCAGATCTGCTGGCATGTTGATCTCCCTACCAAGCATGAGTAGATTCGGTGTATAACCCGTACTTCTATTTACAGATGCGCGCAATGCACCGGCTATCTGTTGAAGATACCTATCCCAGTTGTTCTGTCTCTTGTTGACAAAACAACGTATAGCATCCATCAATGTACGGTTAAACCGCTCAACCTGACCATTTGCTGAGGGCCTATACGGTGTGGTTCTGGCCTTGTGAATCTTTAATGCATCGCAGAGAGCAGTGAATAATTTGGACTCAAAGTTCCTACCCTGATCTGAAAATATCTGCAAAGGGCACCCAAACCTTGAAAAGAAATGATCAACGGACGCTGCTGCAGTTACCTCAGCTGTCTGAGATGGGAGGGGTATGCATTCTACCCACTTGGTGAACTGATCTACCATCATTAGTATGTATTCATTACCATTTCTTGTTTTTGGGAGGGGACCTAGAAAATCTATATGTACCCTTTCCATTGGTGCCCCTGCTTGATATTCTTTCAGGGGAACTTTACCATGCCGTGGTGCTTTCTTATTCACATTACACTCTGGACACGTCAAAACATGGCTCTCGACATCTCTGGACATACCATACCAGTAGAATTTATCTGTCATCCGGGATCTCGTTCTAGCAATTCCCTGATGTCCCGCTGAGGGTATCTCATGGTTTTCTCGTAGCGCCTGTGCTTTCAACCCATGGGGTACTACTAATATGGTATCCGACTCGTCTTCTTTTCTGAAAAATAACACTCCGTCGACAAGCATGAACCGTTCCTTATTTAGCCAGTAGTGTTTACTTGCCCGGCCAGATATGAACAAGTTTCTCTCGGACGGAGCTACCTCATTTTTCATCCAATCGAGGATAATGAGCAAGTCATCATCCTCACTCTGGGCCTGAATCAGGTCAGAGACCCCGAAACCCCAACACAGATAAGCATTGGAAGTCTCAGAATCTCCTTTGGAAGAAACTTGAAAAATACCAGGCTGATCCCTCTCTTTCCAAAGATCTTTCTTTCCTTCCCCAGTTGAGACAGACAAATTGGTACCAATCTGCCGTATCTCAACCTGAGAAGTACTCCTACTGTCTTCCCCGAATTCCCCCGGGTACTCTAACGATAAAGAACAGATATTCCTAATTTCATTGGCTACTGTTACCTGACTTTGAGCTATACCCCCTATGTAACGAGTCTCTGACTTATCGTCTACTCCTAGTGGGAAATGATTGTCCATTGGTCTTACTCTCTTCCCCTGCAACTCGGTCCCTAGGCACTCAACGCACCCCAGCCGCCGGCTCGTCGTTTTGTCCCCCAACGCCTGGGGCGCAGAGTGAGCCTGTAATCCGCATAACGGTTTTGAGTTTCCAACACGCCGGCTCGTCGTTTTGTCCCCCAGCGTGTCTACTCCAGGGCATCTTGAGTCTATCTCAGCTGCTCGTCGGCTCGTCGTTTTGTCCCCCAACGCGCAGTGTTGATCAAAACCCAAGCCTCCCTCGAACCTCATTGTCTTTGAAGCAGCCAATGGAATCGCCTCATCCACTTCTCGCGAAAAAGTGGCCCACTGAGTATCCACTCGCTTACAATAGGTACAGCCACCACAGGGTAATTCTTCAATCTTTACATGACTAGAATAGTGCGAACACATGTCGGCCATAGGCTTCCTTGATAATGCGTCCGCATTCCCATGCACTTTTCCAGGTCGGTATTTAAGAATCATATTGTACTGTGATAATTCTTCCAACCATCTTGCTAACTGTCCCTGTGGTTCTTTAAATCCTATTAGCCAGGTCAAACTTGAATGGTCTGTACGTACCTCAAAAGGTCTTCCAAGCAGGTAATACCTAAACTGCCTCGTAAAGCGTACTACCGCCAGAAGTTCCTTTCGTGTAGCACAATACTTTCTCTGTTCTTTTGCAAGGGCATAACTTCCATAGGTGATGACTTTCTCTTCACCATTCTGCACTTGTAGCAATTCTGCACCAATCGCTACATCGGACGCATCTGTATCCAAAATAAAAGAATCTCGACCATTTGGCAAGGCCATAACAGGTGGATGCGTCAACGCTTGCTTTAGCTTGCAGAATGATATTTCTTGTTCTTCACCCCATTGGAATTTATGCTTACCAATTACGCCATACAATGGAGCAGCCATATCCGCAAACTGCCTCACAAAACTTCGGTGATAATTGGCAAGGCCCATAAATCTTTCGACATCTTTGGAACATTTGGGTGTTGGCCATTCATGAACAACTTTGGTATCGTCCGATGAAATAGCCAACGACTCGCCTGTTACTATTCTACCTAAAAATTCAACCTCCTTTTGAAAGATTAGACATTTCTTTGGTTTGAGACGGAGACCGTATTTTCTGAAACGTCCGAAAGTTTCCCTAAGATTACTTATATGCTCATAAAAAGTTCTTCCCAAAACCAGAATATCGTCTAGAAAGGCCAGAACTATCCTCCAGTTCAGACCCCTCAGAACAAGATTCATGACTCTTGAGAAAGTTGCAGGAGCATTACAAAGACCAAAACCCATCTTAACATGTTCAAATAAACCATATTTAGTGTGAAAGGCGGTCTTCTTACGATCTTCTTTCTTTATGCTCACCTGCCAGTAGGCTGCATTTGCATCGAGCTTTGTGAACCAGATATTACCAGCCAGCGTGTCCAAGCAATCGTCCACCAGAGGAAGTGGGAACACATCCTTGACAGTTACATCATTCAATTTTCTGTAGTCAATGCACCAACGCACTGACCCATCCCTTTTTCTTATCAATACTGGCGCTGCTGCCCAGTCGGAATTGGATTCTTGAATGACACCTGCCCTTAACATCTTATTAAGATGTTCCTCTTCTTCTCCTTGAAAATGTGCAGGGGTTCTTCTCATCCCTACTTTTACTGGTTTGGCATCTCTGGTATCTATACAATGTTGTAAATCAGTGAAACTTCCAAGATCAAATTCACTCTGTGCGAAAATGTCTTGGTATTCCATCAATAGATTCAACAACACCGTCGCATCAGTTTCGGACAATAATTTACAGGATCTTTCATACAAATCGACCAAATGTTCGGGTAATTGGGATTTGCTTTGTATGGATACTGAAGATATATGTTTAACCTCATTACTTGGCTCATCTAAGATGTCTAACATAATATGTGCCGTTGCAACCTCCATGCCCCGTTCCAGCAGATGATATTTGTCCGAAACATTCATCACACTGACCCATGGCATGGAGCTGCCCCGGCATACTGTTCTTGGAAGCATGAGATCAAAACTGTCTACTTTTTCCATGAAATAATCCTGTTTCAATTCGTTGTCTAACTCGCATTTTACAAGGACAACAGATTTTGGTGGCACAACAATTCTTTTGTTAACTTTAACGCTTGCCACCTCCGGAATCTCCCCCTCTTTTTCCCCCACCCTCTCCATACGGATGTTCAACCCATCTATGACCATCTTCCCCACCCCCATAAATAATACCGCTTTATGCTTGTTAAGGAAATCTGCACCCAAAAGCATATCCTGTTCAATGGGGGCTACATAGATATTCTCATAATAATTTTTTGTGCCAATTTTTAACAAAGACTGATCCATAATAAATCCTGGCATAGACATATCACGACCAGCTGCTTTGAGTGTAATGTTTTTAATTCTACGTGGTTTTGGGTCCATAGATTGATACACCCTATCAGAGATAATAGTTACTTCAGCGGCTGTATCAACTACTGCCCGAAGTTTAATGTTACCTATAACCACATTGATGTAAAGGGAAGAACATGACCATAAATGACAAACAGTAATCTCATTCGAAACTGTATCAGTGGTGTCCTTTTGTGACTGACTACAATTCCCTGAGAATTTACTACGGCCCAATATTTTGCTCTTTTCTCCTAACTGTAGACCTTCCACTGAACTATGGGCTGCTGAAAGGTCTACTTCTTCAACCCTTTGTCGTTTAAAGAATTCTTCTTTTTCATACAGTTCCTCGCGAAATGACCTTTTTCATTACAAAAGAAACATAACATATCCGCTCTACGTTTGTTATTGGTTTGATTCTTTTCCAGCAAGGCTTTGATTCCTTTTTCTATGGATTGCATGGTTTTATTTAATGACTCCAGGGCACTATCAGACGGGCCAGAGGCACACACAAATGGGTCAGACCCATCCACGGATGCTACTGCCTGAACTGAAGGCTCCTTCCGTCTTGTTGTTTTACCATCCGCAAATATAGCTTGTCGTACATGATGAAACATTCTAACTTGGTCTAATGCAGACTCCATTGTTCCGGGTCTCTGCAAGCAGACATGTTGTCCCGCTTCCTTATCAAATAACCCCTGACAGAAGCGTGTAACTGCCTGCTGTTGACTATATGTAACAGGCAGTGTATAAAAGGCATTTGTTGATAACAACATTATTCTATCAGACCAATCCATTAGTGTCTCATTTACCCCCTGTACAGCCTGCTGGAACCTCATTTGGGCAGTTTCTTGCAATTCCCTTGCCCCAAATCGAGCTTCTAACCTAATAAACAAATCATCAAATGACATATTTGGGTCTCTCTCCGCAACCATAGCAAAATAGTCTGAGGCCTTACCTGACAGGCTCCAGCACAAACAATTCAATTGTTCGGCCGGAGTCCATCCGGATGCCTTCGCATACCTCACAAAATTATTCTTGAAGGCCCACCAATTTCCACGCCCATCAAAACTAATATTGCGGGGAAGTTCAGCTACACGTTTGCTAATACCAGAATGATCCCCCGTCGGCCCAGATTGCACCTTAGGTACAAGCGAGGCTCGGGGAGTATCATCACCTTTGAACGTTTTTATTTCACTCTTTAAGTGAGCTAGCATGTCCTGCATATTAACAATCTCTTCAGTCATATCCGGTTCAATATGCTTTTCATCACCCCCACACGCACCCTTCTCCTTACAGAGTAGCTCTTCCGTTTCCCTCGTGATATCGAGCTCATGCTTAGGAGAGACCTCATCAAAGGTTAATGTTTTGCGTGCAGGAGATGCCACACCCACTTTCTCATGTTTCCTATTTAGTTGCCTATTTAAGGTATAATCAATTCTATCCACCTGCTCTTGAGTCATTTTCTTCCTAGCCAAACTTTGAAAAATATGTGAGTCTATATTTCCATGCTCCAAGCGATAAGCTTCAATTGCGCCGGCAGTTTTTGTACCTACGCCTGGAATATTCAATAATTCAACAAATGAAGCAAAATTAATTGCAACAAGTTTGTTCTCAGACATACTTATTCAAAGTAGGATAGAGATAGGACTGTATACTGATCTTCCTTACTTTACCCACCGGTCAGTGCACTCGTACAACTTTTCCAGAAATCTAAGTCTTCACAATAATTACTGCCAAGACAAACAGCTTTCTGCAAAGCAAAAAAATGTTTGACCTATCAACAATTAAAGTATTCCTAATTCAAGTCTATGAGCCGCTGCAGATAAATTTTGTTAAAGTAACAAAACAAAATAAATGGCTGACAGACCATGTGCTGTCGGCCCTCGCAGTATTTTAACGTTGGGTTCTGAAAAACAACTTCTGACACCAATAAAGTGTCACTCACCGGTCAGTAGTAGTTGTCAGGTGTTTCTTTATCAGTATACGTCGAATGGAGTCGTTATTCTAGTGGGTTGTCGATAGTTCGTTCGGTTGTTCTCTGGTTTGGTTGCCACAGTTGGTTAGCTTTGTTGTTTCTAGGAAACGCGACTGTCCTGTACGAAGTACTGGAGAGAAGAGATCGAATCTGGTGGCTACCGTGATGACGTCAGAAAACTCCCATCATGCAACAGTCTTAAGAACCCAATGTAATGCAATGTCCCACAAGGATACAAATCTACTTTCACAACAGTATGTCCATTCAGAAGCTTATGCTAAAAGATTACCATTATTTATTTGGTTGTACCAAATAATTCTACAAAATGAATTCCGTTTTTAGCTTTGCAAGGTACGTCTTTACCCTCCAAGAGCTCTCAAAGGAATGAAATATTGAGACTATGTGACGTAAAAACTGGATTATTATGACGTTTAAAACTGCATGACGTCACTTAAAGCAAGTTTTACAGTATTTTGGCTAAATATGTCAATTTTGTGTTTTATCAATCTCACAAATCATGAAATATTTTCAAATAACAGATGGTTTTATCTGATTTCTAACATGTGATACATAGACCACGTTATCGTTTAGCCTTTTATGAAGTTTCAGAACTATACAAATGGAATTTGCTGTTGCAATCTGTAAAAAACATGAACATTGACTTGCGAATTGTACTGTTCTTTTGTTTTGTTTTTAAAACATAACACTTTTTCATCTGTTAACTGGGTTTTTTATATCATTAGTTCATTAATAAGGTATTTTAAGTCAGAGACAATGAATTCATACATTGATGCGGAGATAACATGGTTGTTTAAACGTGTTAAAGTTATCGTGAAAACACACATCTTTCTCTATGTTATTTTTTTTACTATACAGGGACGCTATTGTGTTTTATCAATCTCACAAATCATGAAATATTTTCAAATGATAGATGGTTTTCTCTGATTTCTAACATGTGATTCAGAGACCACGTTATCGTTAAGCCATTTATGAAGTTTCAGAACTGTACAAATGGAATTTGCTGTTGCAATTTGTAAAAAACATGAATATTGACTTGCGAATTGTACTGTTCTTTTGTTTTGTTTTTAAAACATAACACTTTTTCATTTGTTAACTCGGTTTTTTATATCACAAGTTCATTAATAAGGTATTTTAAGTCAGAGACAATGAATTCATACATTGATGCGGAGATAACATGGTTGTTTAAACGTGTTAAAGTTATCGTGAAAACACACATCTTTCTCTATGTTATTTTTTTTACTATACAGGGACGCTATTGTGTTTTATCAATCTCACAAATCATGAAATATTTTCAAATGACAGATGGTTTTCTCTGATTTCTAACATGTGATTCAGAGACCACGTTATCGTTAAGCCATTTATGAAGTTTCAGAACTGTACAAATGGAATTTGCTGTTGCAATTTGTAAAAAACATGAATATTGACTTGCGAATTGTACTGTTCTTTTGTTTTGTTTTTAAAACATAACACTTTTTCATTTGTTAACTCGGTTTTTTATATCACAAGTTCATTAATAAGGTATTTTAAGTCAGAGACAATGAATTCATACATTGATGCGGAGATAACATGGTTGTTTAAACGTGTTAAAGTTATCGTGAAAACACACATCTTTCTCTATGTTATTTTTTTTACTATACAGGGACGCTATTGTGTTTTATCAATCTCACAAATCATGAAATATTTTCAAATGATAGATGGTTTTCTCTGATTTCTAACATGTGATTCAGAGACCACGTTATCGTTAAGCCATTTATGAAGTTTCAGAACTATACAAATGGAATTTGCTGTTGCAATCTGTAAAAAACATGAACATTGACTTGCGAATTGTACTGTTCTTTTGTTTTGTTTTTAAAACATGACAAATGACTTGCGAATTGTAACGTTCTGTTGTGTTTTTTCTTTAAAAACATGACAAATGACTTGTGAATTGTAACGTTCTGTTGTGTTTTTTCTTTAAAAAAACATGTCAAATGACTTGCGAATTGTAACGTTCTGTAGTGTTTTTCTTGAAAAACATGACAAATGGCATGTGAATTTTAACGTTCTGTTGTGTTTTTCTTTAAAAAACATGTCAAATGACTTGTGAATTGTAACGTTCTGTTGTGTTTTTTCTTTAAAAAAAACATGTCAAATGACTTGCGAATTGTAACGTTCTGTAGTGTTTTTCTTTAAAAAAACATGTCAAATGACTTGTGAATTGTAACGTTCTGTTGTGTTTTTCTTTAAAAACATGCTAAATTACTTGTGAATTGTAACGTTCTGTTGTGTTTTTCTTTAAAAACATGTCAAATGACTTGTGAATTGTAACGTTCTGTTGTGTTTTTCTTGAAAAACATGACAAATGACTTGTGAATTTTAACGTTCTGTTGTGTTTTTCTTTAAAAAAACATGTCAAATGACTTGTGAATTTTAACGTTCTGTTGTGTTTTTCTTTAAAAAACATGTCAAATGACTTGTGAATTGTAACGTTCTGTTGTGTTTTTCTTTAAAAAACATGACAAATGACTTGTGAATTGTAACGCTCTGTTGTGTTTTTCTTTAAAAACATGACAAATGACTTGTGAATTTTAACGTTCTGTTGTGTTTTTCTTTAAAAAACATGTCAAATGACTTGTGAATTGTAACGTTCTTTTGTGTTTTTCTTTAAAAACATGACAAATGACTTGTGAATTTTAACGTTCTGTTGTTGTGAAAGGAATCACATTGGATTACAATACCTGTCATTTAATCAACTTTGAAACATTTACACAATGTGCTGAAGATCGTGACACAGAAATAAAAGTGACCTATGCGTGTAGAATTAAAAGATATGCCGACAGATCCGTGACAAGTGAAGCTCAAACAAAAAACGTAAAATCGGTGTATACACAAAGAGTAATTGTCAATGATACGGACACTGTTATATGGGTATAAATCTCTGCGTCAATAATATGAATTGTATAAAAGATGTGAATAAAATAAGATAACTTGATTCTTGTGTTGTTATTTCTTCTCAGGCCTTTAAAGAGTTAACATGGATGCCGATATTCAGTCCATATTATTTCAACATCCCTGTAATATGTATATCACAGGACCTAGTGGATGTGGAAAAACAGAATTCGTTCATAAACTGATTGAATATAGAAATGATCTGTTCAACATTGTACCAGAAAAAGTGGTATGGTGTTACAAAGAATGGCAACATGCTTACAATGTTATGCAAGAGAAATTCGAAATCATGAAATTCATTGAAGGTATCCCCGACGATGAAAATGAAATTGTAAGTGATGTTGACATTCCACATTTAGTTGTCTTTGATGACATGTTAGGGGAAAAAGATGAAGATAAAATCAAGTTATGGTTTACAAGAAAAGGTCATCATAGGAATGCAAGTGTGATTTATATCACACAAAACATGTTTCAGCAGTCCAAGTCGAGTCGAACCATTAGTTTGAATTCAAAATACATGATCTTGTTTCAAAATGTACGTGATAAGAATCAAATAAAGACTTTGGCAAATCAAATGCAAGCACCTCATTTGATAATGGCCTACCAAGATGCTACATCTAAAGATCATGGGTATTTGGTGATTGATTTTCATTCTCGTACTCAAAAGGAGATGAAACTAAGAACGGATATATTTCACAGATGGTTTACACAAAATGAAGATCGTGGACCTATTGTTTATTCTCCACTATAAAACACTTATGATGAGAAGATCAACATTCATTTATCTTGATCAGGTCTTTGTGTTAACATGGCTATACCACACACTTCAAAGTCAGTGATTCAGGCCTTACAAAACCTAAGTCATGAAACCAACAAACATGCCAGAGAAGCTTTACTCAAAGCAGGGTTAAAAGAAATATTAAAATGGTTTACTTTGGCTGCTAAAAACATTGTTGGTCATAAAATCAAATTACCGAAACAGACGGTTACATACATGACGAAACATAAAGATGACATACATAAGTTAGCCAACCCTGAGATTGATGAAGAAGTCAAGCGAAAAATCATTCTTAAACCTGGTGGAGGAGGGTTTCTTGGTGGTGTTATAATCAGAAGTTTGTTACGATGGGACGGAGAAAAGACAGCTCGTAAATTTGGTGTTGACAAACAAAGGAAAAAGCCGTCCAAAAAAAGAAATGACCGATTTGTCATCGATGAAAGATTTATTACAATGAGAAAACCCCCCAGAAATAAAACAAAAAACAAAACCAAGAAAAAAGATTTGAAGAAAAAACCACCCAGAAGTCAAAACAGACTAAAAGACAATAAAAATGTGACACCACGTAAACAAATACAGTTTCAATCTATTCCTTCTTCAAGTGGACTTGGTTCGCCTCCATACACAGCATCCCGTGCTTCAGACTTGTACGATATTGCACCATTTTCACCACTGACAACTGTACCACTTTCATCATCCGCAAGAACAGCTTTAGGTGCTTTGTATTCACGATTTGCATAAAAGTATTGCAATGAAAATAAATAGATAATTTCACTTTAGACAGAGATAGTGTCAACATGGGTAAACAGAAATCACCACTCATTAGAAAACATGGATCAATGGTAATGGCCATGATACAGTCACCACACAACGTGAGAAAAAAGCTAATAAACGCAGCTAATCGTCCTGTCATTGATTGTGTTTCGGAATGTTGTCACAACGTTTTAAAAGGCAATGTTCATCTGACCAAGGCTCATAAGACTAAGTTACATCCAATCCGTCAACAACTCAGACAAATTGCATCGAAATCGGTTTCCATTAAGAAAAAGAAACGAATTCTTAACCAAAAAGGAGGATTTCTACCGTTGCTTGCAGGAGCCTTATTACCATTGTTAGGAAAAGCTGTTATCGGGGGACTTGGTGGTGTGCTGAAATCACTGTAAGAACAATGTCAGTCAGAAAAATGGTTATTGTACCTTATCAAATCTTAGAGGATATGAAACGTCAAAAACAAAGACCTCGATTACCACCAAATCCACAAGTAGCAGATGTAGTACATCTACAAAATAAGATGTCGGGTATATTGGAAACGTCAGATATGTCAGAAACAGAAAAGGCGCAAAAGTACGGTGAAACTTTATTCAAGTTACAGAACTCATTGAAAACGGCTCAATCATGGTCACAACCATCACAACAACATACAACTACCCCATCAAATCCTGAATCTAGTTCAATGCATGACCGAATATTACAAAGCGTTCCAAATGCAAAGGAAAGCTGAATTACTTTTAAACATGGTCAAAGATAATGAAAATCTTGTTTGGGACAATCACGGTGTTGTTTCATACAAAGGTAAACGACTTCCTGGCTCAAATATCATTGATTTAATCAATGATTCATTAAGACTTAGAAAAGGTATTGAACCAAGAGGCTGGGAAACTTTTTCAAAGGCTTTACATGAAAGTAACGTACCACAAGAAGTTATTGGTAATCAAGCAAGATGGAAATGGATGCACAAACAAAACATACATGATGATAAAGCCGACGAAAGTGAATCTGATGATTACAGTACCTCTAAAAAAAAAACCACCATCTGCAAAAATGAAAAAACAAGTTCATTTTGCTGATGATTACAGTACCCCTAAGAAATTGCCATCATCTGCAAAAATGAAAAAACAAGTTCGAGCAATGACACCCTACACACAAGCTGGTGAAAGAGATCGTCTTAGGGAATTCTACAGAAAAGAATTAACTACCCCTATAAAACAAGAAGCAAGTACTTCAAAACGTCAGACATGGGAATCATACTAAAGAAGAAGCATCAAAAACTTGATTTCGTTTTAAGAAAATTGTATTACAACATAAATAGTTCTGTAGCCTATTCTAGTATTAAGCAGCTGTATCATGCTGCTAAGTACGTTTTGAAGGGTGTGAAATATCAGGATGTAAGGGAATGGTTACAAGGAGAAACAACATTTACTTTACATAAACCTATACGAAGACGTTTCAAAAGACGTAGAACTATTGTGTCTGGTATTGATCAACAATGGCAAGCTGATTTAGCAGACATGCAACATTTAGCTAAACAAAATGACAACAAAAAGTATTTACTTTGTGTTATTGATGTATTTTCTAAGTTTTCCTGGGTTGTTCCTATTCCAAATAAAACTGGTAAAACGTTAATTGTTGCATTTCAATCCATACTTCAGAAATCAAAAAGAACCCCGATTTCTTTGCAAACGGATAAAGGTACGGAATTCAAAAACAAAGAATTTCAACAATGGTTAAAACGAAATCGTATTCATTTTTTTACCACTGAAAACCCTGAAACAAAAGCGAGTATTGTTGAAAGATTTCAAAGAACTTTGAAAACACGTATGTGGAAATATTTCACTCACATGAAAACAAAGCGTTACATTGATATTCTGGAAAAATTAGTAAACAATTACAATAATACTTTTCACAGAAGTATCAAATCAAATCCTGCATCTGTTAATCAAACTAATGAAGCTGAAATTTCAGAGAATCTGTACCCTCAGAACCCCGTTTCAAATAAAAAAGCAAAATTCAAGATAGGAAACCGTGTACGAATTAACAAAACAAAACGAACATTTGAAAAAGGTTATCTTCCTAACTGGACACAGGAATTATTTGAAATTGTACATGTAAATAAATCAACTTCTCCAGTAACATATGTCGTTAAAGATTTAGACGGTGAGCAAATCTTGGGCACTTTTTATGAACCTGAATTACAATTCATAAAAGATGATGAAATCTATGAAATTGATTCAGTTCTTGCAAAGCGAACAAGACGTAAAGGTAAAAAAATAGTCAGAGAGATAAAGGTTAATTGGAAAGGATATCCTACCAAATTTCAAAGTTGGATTCCAGAATCATATCTTGTTAATAAAAAGTCATGACGCTAGACAAGCGTTCACAGTCTAACATTGAAGTTGGAACAGAAAGTATCGACGATAGTCGATCAACACCGTATAATTGCTGTGGAAATCGTGTTCCTAAAAATCAGTTCACGTACATTTCACAAATCATTGTTATTTATACAATCATTGTAACGTCCATAATACAGCTCAGTCTTAGAACAGAAAATCACGAATTGTGGTTAATTCTTTTAAGTAGTTCATTAGGTTATATTCTACCATCACCAGGTTTGAAATATACAAAACAGGGTAAACAGACGTTTGATCTTATTGATGGTAAAAGATGAATTCATTTTATCTTACATTACCGAGTGACAGTTCTATGGATTACTTTCCAAGTAATACACAATGTTGTTTTAAAGTCAAGTTACCGAAAACAATTCATATTGGAAAAGAACAATGGGAAGTTGCATTAGTTCAACTAATTACACCGTCACAATTTTTAAACATATCTGAGAAAGAAGCAGAATTTGAAATAATCACACGTGATGTAGCATTTCAAAAACTACTTGTTAAATCTACTAAGAAATTGCCACCAGTATTACCAATAGACTATGACAGTTCAAAAGTACCAAACAAGTGGTCAATGAAATTCACTTTTGCTGCGGGGTCTTACACATTACCATCACATGTGTTGAATGTTATAAATGAAATAATACAAAACATGATAGGTGACATACTATCAAAAAATCAATCTGCTTTGATTATCGAATATTCAAAAAGAACAAAACGTCCAAAACTTGGATTTACTAAAATTATTAAAACAGGGATAAAACTTCATCCATCATTGTTTTTAAAATTCGGTGGTTCACCAGAATTCAAGGGCAATACAATCTATCCGGGGAAAAATAGTTTACAAATGTTCAAGTACAGTGCAAACATTGATGCAGGATATAATCATTTGTTTATCTATTCAGATATTGTTGAATACTCTATCGTTGGTGATACATTAGCCCCTATACTTCGTGTCGTTCCATTCAAATCATCCAATTCTGATGAAAATAATGATAGTCAACATATCAATCATGAGATAATGAATTTACATTATGTCCCTGTCTCAAAATCGGAATTCGATACAATTCATATCAATATAACTGGTGATTCTGGTTATCCTGTTCATTTTGTTATTGGCAAGACAATCGCAAAGTTACATTTCAGACAGGTTCGCTAAAGTGTGGGTTAACCAATACCAAAACAATGATGCCTGTATATAGAGGTGTAAAACACCAGTATGGGTATGGACTAGGTTCATTATTTAAATCAGCACTCAGAACTGTTACACCACTACTAAAACCTTTAGTCAAATCTGGATTGAATGCTTTAAAGAAGGAGGGTATTAAACAAGGAATAGGTGCAGCTCAAGATATTTTCTTACATGGAAAAAATCCAAAAGCTGTATTGATATCGCGTGGAAAAGAATCAGTAAAAGATCTGGCACAGAATCTTATAGGTGGAATAAATAAGCCTAAAACGAGACAGTCTCGTCATTTAAAGTCTCGAACTCATAGGGGTAAGATCGTTTCAAAGAGACATAAGAAACATTACAGTAAACCTAGAACTTTAGACGTGTTTGATTAAAGAAACCAGTATTAAAAATGATGCAAAGTGGATCTTGTGAATGTAGTAAATCAGAACTTGATGTTCTGTCTGTACCACCAACGATGACAACAATGCAAGAAAGTCAATGGGTTGAGCATTTTCCTGTAGCATCTTTAGGAAACAATTCACCGATAGAATTCATTATTCCATCTCAGACAGAGTGTTGGAAAGATTTGTCACAGTCTTATTTGTATGTTAAATTCAAAATTACACAAGCAGATGGTACTAACTTAGAAGCAGATAGTAACGTCGCCCCAACAAACAATTTTCTTCACAGTATGTTTAGCAGTATTGACCTGTATTTAAACAATAAATTGGTTAGCAGTAATATGGACACATACCCGTACAGAGCATATATTGAAAATCTTCTGTCATACAATACTGATAGTAAAGTCACGCATCTAGCTTCGAGTGATCTTTGGATTAAAGACACTGCTGGATCACTCAATGTATTAACTCATGATGGTGCCAACGAAGGATTAGTAAAAAGAATAGCTGAAATAACAGAAAGCAAATCCACAGAGTTGTGTGGACGAATTCATCTTGATATGTTTCATCAAGAAAAATATTTACCAAATGGTATTGAAATGCGATTAAGACTAAATAGATCTTCAACAACTTTTTGTCTTACAGGTGCTGCCGGGGCACCGGCAGCAAAAGTTGTGTTTGAAACAGTTAGTTTCAATGTAAGAAATGTCGAAATATTACCAGTCATTGCAAATGATTTAAATCAAGTCATTGCACAGCAAAACATGAAAATACCAATTCGTAGAGTTGAAGTTAAAACGTTTACAGTCGGAACTGGTCTTCAGTCTAAAGTTGAAGATCATTTGTTTCGAGGACAATTACCAAAACGTATTTTCATTGGTATGGTACGAAATGATGCTTTTAATGGGGCTTATGCACAAAATCCATTCCGATTTTTACACTTTAATCTGTGTAAACTAAATGTTTCATGTAACGGTCATAGTATTCATAACAGACCATTTGAACCTGATTTCGAACATGGCCTTTTTCTTAAGTCATACCTGTCGCTACACCAGGCTGTCTCGGCTATTGGCGCTAATAAATCATTTGGCATAACTAAAAATGAGTTCGAGAATGGCTTTGCATTGTGGGGATACGATCTGACAGCAGATCAAGGCAGTGAAGAAGGTCAGCTACATCCTATAAAAACAGGGAACCTCAGAATTGAACTTCAGTTTGGTGTGGTACTTCCTACAGTCATCAACGTTATTGTCTTTGCTGAATTCGATAATCAGATAGAAATCAACGCCTTAAGAGAAATCATCACAGATTACTGAAAAAAAGAAATCATCACAGATTACTGAAAAAGGAAATCATGGCCGGTCATGAATTGGCGATTCTACTTAGAGATGAAGCTTTCAAAGTGAAATATTCTTCAGCCGCTGTCAGTGAAAAAAGGAGAAAGGACATTTACAATTCTCTTGAAAAAATCATAATAGATGAATTACAGACACTTATCGCTGAAGAAGTACATAACAATTGTCATGGGTGTCTCATAGATCATCCAAGTCAAATGCAACATCAACTTTGCCTCTTCATGGACAGACATGATCATACAGATATGTTCGTTGCCACAGCAATGCATAGGATTAATCCAAACAAGATCATGGAGAAATGGTACCCTGTAATAGAAGAAATGGTACTGAAAGACTCAGAAATTGTAGTAGCCTACAAAATGTGGTTGAATATTAAACAGAATGTTATCAATGGGTTTCCTGATTCATGGTTTGAACATTGGGGTGAGAAAGTCAAACAGGCCTGGGGAAAGTAATGCATACTCATGAAATACAATACATACTGGATCATGGAACTTGGATAAAAAACCTTCATGCACAAGTTTGTGCTAAAGATCAATTACCAAAACAAAAACCAGTCAGTGTACAAGCTTACATTGTCAATACAGACTCATCTGACAGATCTGGTGAACATTGGATAGCAGTGATCTTTAACATAAATGGAGAATCAACATACTTCGATTCATATGGATTACCACCACTCGACACAGAAATTATGAGCTTTATCCACAATAACTCATCATCATGGACATACAACAAACAAGTTATTCAAAGTTTGTTGGGTGTAGTGTGTGGATATTACTGTATATTTGTACTGAATGCAGTAGCGAGAGGAAACAATCTACAGAAATGTCTACAACAAACATTTAGGACAACCGAACATCACAGAAACGATCGAAATGTAACCATTTGGTTCAAACAGATTTATGGAAAAACAATACATGAAAAGACTTTAAAAACTTTATTGTAAAAATTTATTGTAAAAACTGTATTGTAAATATGTTGTTCACTGTTCATAGTTCATAGTTCATAGTTCAATAAAAAGTTCATTTAATCATAAATCTTTGTGTTTGTTTTTTTTGATATTCCTAAAAACAATCCATAATATGACATAGCTTACCAGAAAAAACATATGTCAATGCCACTCGACTTTAACACCCCGAAAAACAAAAAAAGGCCCTTTTTAGGGCCACACCACATACTTAGAAAGTTCAACTTTTTCAAATTTGTCATTGAAAAACGACTAAGTCCAACATCAGAAAAGACCTAAAAACGACTAAGTCCACGGTCTATCCTATCAAGGAGGGTAGACCGGCCCGGTCTACCCTCCTTCGGAAGGTAAATCATCTCCTAAGGAGGGGTAGACTGGGGAATGCACTGGTCAGCTAGACCGACCTGTCGGTCTACCCTCCTTGGACATCCCCCAGTCTACCCCTCCTTAGGAGATGATTTACCTTCCGAAGGAGAGTAGACCGGACCGGTCTACCCTCCAGATTGAAAAAACGACTAAGTCCAACTTTTGCGGCTGACCCGGTCTACCCTCCCTTTTTCAAATTTGTCATTGAAAAACGACTAAGTCCAACATCAGAAATGGCCTGAAAAAACGACTAAGTCCACGGTCTATCCTTCCGAAGGAGGGTAGACCGGACCGGTCTACCCTCCAGATTGAAAAAACGACTAAGTCCAACTTTTGCGGCTGACCCAGTTCCCCTTCATACCTTTTTCCCCGCTGACCCGGTCTACCCTCCTTTGGAGACGAATTTCCTTCCAAAGGAGGGTAGACCGGGTCAGCCGCAAAATAACAGAGTTATTTAAATGACCCAGTTCCCCCTCATACCTTTTTCCCCGCTGACCCGGTCTACCCTCCTTTGGAGACGAATTTCCTTCCAAAGGAGGGTAGACCGGGTCAGCCGCAAAATAACAGAGTTATTTAAATGACCCAGTTCCCCCTCATACCTTTACTCTTTAAATCCCTTTTAAAAGGAGGGTAGACCGGGTCATGACCCGGTCTACCCTCCTTTGGAGACGAAATACCCTCCAAAGGAGGGTAGACCGGGTCATTTGCCAAATGACCCGGTCTACCCTCCTTTACTACTGTCATGTCACGAGATTTTCCCTGATAATTAGATCTTCGTGATCTTCAGATGACCTCATGTTGAACGAACTGATCAATATATTCATTTATCGACATATAAAGTTATTTTTCACGGAATCGTCCTCATTCTTATCCCTCGAGAAAACAAAAACCAATGACGAATCGCTGTGACATTTTAAAGTCAAGCTGGAAACATGCGTTAAATTGAAAGCCGTTAAAATCAGGTTTCTGTTTTTTTTTCTTTTACGAAGGATACACGATTTTGACGAAATTGAAAATCTGAAACCCGAATTTGATGGAACAGTGAAGATTCTTATCAGAAAGGCCAATTTTGATCCACGCTGATCGCCGCTTATTCCCGAAGATCGAAATTCGTTTGACGTTAATCATGCAACTATTGAATTTATTTTATATATGATCTGAAAAGTATAGATTATTTTTTAATGAACTAAAATCGAACTCTCGCACGAATAATAAAGAATAACTGTCCCAGGTTATTTCATCCATATGGACAATGTATTTCAGACGTTTCTTGAGACGTTCTCTGGCTAATTGACGAACAGAGCGGATTAAGATCAAACTACGCGTATGAGCAGGTTGATCCGATTATACACTGATCTAAAAACCGCCGATTGTTGGTTGTACTTAGCGCTAATTACAAGTTCACATTTTTACAAAATGTTTTCAAAAGTAGTCTGCTGTAAGGGTGTAAGAAAGTGTCTATGTGTGAGAAAGTGTCTATGTGTAAGAAAGTGTCTATGTGTGAGAAAGTATATATGTGTAAGAAAGTGTCTATGTGTGAGAAAGTGTCTATGTGTGAGAAAGTGTCTATGTGTAAGAAAGTGTCTATGTGTGAGAAAGTGTCTATGTGTGAGAAAGTGTCTATGTGTGAGAAAGTGTCTATGTGTGAGAAAGTGTCTATGTGTGAGAAAGTGTCTATGTGTAAGAAAGTATCTATGTGTAAGAAAGTGTCTATGTGTAAGAAAGTGTATATGTGTGAGAAAGTGTCTATGTGTGAGAAAGTGCCTATGTGTGAGAAAGTGTCTATGTGTGAGAAAGTGTCTATGTGTGAGAAAGTGTCTATGTGTGAGAAAGTGTCTATGTGTAAGAAAGTGTCTATGTGTGAGAAAGTGTCTATGTGTGAGAAAGTGTCTATGTGTGAGAAAGTGTCTATGTGTAAGAAAGTGTCTATGTGTGAGAAAGTGTCTATGTGTGAGAAAGTGTCTATGTGTTAGAAAGTGTATATGTGTGAGAAAGTGTCTATGTGTGAGAAAGTGTCTATGTGTGAGAAAGTGTCTATGTGTGAGAAAGTGTATATGTGTGAGAAAGTGTATATGTGTAAGAAAGTGTATATGTGTAAGAAAGTATCTATGTGTAAGAAAGTGTCTATGTGTAAGAAAGTGTCTATGTGTGAGAAAGTGTCTATGTGTGAGAAAGTGTCTATGTGTGAGAAAGTGTATATGTGTAAGAAAGTGTATATGTGTAAGAAAGTATCTATGTGTAAGAAAGTGTCTATGTGTAAGAAAGTGTCTATGTGTAAGAAAGTGTCTATGTGTGAGAAAGTGTCTATGTGTGAGAAAGTGTCTATGTGTAAGAAAGTGTCTATGTGTAAGAAAGTGTCTATGTGTAAGAAAGTGTCTATGTGTAAGAAAGTGTCTATGTGTAAGAAAGTGTCTATGTGTGAGAAAGTGTCTATGTGTAAGAAAGTGTCTATGTGTGAGAAAGTGTCTATGTGTGAGAAAGTGTCTATGTGTGAGAAAGTGTCTATGTGTGAGAAAGTGTCTATGTGTAAGAAAGTGTCTATGTGTAAGAAAGTGTCTATGTGTGAGAAAGTGTCTATGTGTGAGAAAGTGTATATGTGTAAGAAAGTGTATATGTGTAAGAAAGTATCTATGTGTAAGAAAGTGTCTATGTGTAAGAAAGTGTCTATGTGTGAGAAAGTGTCTATGTGTGAGAAAGTGTATATGTGTAAGAAAGTGTATATGTGTAAGAAAGTGTCTATGTGTAAGAAAGTGTCTATGTGTGAGAAAGTGTCTATGTGTGAGAAAGTGTCTATGTGTGAGAAAGTGTCTATGTGTAAGAAAGTGTCTATGTGTAAGAAAGTGTCTATGTGTGAGAAAGTGTCTATGTGTGAGAAAGTGTCTATGTGTAAGAAAGTGTATATGTGTAAGAAAGTGTCTATGTGTAAGAAAGTGTCTATGTGTAAGAAAGTGTCTATGTGTGAGAAAGTGTATATGTGTAAGAAAGTGTCTATGTGTGAGAAAGTGTCTATGTGTGAGAAAGTGTCTATGTGTGAGAAAGTGTCTATGTGTGAGAAAGTGTCTATGTGTAAGAAAGTGTCTATGTGTAAGAAAGTGTCTATGTGTGAGAAAGTGTCTATGTGTGAGAAAGTGTCTATGTGTAAGAAAGTGTCTATGTGTGAGAAAGTGTCTATGTGTGAGAAAGTGTCTATGTGTGAGAAAGTGTCTATGTGTGAGAAAGTGTCTATGTGTAAGAAAGTGTCTATGTGTGAGAAAGTGTCTATGTGTGAGAAAGTGTCTATGTGTGAGAAAGTGTCTATGTGTAAGAAAGTGTCTATGTGTAAGAAAGTGTCTATGTGTAAGAAAGTGTCTATGTGTGAGAAAGTGTCTATGTGTGAGAAAGTGTCTATGTGTAAGAAAGTATCTATGTGTGAGAAAGTGTCTATGTGTAAGAAAGTGTCTATGTGTGAGAAAGTGTCTATGTGTAAGAAAGTGTCTATGTGTGAGAAAGTGTCTATGTGTGAGAAAGTGTCTATGTGTGAGAAAGTGTCTATGTGTGAGAAAGTGTATATGTGTGAGAAAGTGTCTATGTGTAAGAAAGTGTCTATGTGTGAGAAAGTGTCTATGTGTGAGAAAGTGTCTATGTGTGAGAAAGTGTCTATGTGTGAGAAAGTGTCTATGTGTAAGAAAGTGTCTATGTGTGAGAAAGTGTCTATGTGTGAGAAAGTGTATATGTGTGAGAAAGTGTCTATGTGTAAGAAAGTGTCTATGTGTGAGAAAGTGTATATGTGTGAGAAAGTGTCTATGTGTAAGAAAGTGTCTATGTGTGAGAAAGTGTCTATGTGTGAGAAAGTGTCTATGTGTGAGAAAGTGTCTATGTGTAAGAAAGTGTCTATGTGTAAGAAAGTGTCTATGTGTGAGAAAGTGTCTATGTGTAAGAAAGTGTCTATGTGTAAGAAAGTGTCTATGTGTGAGAAAGTGTCTATGTGTGAGAAAGTGTCTATGTGTAAGAAAGTGTCTATGTGTGAGAAAGTGTATATGTGTGAGAAAGTGTCTATGTGTAAGAAAGTGTCTATGTGTGAGAAAGTGTATATGTGTGAGAAAGTGTCTATGTGTAAGAAAGTGTATATGTGTGAGAAAGTGTCTATGTGTAAGAAAGTGTCTATGTGTAAGAAAGTGTCTATGTGTAAGAAAGTGTCTATGTGTGAGAAAGTGTCTATGTGTGAGAAAGTGTCTATGTGTGAGAAAGTGTCTATGTGTGAGAAAGTGTCTATGTGTGAGAAAGTGTCTATGTGTAAGAAAGTGTCTATGTGTAAGAAAGTGTCTATGTGTAAGAAAGTGTCTATGTGTGAGAAAGTGTCTATGTGTAAGAAAGTGTCTATGTGTAAGAAAGTGTCTATGTGTGAGAAAGTGTCTATGTGTAAGAAAGTGCCTATGTGTGGGAAAGGATTGATTGTTTATTTCATGCGCAGTTTCTAAAGGAACATTTTCAAATATGTATATTTTCCACTTTTCACATTGTTTCCACATCACGTCTCCTGCGTACGTACACTAACAAACAGTATTATGGGTTTACCCTTTCCCCTCATATAGACGCTTTCTGACGCATCTGCAGCAGACGGCTTTTTAAAAACATAGTGACAAAATAAGAAATTGCTCAAAACGAGCAATTTCTCCTTTTGCCACAATGTTTTCCACTTTTAGTCATAGGTCATCCATTGAATTATAGAGATTTTCCATTTTTTGACAAAATATGTTCAAAGACGTCTGCTGCAGAATTATCGTATGAGGGAAAGGGTTTAAAGGGTTAAAACTAACGAGCATAATTCGTCTGTATTCCTGCTCTGCCGCAGACGAATACAACTGGTTACATTTTTATCCCCTTGAGTTTATTAGTGATATCTTTTTAATTATTGAGCGTCTATAAGAAAATCTCTTTCAGGAATAAAATGTAATGTAAAGACCCCGTCATACTGAAAATGCCTTTGGTCATAAGGAACAGGGATGCAACAGTGCTTTATTGGTCTGTTTATCGCCCTTTCAAAATTGCAGAACCATTTCAACGGATCTGACAACAAAATGAGCCATTTCTTCTTTTGCCACTAGTTATAATTTTGTATTCAATTTCATTTGTATGTATTTTCAATGTTTTTCATTGACGTGTTGTACCCTCTCCAACGCCCTGACCCATTTTGACGCCCATGCAGCATACGTTTTTAAAAACATTGCGGCAAAAGGAGAAAATGAAAATTATCCATTTTTTTTTGTTATCTCTATCCAATATTTTAACTTTAATTCAACCTTTTACCACATACAGTCAATCTGCAGCAGACGACTTTGAAATCCGTCAAGCAAAAACATGGAAATTTTCTATAAATGAAAGTATAACTACTGAAAAAAGTTGAAAACATTGTGGCAAAAGGTGAAATTGCTCGTTTTGAGTAATTTCTCCTTTTGTCACAATGTTCTAAAAAGGACGTCTGTTGCAGATGCGTAAGAATGCGTCTATATGTGGGAAAGAGTTTTAGAGATATTCAAGAAAGTTCCTTTGAGTTTTAAAAGTTATCTGATCCAGACCTTGCTAAAGTCCGGATATTATTTGTATGTGGGAAAGGGTTTTAAAACATGCCGTTAGTGGTTGTTTTAAAACATGCCGTTAGTGGTTGTTTTAAAACATGCCGTTAGTGGTTGTTTTAAAACATGCCGTTAGTGGTTGTTTTAAAACATGCCGTTAGTGGTTGTTTTAAAACATGCCGTTAGTGGTTGTTTTAAAACATGCCGTTAGTGGTTGTTTTAAAACATGCCGTTAGTGGTTGTTTTAAAACATGCCGTTAGTGGTTGTTTTAAAACATGCCGTTAGTGGTTGTTTTAAAACATGCCGTTAGTGGTTGTTTTAAAACATGCCGTTAGTGGTTGTTTTAAAACATGCCGTTAGTGGTTGTTTTAACCCTTTCCCGATAACCTCTCACAGCAATAAGATGATCATCGTGGAAAATGAGGGGTTTGCTCATCAAAAAGATTCAATCTAAAGGAGTTGCAACCGCAGATGCAAGTGGAAAAGGGTTTCTCGGCATTCAGCATCGGTTTATGACTTCAATCTCTTTAAAATAGGAATTCAATGAATTCATATGGGAAATTGTTGCTGTATGAGTGTAATATTCTTTTATCTTTTAATCTGTTGTTTACATTTTGTTATTCTGCAAGGTAGTCATTGATCAAAAAGTGGAACACTCTTGGGCAATGTGTATGTTTTTGGTAACATTCGTTGTTTCAAAATAGACAAACCGCACTGATTGACTACATTTTAAAAGAAAGCAAAACCATACTAGAGACTTTACCGCAGAATACATGTTTCTTAATGAAATTTGAAATTATCAAACGCTGCATTACAAAGAAATTAAAAAAGCAAATATAAATACATATCTTTATCTCCACGTTCAATCTCATTTCTATTTGTCCCTGTATATATTTTTTGAATAACTAGATAATTCATATATTTTTTTGCTTCTCGTAAGATGATAAGGATTTGTTATTTGCACATAATTGTTTGTTATTTACTATGGGCAAATTAAACTGAATGTAATACAAATATATTGTATTGGAAACCATAACCTAGTTTTCAATTCGATATGAAAATGAAAACTAATTTTCAACAAGGAAATGGTATATAATCAGTAAATTACCTGTTAAAATCACCATTAGTTACTTAACCCTTTCCCTCATACGACAATTCTGCAGCAGACGACTTTGAACATATTTTGTTAAAAAATAGGAAATGCCTACAATAAAAGTGGAAAACATTGTGTCAAAATGAGAAATTGCTCGTTCTGAGCAATTTCTTCTTTTGTCACTATGTTTTCAAAAAGCCGTCTGCTGCAGAGGCGTCAGAAAGCGTGTATATGAGGGAAAGGGTTAACTAGTGTGAGTCAAGTGACAATGCAAGAGTTGAAAACTATCTCTATGACAGATATATATCTCCTTATATTATTAAAAGAAAGTTGTAATATATAGTTATATTATAGATATATACTTGCTAGAGGCAACTCGTATATAATCTACACATACATAAGATGTTCTAAATGCATGCATATATTGCTATAATACTAGGTGGACGCGCAGTCTGATCTGGATGTACTCTTTATAGCCAGGCGATTTTGGGGTCCTAATGCATCTGCGTACAGTGAAGACTAAGACGGGCACCTGGACCAGCGTCTTCACATTCCGCGTACACGTTGTAGAGACATGATCGCATATCGAGGGCTTGGCGTGAAACGGTTGTAACTTAAATTGGTATTTTTTTACCAAGGTTAATCACCTCGCCATAAAGTCTAAATTTGCATTGTTTACAAAGGGGTCAAAATTGCCACTAAACCAGGGTTTTCAAAATAGGTATTTAGTTACAACTGTTTCACGCCAAGCCCTCGATATCCTTGCGTAGCTACGTTATATTTATGTCAGAATACCTTCATACGGTGAGTCTTTAAGACCCCCTAGAAACTGTCCATATACATTTGATCATCGTCAACGAAAACGGAATATTGTGACACTGCATTGTCGGACATCCAAGGGGGAGCGTAGCGGAGTCAACAGCCGTGGTATTCCGACGGTGGTGTTCAGGTGAGGCATGTGTATAGGCATATGGTGATTGTGCAAATTGATCGTTTTCTACACTTCCACACGTCGTGCACGTTAATTGAACCATTACATGATAAAAACCGCCCCCCCCCCCCCCCCCCCCCCCCCCCACACACACACCGAAGTTAATAGTATTTACTTTTAAATTGTAAATATGTAAAGTCTTTGGTTAGAACCGTTCTTGCAAGGGTTCAAGGTTGCGTGTATGATCCGTATTGGCCGAGTGGTTAGCGTCGGGGAATTGGAACCTGGCAGCCGGCGTTCGATCCCAGTCGTAACGTGGAGGTCATGGTAGACTGCCCTTGGGCAAGGCACGTTTCATAACCTAGGCCTGGTTTGTTTAACCAGGGTCATGAATAAGTGAATTGTCGGCATGATACAACAACTAACATAACTTTGAAAAACGGCGTAAAATCCCAATAAATAAAAAATCAAATGCTTGTATGACGACTGGATGGTGATCACCGAAGATCAGGATCAGACTTGCGGAGGCACCAGGGATCTTCGCTAGCCACACATTCCTACTCATTAAGGTTGATTTACCTGTGACCATGCGTGCCTGTATAATGATGAGCTATATTAACCGTTATCGTGTGTGCAGTTTCTATTTGAGAGGTGCTTCATGAAAATCAATCTTACCGTAATTATTACACCTGTAGATACAAATCGGCTCACGAAACCATGCTTAAGGATCAAAGTGGAAATTACTGTCAGAATTTTATTTAACTAATTGGCGACCAGGGAGGATTCCGATCAAGTTGGTCTTGATCTATACTGATAGCAAATCCTTTACATTCTTTAACATTGGGTTTGTGCACCGCTCATTTGAAATTAAATTTAAAACATCGAGTAAACAAATATATATATATATATATATATACGAGAGAGTTCAAAGGAACAGAAGTTTCGCCTGCGATACGACTTGTCAGATACGTTGAATTGGTGACGCAAAAACTTACATACTAAGGAGAGGGGATATATACACGGACTACTGAATTGTAGACAGGCAGAAAAACAGAAAAATTAGCACAAATTATGACCAATCCCTTTGTTACCAAAATGTTGTTTATTATGATTTATAGCAAAAGCATTTTTAAATTCTTAAACAAACGTGGAAAGTCCACAACTGTCCTGTCTTAAACCTTTCCCACTTGCAGAAGCATTTTCTCTTTTTTTGCGAAATTGGTTTAAATTCTAATCAACCATAGTACTTAAATTGCCAAGGATTTTCAATAGTTTTGCATTTTTGTTTCAGGGACGTCTGCAACAACTTAGTTGTATGTGGGGAAAGGGTTAAAGTACCCAGCCCATAAAGGTCCTGTCTTAAGATTTTTGTTATCATCTGTAAATATTTGATTGGTACACGCAGACGTTTTTCTTCTGGGGCATGCGAGAGGTAGTGCACGTAGGGTATATGCCTTTGACAGTAGTGCAAATATCAAACGTCATTAATGGTCTTCAATTATGTTACAAATTATCACCCAAACAACATCATTATGCTACGTAGGATTTTTGAGAACACGTTTGAAAACATATATCTATTAGTCTTTTGAAATGAAACTATTATTATTATTGAAGAAAACTTAAAACAGTGTGACAAAAGGAGAATTATATGATAACACTGAATGGACCACTCGACCTTCGGGCAACACCCGGATCAGTACCGCCCCTTTCGCAATCGAGAATCAAGAAAGTGGTACGTACAGTGGTAGAGCATCGGCCTATCGTATTAAAGGTACCGGGTTCAAATCCCGTGGTGAGCGGGTTCTGCCTTTGAGATGTTTCCACACAAACGGCGCGAATACTGGTTACGGCCTCAGGAATGAGACATCGATTTGAATTAATATTAGCTAAAAGCTTGTTTCACAATCAATGTAAAATGATTAAGTTTAATCTAAACTATTCGTGTCTGATTAGTTTCATATAATGTTAAATGTAGGATGGTAGTATTTTTTAAAATAATAATTTATATGTATGAATTGTTTTATCCTTTCTTACATAAAACTAATCTAAAGCAGACATCTTTGAAAACACCCAGCAAACACTATTGGAACTCTCTTCGTATACATTTTTAAAAATGATTGAAAACATTGTGACAAAACGAGAAATTGCTCATAATGAGCAATTTCTCCTTTTGTCAACAATGTTTTAAAAAGTCGTCTGCTGCAGATTTGAAGGTCAGTTTTTATGTGGAGTACCGCAGACACGTAATTGGCATGACCATCAATTTTACCCCGGGTCTGGCATATATCTTGTCCAAACCGCTATGGCGCTCCTTGACGTCCAGTCGATGGTCAGTCTCTGGTCAGTTTACGTGGACAATGATTTATCTCCTGTCAAGCGCATACTTAATTTGACCAGTTAGGGTAAATATTTACAGTCTCTGGGGACCAGTTGCCATGACAATTGTGATCAAGTGTGACACTTGAGGGCTGAAACTGGTCGATTTACATCAAAACAAAAAAGGAAATTATTTGGTGTATTCTGACCTTCATGACCATAGCGAGCATAGATATAACAGTTTCGTTTGAAAACCTGGTCTGTTACAATTACAAGCATTGAATGAGATGTGACGAGCCTAACATATAACCTCTGAAAGTCAAACAACGTGTAGTGTACTTTGGAATATTGGAATTACAACAATGGTAGATAAGTCTACCGTAATAAATATGTTATAAAAACTACTCCAAAACGACCTGAAGTTATTCGTCCCCATCAAGGCTATGAAACTATCCAAAGAAACTACAGTAAAGTCCATAATCAAATGGCAAAATCATGCTCTCTAGTTTACTTTCCTTTCGAACGATGCAGACATTTCGTGATATTATGTTGTTGACAAGATTAAGGGTAAAAACAAGTCTCCCCGCAGACCGGATGTAGATAGAGTCTGTGTTTAGTTTGATAGGTTCTAAACCGGAAATAGAGAGATCCGCACGCGATTTCTGAAGATGGCGTCCATTATTCTGCGTCCTGACTGACGCCAAGTCTGATTTCTTTCTCAATATATCATGAGGTGAATACACGCGTGTATATTTGCATAAACAAATGAACACTTCTGCAGCAGACGACTTTGAACATATCTAGGCAAAAGTATGAAACATCTAAATGAATAAAAATGTAAATGTTTAATAGAGATGTGGCAAAAAAAATAAAAAAAATGCTATCATAAGCAATTTTTCCGTTCGCCACAATGTTTTCAAAAGTCGTCTGCTGTATATGCGTGCATGTTGAAAATAGTAAATAACAAATTTGACCAAACCAAGGAAATATGGAATATCTCTATTAATGAAAGTTTTAATATTGAATAGAGTTGAAAATATTGTGGTAGAAGAAGAATTCTAACATGACGTTGTTTTCCTTGCCTATAGAGAACGAAGAAAATAACCGTTGATTATTCGTCAATAACCAATGGAAATGCACTACTTTTCACATTGGCTATTCCGGTTATCCCCCCGCGTATTAGCCTGTCATTCAGCGTCACGTGATGTAAAGAAACATACATGTGTATACTACGTCGTCTGCAATGGCTGACTCGATATTTTATTTATTTTATTTTTATTTATTTTACATCGATTGCGAAACAAGCTTTCAGCTTGGATTAATCATGCTCGATGTCTGCTTCCTGGAGACTTAACCAGTACTCGTGCCGTTTTGTGTGGAAAAATCTCAAAGACAGGACCCGCTCATCACGGGACGCGAACCAGGGACCTTTGATACGAGAGGCCGACGCTCTACCTCTGCACCACTGTAACGTTATGACGTCAAACCGCTCACGTGACGTCACTTTCCTAGTCACGCCCACAGAAAATGTTTAAGTTAAGAACCCCTATTAAAAGCTTTCTCCAAGAATCCAAACTAAATGTATCAGAAATCTAAACACACCGTTGTTTGCACTGGATCTCGGACAAGTTTTAGGTTGAATTTCAGGTTTCTAGCTGATTCCGTTATTTGCTGGTACGAGATCTACAGAAATATGTTGTGAAAATGTCGATTTTTCAGGTTTTAACCTCAAAAATCTCTGAAACTAGATTTTTCCCATATATAACGAACACGCCCAGACCTAGATCACATTGAGTTCTATAAGTGTGGGGAATTTCAGCAAAATTTCTTTGTCCTCAAATCGCTGAATTTTCGGACATAGCCCTGTAGACATTCGTTCCGCAGAACAGAATATAATAATTCTGCTCCACTACACTCATTCTATACATATTGTTAACTTGTATAGTACAATGAAAACTAAATAATTAATTAAATAAAATTACATTGTCTTGTTGCTGAGTCTACCCCTCTTTGTCGTTTTTTTCTGCAGTTATGCGTATAATGCAGTGGGTAGTCACAATTGATGGAACAGCAAACCGGTGGGTAAACTGGTTTGCTAAATAGTGCATTTATTTCCCTTTGTTAAGGTGTCGGGTCATGTTAGAATCGAAATGAAACTATCAAAAACCTTGGTTTATTGGCGAATAACCAATGGTTTGTCGTTCTGATGCGTTGTAATTAACCACTCAGGCCGTAGGCCTTCGTGGTTAATTCCTGCGCATCAGAACTCCAAACCATTGGTTATTCGCCAATAACCCACGGTTGTTGATAGCTTATTTCTTAAATTAATCGTTTTGAGAAATTTCTGATTCCATTCATTCTACTTCTGTTTTTTTTTTACGTTTTCGGCGATAGCCGTTTAACTTCAGTTTTGACCTAGATGTTAAACACATGATCTAGAGTATAGACCAATCAAATGTTGTATTCAATCAATAATGTTGAAGAAATAAAGGAAATGAAACGTTTTGATTGGTTCATAGTTAAGTTGGCGATCTTACGAGAGTCACACATAAGGTGAAGTTTAAAATAAAATGTTCTGCATACTAACCTTTAATTGTTTTTCTTAAGAAAAAAATTACAGTGAAAAAAATCAGTGAAAACGTATGAAATATAATATTTAAGAGCAAAATATCAATTATACTTGAAACATGATAAGTTTTCAGTTATTTATTGTCAATTGAAAATTATACACCTCTTGGGGGCCTCGCTTAATCTCCAGTCATGTGTCGTACTCTCGGCCTTGAATGCGCATGTTCCATTTCTTAGTGTTTTCTCATATTGATCGCCGTTTATCTTTTTTAAAGATATTTCTTTTTTTATTTCTAAAAAACGAAGACTACACTGTTCCTCATGAATTAAGCCTTTGTGTTCAACATTGATTAATAATTATTCTGTATTCAATGGCATTTAAATAAGGAAAATATTGCAAATACCGTTTTGTCACGTCATAGATGGATGCAAACAGAATTATTATTGGCAAAACATATTTACATCATCACAGAAATGTAAACCGTCCCTGAAAAACAAACGATTTTTCTTCGATATAATGCAAAGTAATTAATGCTTATAACGGATTTGGCACCATAACCTTGAAACACTTCAAAAGAAATATCGCTAGACAGTTAACAAACACTATCGAGGAAAATACAATGCGGAAACTATCCGAATCACAATAGCTATCAATGCGAAATGCCGGGATGATAAATTACGGTACAAGACGGCAAAATCCGGAAATAATTCATACAAAGTAATCTTTCATTCAAGCAGAACAAATAGCATTATGTCGCAATAATATGAAGCTTGTAATGTCATTTAGCAGCATCCTTGTGTGACCTAGACATTGTTTAGCTAGCCAAAGGCTATCTATAATACTTCAGCAGCCACAGGAAAAATGACCACAGCTTCATTGATTGGCGTTAGACGCCGTCTTCAACAATTTGCCAGTCTTATCACGGCGGTCAGTTTACATATGCATGTGATCCCTGATTATCTTACACCTGTTTTCCACACAACAGTCTTTCTAAGCAACTGGCTGCTTTTTAACGTAAACTTTAACCCAATGTGTTTAAGAAGAATGGCGCATGTCGCATTTACTTTTATCAAACGTTGGGAAATAATGTTTGCCGGGCAGGGGGTTCGAACTCACAACTCCCGATTGACAGCCCGCGTCGCTACCCGGCCCGACGACAGGACTTTTTAAGTAAGCAAGTAAGTAAGTGTGTACATGTTCAATTAGCAGAGGGTAGCATTTTTATCGTATGCTAATCTACTATATTGTTCCTCTTTCTCAAAACGTGCATGAAATGACAGAAATAATGCTGACTGTGGTTTTTATAGCAACGGCGACTACATATGAGCCGTTCCACGAGAAAACCAACATTATGGACTCTGCGTAATGTATCGACCCAGATCAGCATGCGCAGTCCACGCATGCTAATCTGGGCCAGTCTCATTCCGTCTCAGGAGGATAGGGGTATAGTGTTATGATTCCTGAAACAAGAAAATCCGCAGCAGGCGAAACATGTCAGTCCTGGTTAGCCTGCGATGCATGCGTAGACTGAACCGGGTCAATACTTTACGCAGAGTCCACGCTGTTGGTTTTCTCGCCGGACGGCTTTTATGATGATGCTACCTGTTATAAAGATGATAATTACGGTTATTATTATTATTATGATAATGATGATACGGACGTCTGAATCATAACAAATACTTTATAAAATGGTAGTAATTAATTGACCTCCTTGGCGCTCAGTATTCTGGGGTTAACATTACGACTGACTCGCATGTGTCTCATTATAAATCGACAAGCAGTACTAGTAACTTACCCATAACACGACGTTATGATAAATGAAAACTTGTCGAAAGCGGTCTTAACTGTCTTAAATAGCATACACTACACCATATTTGTTGTGTCCAATAATCAAGACAAATTGAGCGGTCAATATTATCACAGAGAATGAAAAGAAAATATAGCGACTATATCTATCGTACACCACTAATGGTGGCGCCCTTTGGATATGGTGTTGCCAGCAAGTGGCTATAGAGACAACCTCTTTGCAGATCAAACGGTTTTAACCTTTTAAACTCCGAAAGTAGTTTGTGTTTCATTATTTATGTATCACATTGTATTGGCCCGCTGTAACGTTTACGAAAATCAATTGTATGTTTACTTATTTACTATAATACACCGGATACCAGACAAATGTTAGACGTACTAATTGTTGTTATACACCGTGTACCAGACAAATGTTAGACGTACTAATTGTTGTAGTTCACCGGGTACCAGACACATGTTAGACGTACTACGTGTTGTAGTTCACCGGGTACCAGACAAATGTTAGACGTACTAATTGTTGTAGTTCATTGGGTACCATACTACACTAAAAGTCACTATTGCTGGTTCATGCAAAACAAAAGAAAATTTATTTGAGTAAGCCAGGTTCCAGACTACCTACCAGTCAGCTTGTATGCAGTCTTAGATTATTTTCTGAGTTTATCGATGATTTTTATTTGACGACATGGTACCAGTCTAGCCTGTAATATTTCAATGTGAAGCGGTCTATCGGTAAGGAGATATGTCCTTGGCAATGTTTTAACCCTTTCCCACATACAATACATCTGCAGTAGACGACTTTGAAATTATCAAGTCCAAAAATATAGAAAATCTATATAAATGATAGTATGGTTATTGAAAAGTCTAAAACATTGTGGCAAAAGGGAAAAAATTGCTCGTTTTGAGCAATTTCTCCTGTTGTCATAGTGTTTTTCAAAAGTCTTCTGCTGCAGATGGCGTCAGAAAACGTCTATATCTGGTTAAGGGTTGAACAACAACAAACAAATCTCCCCGTGGCGTGCAAACGTAAAACAAATAAAGTGCCGTTTATTCAATCAGTTTATTTTTATTTTGTTTTGTTTTCAAAACAAGTTTCCAAGACACGAATAGTTTCTCATGCCACGACCGCACTTGTTTACAACATGTGATAAAACTTTACAACTCAAAAACGTCCCCCCAAACTACAATCAATATAGGCAGTAAGGTACCATGTCAGTTTAATAAGGGAATTTCAGTGTCTCATCCATGCTATTTTACATAGAGGCACGGACTACGTAACGTTCGCTTATGCTTAAGAGGATGCATCGACACTTGTCCTATTTCCCACAAGACATCTCATTTTGATACGTCTGCAATTGACAACACTGGAAATAAATGTGACACACGTAGACATTATTCATAAAGAGCATATTCTCCTTTTGCTACATTCTTTATTGATAATATTTTCTTTTAAAGATAGTTTCTATATTTTCGTAGATGTTATCAAATTCCCCTGCTTTAGATCATGTAGGAGTCATGGGAGTCAAGAGTGAAATAACTAGGTAAGTAAGAGCTTACATATTAGACGAATTCATAAAGCATTTTAAGGAAAGGAGAACTTTACCATGATTAGCAATTTCCTCTTTTCAACATTGAGTCTTCTAGTTGCCGGCGATTTTCAGATGAGTTCAAAACACACAGGAAAAAAAACCCGTATTTTGACGCATGTTCAGCAAACGGCAATTCAAAAAAGTGTAATAGGAGGAATTTCTCATGATGGGAAATTTCTCTTTTTGCCACGATGTCTTCACTTCTTTTTTAATGATAAAGCTTTCATTTTTTGAAAATTGCCCTATATTTGCCAAGATGTTTTCAAAGTCGTCTGCTGCAGTTTGATTGTAAATGGGGGAAATCTTTTACTAGTATAAAAGCGTGATGTACTCGGATCGTTGACTGTCCTTCAATACTGCGTTGCGCTAATTAACTCTTTCAGCGCCGAATTGTTTAAAGTAGACCCTTCCATGTTCAAAATCGGGTGTGTCCATTTTTCAATTTATGAAAGTTCTGGATTATTTTGGTAACTAAAAGGCAAACAATGCTGATTTCAGGTGAGACAGCTCGTTACGAGCTGACTCACATGAATCTGCATTGTTTGCAAAAACCTCAATATTGCCTTTAGCGCTGAAAGAGTTAAGACCCCCATTTCGGCATGGCTTGGCTCCACGCTTTGAATCTCCGAGGTTTTTACAGGGTTGTTTTTGTCCAAGCACCACTGTAAAATGGCGAATAAAGCGAACGTTCAAACGATACTCGCGACCTCAACATAAATCATTAAAGGGAAGTAAAGTATAAACACGACGAGGAAAAAGGCCGTCGCCGATACTTTTGTATCCTTAACCCGCTGAATAATAATTTGTTCCCGAGAAAAAATAATGCATATGAGAGAAAACCAACATCTGCGTAAAGTTTCGACCCGGATCAGCCTAAGCATGCCGCGCAGGCTTACCCGGATATACACTTTTCGTCTCATGTGGATTTTCTGTTTCAGGAATCATTACTCTATACCTCTGAGACGGAATGTGTCGGCCCGGATCAGTGCGCGGACTGCGCAGGCTGATCTGGGTCGATGCATTACGCAGAGGCCATACTGTTGGTCTTCTCGCGGGACGGCTCAAATGTGATGTATCCCTTTCCCACATTTAGACTCTTTGAGAAACCTCTACAGAATACAGTTCCTGAACAAAATTGTGACAGATTAAATGATAATTTTCAAATATTTTGTATTCCAGACCAGGCCTACTTTCACCCATATACACCCATATACACCCATATACACTGGATAGTATAAGAATGTATTATTCGCGTACAGTCAAACCTGTACTCCCGACCACCTGGTGTAACCGACCACCTGGTGTAACCGACCCACTGGTGTAACCGACCCACTGGTATAACCGACCCACTGGTATAACCGACCACCTGGTGTAACCGACCTACTTGTATAACCGACCCACTGGTGTAACCGATCTACTGGTGTAACCGACCCACTGGTGTAACCGACCCACTGGTATAACCGACCCACTGGTATAACCGACCACCTGGTGTAACCGATCTACTGGTGTAACCGACCACCTGGTGTAACCGATCTACTGGTGTAACCGACCTACTTGTATAACCGACCCACTGGTATAACCGACCACCTGGTGTAACCGATCTACTGGTGTAACCGACATACTTGTATAACCGACCCACTGGTATAACCGACCACCTGGTGTAACCGATCTACTGGTGTAACCGACCTACTTGTATAACCGACCCACTGGTGTAACCGATCTACTGGTGTAACCGTAAAATTATAGGGCAGAGCGTATCTGGACTTTAATTGTTTGCCTATCGTCTAGGCACATCCCAGACAATCGAACTAGGATTCATAATTAGATATAAACTTAGCAGCCGACAATGTAAACGCAACTGAAGTCTACTAAAATTAGGGTGTTCGCCGACGTTTATATTAGCTATACACATAAAGTTCACATGAAAAAAGGCTAATCCAATGAACCAACATAAGCGCATTTGCGACCAGTGCAGATACATATCTCACATTCTTAGCTTATGTCGTGTTCTGTGTGTGTTTTTTTTTTTACATCGTGTTTAAGATATTAAGTTAAGTTTCCTGGGTAAGTTACCAGTACTAAATGTCCATTCAAGGAGGGAAAGCAATTACAAACATTTGTAAAGGCTTAGGTATGACCCGACCGGGGTTCGAAATAGCGGCCGCCCGTATCCGAGGCCGATGCTGTATATCGAATTTTACATCTATATAATATGCTCAATATCATTCAAATGCATTAATATATCTACACAACATTTGGGGTATCTTATCATTTCAGTAATACTACCGATAAATGTTTGTACAAAAGTTCAATTTCACTTTAATGCATTTGTCTATTAAACCTAATACTTTTCTTTTCACAGTTTTTTGACCTTATGTATGGAGGTATGGGACAGTAATACAAACTAAATAAATAAATAGTAATAAGCATATAGTTTGATACCATATTTAGAAACACATATAAACAAATTTAAAGAATCACATTATTCGGGTAAACAAATTGTCAATAGGTAATGTGTATGAACTTTGCTATTAGACCGTCTATCCAAAAATTGTGTCCAGAGAGGATGTTTTGTGCAGTCACGATACTCCTACGTTTTAATTGGATGAAAATAAAATATATAAAAAAATAAAATATTATAGAGGCAATAATGCAGTTCCATAAATAATGGAATCAATTAAGTGGGAGTACTTTATGAAGCGCAAGTCGATTATTTTTGTACCTGTTCATCATTATTTCATGGCTTTAAAATCTTGGACATATGTTTTAAAGTTGAATATAATTATGCTTAACCAGACGATGATTTTTAGTTTATTTGCTTAAGACAACGGTAAGACAAGTAAATAACGTATACTCAAATCACTGATAATGCTGCAAGCAAAGGGGCTAACTACAGATCACGGAGAATGATTTACCGATTACAAAAGTTAATAAATGTTTACCCGAAATAGGTACCACTTATACTCATATTAACACCGAGGTATAATTATGGGGAAAAGCATTTTTCTTATGAATAAGTAAATTCTTGATTATAATTTCCTTCATGTTAAATTGACCCCCATGCTTAGTAAGCAATAACAGAGTGGGTTTAAAGGATGTTCCATTTGTTATAGAAACTTTTCCTTTTTGCTGACAAATATTAGCATGGAGTTAGACATGATATCGCAATTCGTAAATTTTTGCAAATCTCCTTCCTTTTCTCCGTGGTTTTAATTAAATAATAAAATATCCAAACTTGCGTTTACATGTGTAACTGGAACGGGTATATAGCTATACATATCACTTATACAGCGTTGCTGTGGAAGCCGGCTTTTATAGCGACGTTGGTAGAGTTATTGACCTTTTCTTAAAGTTAAGCAACGTTCATCGCGGTTAGTGCCTGGATGGGTGACCGGCGATGGCTTAACTCCGGTACACGTGTACATGTATTGATTCACAAGACTGTTATTGAGCAAACCGTTAGTTTTTATAAATATACAATGCGCTATACTACTTCACCACCGAGGCGCCTGTTCGTGCCTGGCAATTTAACGAACAGTCAGACACATATCGGATTGACTGTTTGGTGTTTTAGGCGGCTTCAAACAATTTTGTTTCAGTTATATCACTACGTTTCCTGGGGGTAAGTTACAAGTACTATATGGTCCATTTATCCTGGAACCGGCCAGTCAGTCGCAATGCTGGACCCACAACCATGAGAGCCAAGAAGGGCAGCCATTTTTACCATATTTGACCGGGTGGTAACCGGCGACCCCTGTGTTGAAATTAACGGACAGGTATAAACATGTAATCCATTCATAGTTCTCAATATCAAAAAAGCATGAACTCATTTTTGATAATCACAACAGGACACATTTACCACTTCCCACACTCCGCTGCAGACAAACTGAGTCAAAAAGAGAAATAGCTCATAATGTTGTCAACTGTATTAAAACATTATACCTTCATTTATTGAGATTTTCAATATTCTTTGCGACAAAGTCGTCTGTTGTATTTGGGAAAGGGTTTAAACACAATGCAAGTTATGCAAATAACAAACCTACACATATTTATCCTCAATACATGTAATATGCTTGGTCTTTTATTCCCTTTCCCACTTGCAGAAACATTTTGACGCATGTGCAGCAGAAATCTCTTCTTTTGTCACAATGATTTCAAGTATATTCAATATTAATAGTTTCATTCATAGAGATTTGTTTACATATTTTGCTTAAATGTTTAAAGTCGTCTGCTGCAAATGTGTTGTATGCGGGAAAGGGTTAATGTAAAGATAAAGTATAATGCTACTGATAGACTAAGTTAACGCTCTTCTACTGATAGACTAAGTTAACGCTCTTCTACTGATAGACTAAGTTAACGCTCTTCTTAATGAAGCAATACGGTCGATAATTAAAAACAATCAATAATCACAAACTAAAACTTCCTTTTTAAGTTCACATGATTGTCGTCTTGTATCTACCGAGTAGCTGGCTATCTGATGAACTGATTTCTTAATAGTGTTATCTATCGTCTACTTTGAACACGAGGAATTTTCTCTCTCTCTCTCTTTGTTGTCTCATAATGTTTACAACAATCGTCTGCTAAACCATTATTAAATTATTACATAATCTGCAGCAGACGATTTTGACACATGATATGAGCCGTCCCGCGAGAAAGCCAACATTGTGGCATCTGCGTAATGTATCGACCCAGATCAGCCTGCGCAGTCCGCGCAGGCTGATCCGGGCCGACACATTCCGTCTCAGGTGGATAGAGGTATAGAGTAATGATTCCTGAAACAGAAAATCCACAGGAAGCGAAAAATATCTATCCGGGTAAGTCTGCGCGGCATGCTTAGGCTGAGCCGGGTCGATAATTTACGCAATGTCCACAATGACACCCAGTTTCGAAATCCCCGACGCTAACCACTCGACCACAGCGGACACCGGCGGGTAAGCCGTAATGATAACCCACACTCTTGAGCACCAAGGAGGGAAAGCCATTGCTAAAATATTTCATGGTCATTAGTATGTCCCAGTCCCGGTTTGAACGCGGGGCCTCCTGAAACCGAGGCGGAATCTCTACTAGTAGTGTGCATATGGGTAATAGGTTAACTTTTTCCCCACCTGCAGACGCATGTTGACGCAAAAACAGCAGAATACGTTTAAAAGCATTGTGGCCAAAGGTGAAATTGCTCTTAATGAGCAATTTCTCCTTCGGCCACAATGTTTTCAACTTTATTTAACAATTAAGTTATCTTTTATGGATAATTTTCAGGTTTTTGTCACTATGTTTTCAAAGTCGTCTGCTGCAGAATTGCTGTATGTGGGAAAGGGTTAAACATAACAAGATACTATACTATCCTCTACTGTCTTGATAAAGAAATGCTGCAATCAATCTTATAAACAAACTGACACGAGCATGTCAATCGTTTGAAAATACTGTAGATCCAGATCAGCCAGTGCATCCAAACAGTCTGATCAAGATCACCACTGTTGGCAAATTATTTACATGTGCTTGTTAGAAGTTTCTGTCGACTTGTGTAAATATATTCTAATAAGACGTAGCAGGTGTACAGCCTCATCCGGACCTATACGGTTCAGAGATGCCATCTTGTACATTTCCTCATGCACCGATTCATATGAGCCGTTCCACGAGAAAACCAACATTATAGACTCCGCGTAATTTATCGACCCGGATCAACCTAAGCGTGCCGCGCAGGCTAACTCGTACGGACACTTTTCGCCTCTTGTGGATTTTCTGTTTCCGGAATCATTATTCTATACCTCTATCTCCCTGAGACGGAATGTGTCGGCCCGGATTAGCCTGCGCGGACTGCGCAGGCTGATCTGGGTCGATACATTACGCAGAGTCCATAATGTTGGTTTTCTCGTGGAACGGCTCATATGTTTCAAGAGGTGATTATCGATAAGGAAAAAAACCTGTTATAATTATGACAGCTACATGAAAGATCCATTATTTTGAGTGGGCTTTTAGTCTATCTTTCATTATGGATTCAACCATTTTCGTATATTTAAGGGGACACAGGCATGATTAACTTGAGTAGGATGTACACGTTGACATTTTTCGAAAATTCATACTGTGCGGATCACAAGCTAATCTGGATATATGCTGTTCAATAACAACTGCAATATATGGACGAGCGCTTTTATAAGACAATTGTTTTTGTTTACGATGCATCTCACGACGGGTCCTTGACATTCTCCGACAATCCCTGTTGTTTAAAGATTAAAAAGGCTTCTTATAAACATCCTATGTTTACAGTGAAGAGGTCGCTGACATACATTAGCGTAACCGCCTCAGTGGTGTAGTGGTAGATTGTCCGCAGAAGGTCGCGGGTTCGATCCCGGAACGAGTCATACCAGATACTTTAAAAATGGTAGTAACTGCTTCCCTCTTTGGTGCTCAGGGTTGCGAGGATTAGTATTACGACTGACTGGCTGGTGTCAAGATAAATGGACCAGTAGTACTGGTAACTTACCCGGGAACCGCCGTGAGGATATAACTAAAAAAGGGTTGAAAGCGACGTAAAACACCAAACAAGTAATCAATCATGTGTCATCGATTCGAGAGGCGTTCTGTGAAAGTCAACCGTGAGTAAGTTGCGACCTGTGTAGATTAAGATCAGCCAGCACTTTCCGCTCAGTCCGATCTTTTTCTACACAAATTGCACGTCCCATTTCACATAATAATTGAGCCGTCCCGCGAGAAAACCAACATTATATGGCTTCTGCGTAATGTATCGACCCAGATCAGACTGATCCGGGCCGACACATTCCGTGTTTGAGGAATAGAGGTATAGAGTAATGATTCCTGAATCAGAAAATCCACAGGAGGCGAACAATGTATATCCGGGTAAGCCTGCGCGGCATGCTTAGGCTGATCCGGGTCGATACTTTATGCAGAGTCTGCACTGTTGTTTTCGCGGGACGGCTCATATGTAATAATAACGTTAAGGTAAGTATTCTGCGGCTCCGCTCATTTAAAGAAGCCGCCTTGTGTGTGTGTGTGGGGGGGGGGGGGGGGGGGGGGGTTCGAGCTCGAATGTCTCTGGTTCGATCTCATCTCTCGGCGGTCAAGGTTGAGCGCTAACAATATATAAAACATGTAAGAACTTATTTCAAATTGTTTGTCACGATATCAGTAGCATGAACACAGCGGTCACCTATGTTTAGCTGCCAATTTTTCTTTTTACTTTCTCTTGGGTGGCTGCATAAGACAAGTTTGACTAAACTTACCATCAATTGAAAACCTCTGAAGGTCAAATTTAGTGATGCATTGTAAATAATGTCTTTCATGAGCAAGAAACAGTTTATAGTCGTGCAAAACTGACATATCGACAGTTTGTTTAAAGCCGGTTAAATGTAGTCTGGAGTTCCTTCCCCTTATTAATATGTAAAGGACTATCGCGAACCAGACTAGGTTAAATGTAGATGTAAGAAACAAATGAACGGTGTTCCATAAAACAAACATTGGCGTAATTTCTGCACGTGAAATAATGAGCGGGGCTTCCGGAAAACCAACCTAAACGTGATCATTACGACTGTGGTTGATAAAGAAGTTGCCCACCCAGTTCAATGACATAAACTCAACGTTAAGTTGAGCGGTCGGTTCTCATGCGGCGTGGTTAAAAAGAACCCAACGAATATTTAAAGTTAAAGAAATTATATCAATCCTACAAATCAAATATCTAATGGGCAAATAAAAATGAGCCGTTCGACATCAGGGCAAAAAAAATCAAAGTTGGCTTTGGTTCATATTGGCTGGGCAAGATCAACAGTAGTTACACATTACTTACGAAAGTTTTTTAAAAGATCCGGTCATTTTGTGTAGACTCTGGTAAGACTGTAGATATACGAGCTGATCTGATCATGCACTGTTCAGAAATACCTTTTCCTCCATAGACGGACTCATGAGCCGCATCTTGCATTTCTTGTCTTGTTGAAGCATTTGCATACATTTAATATGTTCACAGAGTCTCGCCATGGCCTTCCAGTTCATTTATATGTTATATATAGAGTTCAACCTGTGTTTAAAGACAATCCATGGGAAGAGAACAATATAGTCTTTGTTCACAGGTGGTCTTTAATTGTAGGGTCATTTATGCAGAAATTAGGAATTTAAAAGTGTGGTTGCTATAGACAGGGTATTGCTAAACAAAGGTTGTCGTGTGTACCTACATGAATCACCTGTCAAAAGAACTAGAAGTATAACCTCAACGAATAACTATAAACGGTGCCAAACCGGAAAGGCAATAAGATCCTAAATCGCAAGACTTGGATCCAATATTCAAATCAGATAAATATTGATGATCAATTCATACGAGGCCGCGATGGAAAATGACAGTAATAAAAACCATTAAGATCTATTTCACTTTGAATAGACCATCTGCACTATGATCTACGACGATTTTAGTATTTAAAGTGAGGTTATAACTCTTCATAAATACGGAAAATAGATTCAGAGAGGGGAGCGCGTCTTTCGAAAAAGAGAACCTTATAGCTAAACCCCTCTCTCATACTTTGTTGATATTTTATAAGAGGTATAACTCGATAATGTTGAGATGGTCCCGACCTTTGTGCAAAGATAGATAGATACATTTGATCCGCATTCAGCGATATCGTGTCTTTTAAAATAACAGTCCTCTTTGGTAGCATTATAAGTAACATGGTCTTATACCTACTGGGGCGATACTTCTAGCTTTATGGAATGACAATGCATTTAGATCTGTAAACCATACATGGCAAACAAAATAAATTGCTTTGCGTATATGGGATCTGACGACTTTCAATTAAAATCCATTTAATTATTCATGTTGTTCATTAACAGGCGCTCATTTTTCTATCCAATGAAATTGTTCGATACAACCAATACTCGGTGTTGCTATCAAAGGGGATACTAAACAATTGGATCATTCGGTCGTCACCGCTTCTCTCCCTCTCTCTCTCTCGCTCTGTCTCTCTCTCTCTCTCTATTGCTCGTATATGTATATGTATATGGGTTGTCTCCCCTGTTGATACATAACGCTTTTATAGGCGATAGTTTGATTGGCCAACGCAAACGTCAATCAATGAATATTCATAGGCAGTCATCAGATATATACGAGCATTTGCATATGCAGTAAAGTGTAGGGCTTGATTTAACCATCCTCGGTACCCAGGCTATTCATAAAATATATGATAGCCTGGGCAAATTGCCTGTACAAATCTCGTACTCATGAATAATTAATGAGCAGAAATGCTGCCGCTTGATTGGCCGCATGACACAAACCTCATGCGATACGAAAACGACAGTGTTGTTACGGGGGAAATCTGTGTGCATGCTTTACGAAGTTTCGCTAGCCAATTTGCCCAGGGTATCATATATTTTATGAATAGCCTGGGTACCGAGGATGGATTTAACGAGACCGTGACTGTAAGTCTTTTATATATTCAATAGTTCGCTTACAACGAGTTTTTCTGTGCTATCCCGGGTCATGCCGCTCATGCGTATTGAAACAAATAGACTATCTCCGTTATTTGGTATAGACATACCAAACATTTCGTACCATGAATTCTTTCAAGATTAATCATACAAATGTATTTGACCAATGCGTCTCAAAGTCGGTTCCCGTGGTTAGAAGTCATTTAATGAGACCATCGTGGAGCGGTTTACCCTTGCGTGAAACGGGAGTTTAAGGACCTAGTCTGATACCCGACGTGTTATAGTAAATGATTACGTATAGCAACAAAGGCAACTGCATTTGTCAATTCCCTTTATATATCGCTGTCGTATACAAAATGAATAAGTAACCATAGTTAAATTTCGTGAACTATACAGATACGATATAACTTGATGTTGGGAATCAATACACGCATGATGAAGCAAACTTGTTTCGGATTTGGAAAGGTAATAGCCTGTTGCATGTTACAGCATGTCCGGTAAGGCGGCGCCATTATTGGCGTGTGCCTGAAACGATTGTGTAATGGTAAGGGTAGGTAACTCCAGACTAACAGAAACCATGGATAAATGAGCGGTGCTCCATGAAAACAAACCGCAGCGTAATTATCACGCATGAAAACATATCTGCGTTCGCACCTGTGCTATTCGATCCGATTAGCAACTGTTTTTATTTGTTTGGAACAAACAAATTTAGTTACTGCAATTCTGAAGCCGTTCGTCTTTTGGAAAAGTCCATGAATTTCATACGCGTGAAAGTAGTACTCAATACTTGCTCTTACATTTCAAATGTATCACGATATTTGAAATAATGATATATTTATATCGTCTTTGTTTTCTTATGTGGTTCTTATATTCAAAGAGAATTTGGAAATAAAATGAAACATTGTATTTTAAAACATGAACGCGGAGAGATTTATAAATCTCAATGAGTGAACTGCTACAGGGAAAACTATTTCCGATTTAAGCTCCAGATACGGTATTTGAATTTTCAATCACGCATTGAAAATGTAGATAAAAACAGAATTGAAAATATTTTCTGTGTGCCTTGTCGGCCATATAAATATAGTATAAAGAATTAAAAAGCAAATATGTGCGTCATAAAATGCATTTAAAATGAGAGTAACACATTTGCAGAGAAATCGTGATCGTCGAATTCTATTTATAAATACGACGGTATGGGGGGAGGGTCTAAAGTGCGGACGCGATCTGCGGACAAATACATTATAGAGGGAAAATGCGGACAAATGCAATATAGAGGGAAAATGCGGACGCTATAGAATATAGAGCAAATCTGCGGACGCTATGATTTGTTGTAAAAAATGTTTATTTAAAGATGGGCAAATGTGTATAATTTGTTAACATATGATCATATCCGGGGTTTTCTTTTTAAATATATAATGTGTTTGATTGCTTTTATCAGTGATATAGATTAATCCAAAAATCGAGATCATGCTGAAATGGAATCTCTTTGTAAAGTATGTTAACGACTTTCCTCTTTATATCATATCTATAGATATCAATAACGAGAATTGATGGATTGATTTTCCGACAAGTAAATGTCTTTTGACGCATCTGCAGCGGACGAAATTTGAAAACATTGCAAGAATAGAATAGGTAGCTAGTAACTAGCCATAGGTTTTGCTTCAATTATATCCTCTCCTTTACAATCGATTGAAGGGTCATGGGTTCTAGTAATTGTTTGGCATCTTCATTTTCTACTTTGTAACTTTCAATAGTTTTTCCATGTGCCATACTACGAGGCAAATGATCCATGCAACATTCTATTCTGTAGGGTACTTGGAAGGGGCAGAACAATTTAAATAACAAATAAACAATAAGTATATATATATATATACAACACTGTTTCTAGTAATTATATATATATACAACAATAATACTAATCTATAACAAATGAGTTAAATGTTTTTTTCTTGCTGTGTAAACAGTAAAAAGCAACATATATTGAAAACATTGTGGGAAAAGGAGAATTTGCTTATTTAAACAATTTCTTAATTCCCATAACCTTTCTTTACCGTCGTATAAACCAAATTTGTATTTGAAGGCTGTTATAAGTAAAAAACTTAAATGTTGCCAATTTAATCACATATCTTATCCTTATAATAGCCAAATAATTAACAAAAGTTACAATTAAAGTTCCGCATCTGTTGTCAACATATCCACCGGTGCATTAACACAAGATTTGTGAAACCAACTGTGCATATATCACATTGCACCATGACGGTATCGACACATCCCGGCAAGTTACAAATACATAAATGTATATGATAGGTTTATTGGGAAAAGGGGTTACATTTATAATTTGTTTGGAATGACACTCGTACACAATGGTAATTAACAGTGAATGGTCACGCATCCTTAATTGATTTGGTAAGCTTAAACACCCTTTAAAGGAAACAGCGGCCAGCTTAAGTGTATACTGTAGAGTAAAATGCGGACGGCACAGGTATTGGTTTTCTCTAGAGCATTTAATCCTTTTATAATGCAAATGAATTTAAAAGCCTCTGAAGTCTGAAGCATGTTTCTTTTAAAGTGCTCATATAAATATTAGTACTGCCTTTTTCCACAATATTTTCTACATGATTTCAATTACTCTTTCATTTGGATAGATGTTTCTTTTTTTTAGCTCACCTGAGCACGAAGGGCTGAAAGTTAGTTATTGTGATCTCCTTTTCTTCTACCAAACTGATTGGCAGATTTTCAAATTATTTTTAAGAAGTGTTCCTTGGCCGCCAGGGAGCGGGGCTTTTTTGCCTTATATGGCTATAGTGTAAACTCAAAAAAATCTTCTCCTCCAAAAGTGTCAAGCCGATTTTCAAATAATGTTGTAGAAATGTTCCTAGGGTGACCCTCTATCAGATTCCTTCCAGCCAAGTTGATTGGTCGAAAAACATGGCCGCCAGCGGGCGGGGCTTTTTTGCCTAATATGGCTATAGTAAAAACTTGAAAAATCTTCTCCTCCGAAAGTGTTTGGCCAATTTTCAATTCTTTTTGTAGAAATGTTCATTGGGAGACCATCTATCAGATTCCTCCAAGCCATGTTGATTGGTCGAAAAACATGGCCACCAGGGGGCAGGGCTATTTGGCCTTATATGGCTATAGTGAAAACTTGAAAAATCTCTTGTTAAGCAGGAAGCTTTTGAGTAAGATTTTAGAAAACCCTTGGTCAATTGTGATTTTTTTTGTAACACAAATTGGTAAATACTTAAATGAGTGAGTAGGGGCCATAATGGTTATCCATTTTATGCCCCCGGAATCACCGATTCGGTGGGCATCTAGTTTTTTGGCCTGTCTGCACGTCTGCACGTCTGTCTGCACGTCTGTCTGCACGTCTGTCTGCACGTCTGTCTGTCTGACTGTCTGTTTGCACGAAAAAAACTTTAACCTTGACCACTACTTTTGAACCATAACAGGTACAGCTACCATATTTCACATGTGTATTTCTTGTGACATGACCTTTCTGTCAGTACCAACATTTTTGACCTTGCGACCTTGACCTTTGACCTAGATGTTGCCATTCTCGAAAAACACTTTAACCTTGGCCATTACTTTTGAACCATAACAGGTAAGGCTACCATAATTCACATGAGTATTCCTTGTGACATGACCTTTCTGTCAGTACCAACATTTTTGACCTTGCGAATTTGACCTTTGATCTTGTTGTTGCCATTCTCGAAAAAAGACTTTAACCTTGGCCATTACTTTTGAACCATAACAGGTACGGCTACCATATTTCACAGGTGTATTCCTTGTGACATGACCTTTCTGTCAGTACCAACATTTTTGACCTTGCGACCTTGACCTTTGACATAGATGTTGCCATTCTCAAAAAAAACCTTTAACCTTCACCACTATTTTGAACCATAACAGGTAAGGCTACCATATTTCACTTGTGTATACCTTGTGACATGACCTTTCTGTCAGTACAAATTTTTTTCACCTTGACCTTTGACCTAAATGTTGCCATTCTCGATAAAAACTTTAACCTTGACCACTACTTTTGAACCATAACAGGTACCGCTACCATATTTCACATGTGTATACCTTGTGACATGAACTTTCTGTCAGTACCAACATTTTTTACCTTGCGACCTTGACCTTTGACCTAGATGTTGCCATTCTCGAAAAAATACTTTAACCTTGACCACTTCTTTTGAACCATAACAGGTACGGCTACCATATTCCACATGTGTATACCTTGTGACATGACCTTTCTGTCAGTACCAAAATTGTTCAACTTGCGACCTTGACTTTTGACCTAGATATTGCCATTCTCGAAAAAAAAATTAACCTTGACCACTACTTTTGAACCATAACAGGTACGGCTACCATATTTCACATGTGTATTCCTTGTGACATGACCGTTCTATCAGTACCAACATTTTTCACCTGGCGACCTTGACCTTTGACCTAGATGTTACCAATCGGGGGCATCAGTGTTTCACAAACACATCTTGTTTTTACATGTCTTTTGAAACTTGGAAATTAAATATAATATTCACATGTATGTCTCATGATTTATTTTTTATAGACAACTAAAATGGCATTTAATTTTAACGGATGCGTCATTTATTCTTTTACCCGAAGTTGTAATATTTATAAACAATGCAGTTTATAAATCACACATCTATGCAAATGCAAATGTTTGAACAGTTTTATGTACCCAAACAAATTCAGTGCCTTCAGCGCTTTGATTAAGGATTGTCTTGAAATCTTTAATTAGTTATTGTCTAACAGTGCAGATTCGGATTAGTCTGCGCGGATGCTTTGAGGTTTGTTTGCATAGAGCGTGGCTTATATAATCTACCCACATCCTGCTATACTCTTGCTTTCCGTGTTGTCGAAGATCAGCCTGCACATACATACAGTTGAGCTTTGGTCTGAAACGTCGGTTTCTAGCTTATTGAACAATAACAACTAACTCCAACATGTAGATCGTAGCTTCAGTTGTTTGACCTTTTCCCACACGCATAAGCATTTTGACACATCTGAAGCAAGCACATTTTGAAAACTTCAGAAGATTGCTAATAATACACGATTTTAACCCATTTTAAAACAAAAATGTACATACACATTCCGACGCCTCTGCTGCAGGCGACTTTTACAAATATTGTAACAAAAGAAAAGGTGAAAATGCTCATTATGAGCAATATCTCTTTTTGCCACAAAATATTTAACTTTATAAGAGAAGTATATACCTATATATGGTCGTTTTCCACATGTTTGACATTATTCGTATTTGCTGCAGATTTAATGTAATTGGGAAAGGTTTTAGAGTAGGCGTTGCTAGTCACTAATCAATGAGCAACGAGCATTAAAGAATTGTACTGCCTATCAAATATACTCCTTGTCATGGCAAATCGTAATTATGTCGTATAATTCTCTTTGCCTTTTAAATATTTTAAAAATCCAGTTATATAACATCAACTTGATTTATTTCATCAGGTCTTTTTTCCTCTGAGTTACATAACTGTATACGCGTGACACTCCTTACACTATTAATATTGCGTCTTGGTTCTAACGTCGCAAACATATCTCTGACAATCTACTGTCATTGGTGCAACCATCAAATAAGAAACGTCACGCGAAAAAAGACCTTCGGGGACTTTACGACCAGAGACGATACCTGGTATGTTCGTCGTTTAGTCGTTCAACTATTCAGAAGCCTATGGTTGCATGATTAATAAGAGTTAACCCTTTCTCTCATATAGACGCTTTCTGACGCATCTGTAGCAGACGGCTTTTTGAAAACATAGTGACATAAGAAGAAATTGCTCAAAACGAGCAATTTCTCCTTTTGCCACAATGTTTTCCACTTTTAGTCATAGGTTATCCATTCAATTATAGAGATTTTCTATTTTTTGACAGAATATGTTCAAAGTCGTCTGCTGCAGAATTGACGTATGACGGAAAGGGTTAAACCCCGTTTACAACAATTATTCCAGTCATATCACGGCGGCAATTTAACCAATCCACGTTTCCCGGCTTTCTCCCAGTCCAGTACTCGCCACAATAGGTTTAAATCACGTTTTGCATGAAGCCCTCGAGATGTTGTGTCCGTAGATGATCATCAGAACGATTGATGGTCGCAGTCATGAAGATCGGTTTTCCTCTGGCGTGCTTCATTTATTGACATTATTCAATAACAAAACATAAAACAAATACAGTAATACCATTAACCTATAATAGTCATTTCGCAAGAAAGCATGTCGCCTCGAAAAGAAATAAAAGCAAGCTTCGTAAACCGTCTAATCGAATGAGTCCCTTAATTTATTCGATTAAAGAGTATGCCAACCTTACATAGTCTTCTTGAAATGCAGACAAATCAAATCAAACCGTTATTTCTTTTTAAGTAATATGGACAATTATTCTTTAAGAGCACAATATATAGATAGTTATCCAGAATTTTATCTAAGAAGAACATATCATAGAGAATTAAACAAATGGCGTAATACTCTTTCTATATAAGGAGTTTGTCTCATTTAAAATTTCAGTTATTTTTTTTCCTTCAATATCTTTAAGATATTTATGTTATAGAAGTCAAATATTATTTCCTTTTCGAATGTTATAGCTTTGAACAGATAAGGGAAACATGTTTTGAAAAAACCCAATAGGAACCAAAGTCTTTTTCATACGATTTTAGAATGCAATAACAAATTAACGATCTACAGAGTTTCTTCATATCTAATAAGGGCATTTGAATTACGTAAAATAAATAAATGAATTTCCTAATAAAGAAAGCGACCTTCTAGATGGAATTCTGTAATATTGTCCATTACAATTGACAAGTTTATTTAAGTGGAATGGTTATTGTCACTCCTTATATCTAAATAATTGCAAGTATATATGCTGTATTATTGGCCGGTGGTCTAAATATCTGAATTAAATGTCTATTTCTAATCACGTTTAGTAGCCGGATCAAACCGTTGAACAGTGACAATTTTACAATGAAGATTTTCAATTTTAATAATTAGCGTATTGGGATATTGGACCGGGCACTCCGGATTCGATCTCCACTCGTGGGTGTTATGGTGGTGTAACCTTGGGTAAAACATACTATTTTTTAGCCTAGTACTAGAGGAGTGTCATCCGGCTAACGTAAATGATTGGTCCGTCGCCAGGATATAACTGACCTATTGAAAACGAAATAAAACCGTAATAAAACAAACATTATATATCAATGAAAGAAACGGTTATTCGTTGACACAAGAAAATTAAAAAGAAAATACGCAAAACCTGGTTAAACTACTACAAATAGTCTTTATTAGGTCAATATGCTATAAAAAGAACGACCGCAATGTTATCGTATGAGAAAACTCGGCGAAACACAAACAAGACCGTGTTACGATAAATAGACTCCCTACTGAGTATATATAAAAGACACACCTTGTCATTATTATAATACTATATGGATCGTATAGAGGGGCTATTTATAGTAACACGGGATGGATTCCCCAAATTACCATTACGATCATTTTTAACATAGCGTATGGACAATATAGAGAGACCTTTTGAGTATTTTAACGAGGTATTGTGTGTTTTCCTCTATTTTTCTTCTGTAATTGAAATATGGACGCCTGTGATATAATTGGCGTATTCCGTGTTCTGTTATCCCAACTTCGCCTCGAAACCCTCTTATTCTTTTTTTCGAAATACTCACAACGAATGGTAATAATTCATGTATTGTAAAATATCTTGGGATACAAGCCTATGTAATTAAAAAATGTTTTGTATTGTATTATATTGTACTCACTTAAGTTTCTATTGAGAACCCTAAATTTAGGTTCAACTGAGCCACTCCATACGAAAACTGACCTTCCGGACTTTGCAACTGGTTCCTGTTTGAACATACCTACAAGATAACGCGTAGACGCTAATCTCTCCTGTGTTTTGATTGGACGTGCTGCAGCCAATCACAATTAACGTTACAAATAACATGTAGAACCATTGATGATTTGAAAAAAAACCATAATTGGTTAATTAAAACCTGCTTAGTTTTCGTGTATCAGGAGATATGCTAGCTGTTTACACAGTGAGTATGGAAAGTCTCGTATGAAATCTCGGAAAATCCCCGGGTAGAATTCTGCCCGATTTGATTAGTCTGTACCGATCCCTATTTAAATTGGTTATGCAATAGCGTGATATCAGGGGAGTTAACCAATCTACTACCAAATATCTTGACCAATTTGAGCCTCAGTTAAGTGTAACCGACAACATACGTTTGTTTAAATGAATAATACTTGTAACGTCGTATATCATTGGTTAAATGACGTCGCGCTAATCCAATCGGAGTGCAATAATGTAATAAACAATGACGTCATATTATCTACAGAGGTCATGAAAGGTCGACCGGTTCTTGCAAAACGAACCCACATTTTATTGTACAGAAAATCAAGTGCGAATGTAAATATAACCAGTTAACTCGTCCTTAATTACGGTATTGAAGGTCACTAGCTACTTGGAGCGGAACTTGTTTATTTTGAATTGTTTGCTTAAATGCTTAAACTTCAGTAAACACTCGAACCATAATTGAGATCGTTTATTTAAGAATTGATTGACAATATCAGAAATGTACAGTAAACAAACCATGAGTTTGTCATTTGACTATGATTTCAAAACAATTTCGAGAATAGCGCATCATCTCTAATATCCGCTTGGGGGTTCTATTCTACTACTTGAACTTAAAACACGGGGCATTAAAACAAAGAAACATCTGTCAAATCGTACTCATTACCAAGAATTTAAACAAAATAGCTAATATAACCCTTTGTTAAACAATTTACGCATGTAAACAAAAAAGTGCGTGTCATCGCGGAGTAATTTATCCAATACGGTGTCGTGTTATTTATTCTGCGTTTCATAATAAACACTTACATAAACACGAGTATAGATTTTTCGTTTGAGAGAGACTTAGGTGTTTGAACAGTTGATGTTTTAGCCTTCAGGCACGTCGATTGAGTTTAACCATTTCGTTTTATGTTTGCTTGCTTTACGCCGCTTGCAATAGTTGTTCAGCTATATCACATCGTTTCATAGGTAAGTATCAGGAAATACTGATCCATTCATCCGGACACTATTCGTAATACTTACCCCTTATTTCTGCGAGATAAAGAAGGAAATCCACTTCTACAATTTTAATTGTATTTGGTAAGATCCAGTGGGGGATTAGTTTTTATGAGTGTTTTGTTCGTAATTAAACAAAAAATCAACAGTTTTCAGGAAATGTAAAAGGAATAATCATCGATGTTTTTATTTTGCCGGGGCTGTCATTCTCAGTTCCGTTATATTGACATTTCAACCCTTCTGGATAAGTGTTTTAGATAAAAGACACCTTTACAAGTCTGCATTTTACCGATAATTCTAAATATCACTCATATTCTCATTATCAATTCACAAAGGAGCACTTATTCTGTTCGGCTAAACCATACTAGCGATGATCTTTTGCAAATTATCATAATAACGTTGTATTATAAACCATATGCATGGACATTCAATGAACTCAGTCCTTACTCTATACGTCATGGTCTTAGTTAATTTATCCATGACGCATGGGTTGTAATCAAGTACTAGACTAGGAATCGGGCCTTACCCCCTGGGTTGTAATCCAGTATTAGGCTAGGAAACGGGCATTGCCGAAAGCACCCCACATTGATCGGGATTAAAATCGGGCACCCATTCAGATCGACAAGGCTAATCACTCGGTCACGGCGTTGTATAACCCGTTCCCATGTTAACGCATATGTAGGAGAGCAGTGAGGAGTATTCAGCAATTTTTCCTTTTGCAACAATAATTTCAACTCTATTCAACAATCATGTATTTCTTTCATTCATAAATACTTTTCATAGTTGTGCCTAGGAGATTCTGCAAATTTGTTGTATGTGGAAAAGTGACAAACATCGTTCTTATGATTACAAAAAAAAAAAGGAATAAGACAAGTTTAAAATCTGTCTGTCTGGCCGTGAAATAAGATCTATCTGATTATATCACATCGAGTAATGTCACAGGAGACAAGAAACAAACACGACGGGGTCCTGTCAAAGGTAATTTCTTCCTGTCATCACAAATGTACGCCAACCAGTAATTCGTAAAGATTCGAAGTTGTAATGGAATTGTATACGGAATAATTCCATATTCATTCTAACCTACTTCGAAGTTACTACATTTCTCTGTCACTACACATTGGATGTTTGGGAGACTATGCCAATCGTCTGTTCTACTTTGTCTATCGCGTATCCATCTTTACTTAGGAGAACAAGCCCGTTTGTGACAGAATACAATCTACAATTAAAAAGAAATAGGATGGTTTATTTCCATCAAATGAGGTGATCTCATAGAAAGAAAATTTAGGACACCGTATAAACACTTACATGTATGTGAAGCAATGCACTGTTTTGTTTGCTTTAGATACTATGTTAAACTGTTTTGTTTGCTTTAGATACTATGTTAAACTGTTTTGTTTGCTTTAGGTTCTATGTTAAACTGTTTTGTCTGCTTTAGATACTATGTTAAACTGTTTTGTTTGCTTTAGGTTCTATGTTAAACTGTTTTGTTTGCTTTAGATACTATTTTAAACTGTTTTGTTTGCTTTAGGTACTATGTTAAACTGTTTTGTTTGCTTTAGATAAAATGTTTAAACTGCTTTTTGTTGTCTTTGTTAGTATGGTGCTTTATGACGCTTTCAACATGTTTCCTGGATAAGTCACCAGTAGGTTTGGTTAATCCTTTTCCTCATATAGACGCTTTCTGACGCCTCTGAAGCAGACGGCTTTTTGAAAACAATGTGACAAAAGGAGAAATTGCTCAAAACGAGTAATTTCTCCTTCTGCCACAAAATTTTCCACATTTTGTCATTGGTTATCCATTAAATTATAGAGATTTTCTATTTTTTTTACAAAATATGTTCTTAGTCGTCTGCTGCAGAATTGTCGTATGAGGGAAAGGGTTAATCTATCCCGGCGCCAGCAAGTCAGTCGTAAGGCTATCCGCACACTCATGAACGATACTTAGGGAAAGCCATTACTCAATTTGTGTAGAGTCTTTGGTATGACCCGGCTGACCAAAGAGGTACCAACGCTTTGGAGAATTAGCCATTTCTTTTGCATAAAATAGAAAGTTGAAATAAATAAATAGGAATGTCTATTTTGAAGAACTAGTGATTCACTTAAAAAATAATGTTGGATGAAGTCCTGTTAACGTTTATGCAAAGCAATACCATGTTTTGATTACTTTAGCTACCATGTTATACTGTTTTTTTGCATGTGTTCTTTTATTATGAATTGAGTTGTATTAAGAAATTGCTGTTTTGTCGTTGTTAACCTCCTACAGTGCTTATGTTTGTATGTCTATATATATACGGCGTTCTTATAAAACATTTGTGTCTGTACCGTATATATATAAGTTATCAATATTAACTTCTATAGGAGACACTATTAATCATTGACCTTATTCCATGCATATCATAGGCAATATTTAACTGTACTTGATAGAACTAGTCATTTTCACCAGATAAATTATTTTTTAACTATTTACGGTCGCTGCTTTGACGGATGTAAAAGGGTTGATAAGGAGGGAACTGCAAACACAATTGTATTTTAAAAATGTGACTTGACTGTAAAAGGTACAACATTGATGAAGTAAAATATTTCAAAACTTATTACAACTAAAGATAAAGCTTGTCATCTCAATCGAACAAAAAAAAATATGAGTCGTCCCACGAGAAAAACAACATTATGGAGCCTAAGCATAACGCGCAGGCTTACCCGGATAGACGATTTTCGCCTCCTGTGGATTTTCTGTTTCAGGACTCATTACTCTATACCATTATCTCCCTGAGACGGAATGTGTCGGTCCGGGTTAGCTGTGCGGACTGCGCAAGCTGATCTGGGTCGATACATTACGCAGAGGCCATACTGTTGGTTTTCTCGTGGAACGGCTCATATGTCTTCATCGGAATACGGGTATCCCTAAGTAAACCTTGAATATCATTGGTTACTGGATGTTGTATTGTGTACGACCACAATGTCTTGGACATTTAGAAACTACCCCCCCTAAAAAAAAACCAAAAAAATACATATCAAAATTAAAGGTACAATAACGAGACAATAACACTACATGTTTCTGAAATGGATTTACACTTAACAGTTACTGTAAAGTGACTGGTGACTAAAGGTCATTAAGACAAGCAGTTAGTTCCATACACTGTTATTTCCTTACAGGTATATAAGTATATTATGTCTATATTTATATCTTTAGTTCCTTGCAGGCATATTCTCAGAGACTTGAAACCATTTGTAGTCCTGGTTACTACAATTACGATGTCGTTGTTCCTGCGAGCGGTCGGGTGAGTGGGCGGTCTGGCATTACACTTTCGTTTCCGTCTAATATTTTCTTAAGTCTTGACTGATTCTAACCAAAGACTACAGAAAGATAATTTAAATATATTACCTATGTCGTGGTTGCCGTTAATAAACTGTTTTCTTGGCATTGCCGCGTTCCTTGTTGACAAAAAATATGACTTAAGATAGGCGATAACCTGGGACGACGCTTCTTCAAGAGTTAATTTCAAGAATTTGATGACTAATTTCAACACAGCGGTAGCTACACGTGGAATCATCGTTCAATTACATCGGTCTTGGATTTAAGTGGAATGTCTCGACTTTGTAAACTTAATTTTTGCGACAAAATGTCTGGAAGCTCTTATTATCTGATGTGGAAACCTTTTTGCTCTAAGAACCCATAACCGTCTTAGAACTTCAGTTTATATAAAGAGACGATGCTTCGAACTTAACTGGTCACTCTCCCATGGTGTTCTTGTTAACAATGTAACCAAACTACACCAAACTACACCAAACTACACCACATGTACTCACTCATGCTTAATCAAAGGGCATTGTCCAGCACGATCTTTAATACACCAATTATAATCTGATAGTATTGATTTGTGTGGTGTTCTTTTCGCCGCTTTCAACATTTGTTCAGTCAATGCACGGTGTTTCCTGGGTAAGTTACAAGTACTACTAGTCCATTTATCCTGACCCCAGTCCGTGAGTCAGCCATAGTGCTTACCCCACAATTCTGGTTGTAAAGGAGGATAGCCATTGCTATCATTTTTAGTGTAATTGGCATGACCCGGCCGGGAAACAGAGCCGCGACCAAGACGGTGGTGTACCACTGCACCACCGAGGTGGTACGCTCTGATAGTATACAACAAGTCAAAGTGTTTGGAGCAGTAGAATCACTCTATAACGCCTATACGCAAATTGTCTCATTATTCACTTAATGAGTATCCTGTGTACTTAGTTTTATCTAAATATCTTAGAAGTTGAAGAAGTTGTTCCCTCCATCATTTTGTTATTCTGACATACCAACCGACCGAACGACCAGCGAACGACGGACTGACCGACCAACAACCGAATTAACGAATGAACACACGAACGAACGATCGATCTAACCAACAAACCAATCGACGGCGACCAGCGAACGACCGACCGACCGACCAACGATCGAATACACGAATGAACACAAGAACGAACGATTGATCCAACCAACCAGTTAATCGACTGATGACCAACGGACCGAGCGACCCAAAGACCATTTTTTAATTGTATACACCCGACAACCTTTATTTGCGGGAGGGATATAATGACCGTTTTGTTTAAAGGAATATACATCAACGGCTATTTCGAAATCGTTTCTTGTTTATTACTGAACGAAATGACACCATCTTGAAAGGCATACATATAGACGAAAACAATTCCAGAAATAGATCAGAACGGAAGTGTTTTATAAATTCGTCTTATACCCGAGGCGATGATTTGTTTGTAATAACAATTTGTTGTCAATAACACTGAGGTGCGGGACGAACACTGACATTTCTACCAATAAGACCGATTCTAATCCATTTCCCACAAATAACGAAGCTGCAGCAGACGACTTTGAAATGAGCTTGGTAAAAGTATGGTAAATCTCTGTCTTATTGTAAGTCAATGTATTTGAATAGAGTTCTTGAATCTAATTTGAAACCCTTCATTTATTGTTTATGCTGACAATTTACCTTTCCCATTATCACATGCACACTTTTAAAAAACATTGTGGCAAAATGAGAAATTGCTCATCATGAGCAATTTCTACATTTGCCACAATGTTTTCAAAACTCATATGATGTTAATGCGTTTTAACGTGGGAAAGGGTTCCCCTACGCCTGCGAATCACGTTCGTCTATTCAGGTTCAGTGCGGTCTGATACGAAAACCGACCTTACAGGGTCCTACGAACAAGGAATATGAGCCGTCCCACGAGATAACCAACATTGTGGACTCTGCGTAAAGTATCGACCCGGATCAGCCGAAGCATGCCGCACAGGCTTACCCGGACAGACATTTTTCGCCTCCTGTGGATTTTCTGTTTCAGGAATCATTTCTCTATACATCTATCCCCCTGAGACGGAATGTTTCGGCCCGGATCAGTCGGACATTGTCCAGGACGATACGTGCTCATTGAAAAGAAACACCAGGCTAATCCGGGCCGACACATTCCGTCTCAGGAGGATATAGGTATAACTATCATACACCGGGTACCAGACTACAGTGCACGTCGCCATTGTGGTTGTATACAAGACGTAATGATGTACTAAATTACGCTGATAGCAGACTATGTAGGTCTGTATATTGACATTACCGCTAAAAAAAATCAACATCTACATTCGAAGGTTTTTAACTATATAGTAATAAAGATTAAATTCAATTGTTATAGTCAGATTCCAGTCAATATGGTTCTCAGTGTTCTATGATGCTTGCGTCACTAGATGGGGGAACTGTAACGCTCTTGATTAGCTTGCGCTAATGTACAGATTGATCTGGGTGTTCATTGGTTGCAAAGCCTCGAAGGTTTACACATGATTGTTTATTTAATTGATGGTTCTTTAGTCGTGTTAACAAACGTTTGTAGTTGATGTTCGAGTTTTTATACACTCCTATGTTATTTTATAAAGCTATTTCTTGAATGGGGGACAATTTATATCTTCCTTGTCTGTCAGACGTTTTTTTAAATTCGTTTGCAGCAGATTCGCCGTGTGTGGGAAATGGTTTAGCAACAATTTCCGACATGTCATAGCAATTATTTCCTGTGCAAAGGAAATTAAAAACGACTCTCGTGCTAGAGACATGCGTTCCTCCAGTGTCACATATTCAAGATCCCATTGTATTTATAGGAGAAAGATTCTAAAACGGACCTGGTCGCTATCACGTGACAATAGACACACATTCTTGGCCAATGACAGTCAGGGTGTTACTAGACGAGCTGTCGCGCTCCTCAACCCTCCTGCGCGTTACCACAATTGCAAACATAAAGGTTTAATACCGCATCCTGTAGATCAGTAACAGCCCCTACATTGAATAAACATCATTGCATGTCGTCACAATTTAAGTGACAAAGCCCACGTCAAACGAAAAACGACATTCGGAAATGTTATTGTTTATTTGTTTGTTTGGTGTTTTACGCCGCCGCTTTCAACGTTTGCTCAGTTAAACACGCCGTTTTGATCAGCCCAAGCATGCCACACAGGCGTACCCGGATATACACTTTTCTCCTCCTGTGGATTTTCTGTCTATCTATCCCCCCTTAGACGGAATGTGTCGGCCGGATCAGTCTGCGCGGACAGCGCAGGCTGATCTGGTCGATACATTACGCATATGTGTATCGCCGCAGCTGCATTTTAGGGCATTTTTAGAAAAAATGTGTAGGCACGTGCCTACAGAGCTTAAAGGGAGCTACGCCCCTGTTTGCAGTTATATCTCGGCGTTTCCTGGGTTAGTTACCAGTATTCATTGCCAATTTATCTTGACACCAGCCAGTCATTCGTTATGCTACCCCCACAAACCTGAGAGTCAAGGAGGGCAGGAACTCCTTCCATTTTTGAAGTATTCTGTATGACCCGGCCGGAGATCAACCTGCGGCCTCCCGCAGGCGGGAAGGACGCTCCATCACTACATCACCTCCCGCAGGCGGGAAGGACGCTCCATCACTACATCACCTCCCGCAGGCGGGAAGGACGCTCCATCACTACATCACCTCCCGCAGGCGGGAAGGACGCTCCATCACTACATCACCTCCCGCAGGCGGGAAGGACGCTCCATCACTACATCACCGAGGCGCTCCATCACTACATCACCTCCCGCAGGCGGGAAGGACGCTCCATCACTACATCACCTCCCGCAGGCGGGAAGGACGCTCCATCACTACATCACCTCCCGCAGGCGAAAAGGACGCTCCATCACTACATCACCTCCCGCAGGCGGGAAGGACGCTCCATCACTACATCACCGAGGCGCTCCATCACTACATCACCTCCGGTAGGCGGGAAGGACGCTCCATCACTACATCACCGAGGCGCTCCATCACTACATCACCTCCGGTAGGCGGGAAGGACGCTCCATCACTACATCACCGAGGCGCTCCATCACTACATCACCTCCGGCAGGCGGGAAGGACGCTCCATCACTACATCACCGAGGCGCTCCATCACTACATCACCTCCCGCAGGCGAGAAGGACGCTCCATCACTACATCACCGAGGCGCTCCATCACTACATCACCGAGGCGCTCCATCACTACATCACCGAGGCAGTTATTTGGAATTTTAAGTGAATGAACACAAATAAAATGTCGTTTCATATATTCGTGACGTCTACTCAAGTGCGACTCATAGTCAACGTATCGATTTGAAGAGCCCTTTTGGAATAACAACAACCATTTCTCGAGAAACCGGGGTACTTCATAAATTAGTGTGAATAGAATCGGACAGACCCTGACAGGACTGCACAGAGGGGCACATTGATTTAGGTCTTTACTAATCTCAAATCCAGACGATATTACATTACCTTATAACAATTATCAATTATGGCCAATTAGAGGAACGGGCATCAAATCTGTGACGCTTTGTGAATAGTTACGTGTCGGGAACTTTGCGCAAGATTTCATTATCGCGTGGTATTACCAAGGCTATTAGAAATATCAATAAAATAAAAAGAAAATGATAAAAAGAAATACGCTTCAAGAGCTGTGATCCCCACGCTAACTAATTCAATGCAAAGTGTTAATTGTCAGACGGGTCAGAACGAAAAACGTGGCAGAAATAACAAGACTGAAATAACCAGGTGTCAGCACAGCGCAAACTGGTCCCAATTGGGCAAAATCAACCAATCATTGGAGACTCTCAAAAAGATTCATGAGTTTATGATTTGACGACATAATTATTGAATCATTAAATATTATCAAACTAAATTGTCTCCTGGTACTGCGAGAGTTAAATTTGATCTTTTTAAAACACAGTATAACTGTTTCGCAAAATTTAGTTACAATAAAGCCTCTGATTCCCGCATTGAACAACGAACCTGTGTTTAAAGTATACAAGGAAAAGTTGTTTCTTCCACTTTTCAGTTTTGGTGTGTGGTAGCAAGTTATAAAATAAAATGCAACTATTTTAACCCTTTTCAAATATTTATTGTATTTGTAAATACGTCAAGTGTGCAGAAGGTCCTTTTCAGAACATCAAATAAAAACTATGAAACATATCTATCGATGAAAGTAAAATAATTGAAAAAACTTGACAATGTTAAGGCAAATAGATAACTTGCTCATGACGACCAATTTCGCAGTTTGTCACTTATTCTTCAAAAGTCGTCTACATGAACTAATGGGAAAGGTTTAAACGTAAACAGAAAAAATGAATGAAGGGTTCCAATTATATTTTTAAACGTTTTTACTCATAATTGATTAATTGGTAGCTTGATGTCTCACATGGGTGATACAACACTTCATGGAATTACTGGTTATGATTTGAACATGAAATTAAATCAACAAGCGTGGACAAAATCCTGATACAATTGATAACTGTTCTATTCATTAGCGGTCAGAACAGTTAAGAAGATGACCCAGAACAACAAGGGGTGGAGATCAGTTGTTGCTGTCCGATATGTAACACAATGCACGATGGGAAGTCAGTCAGTCAGTCGGTCAGTTATAAGCGTTCTTTGTCATGACCCGCGTTCAAAGGAGGCTGAAATAGAAACAATCTGAAGAAAGCACTGGACTGGTGCTCGTTTGTTGCTGTTCTTCATGTCACACACTGCATGCTGGGAAGTCAGGCAGTCAGTCAGTCGGTCAGTCAGTCTGTCAGTTATTCAGTCAGTCAGTCGGTCAGTCATTCAGTCAGTCAGTCGGTCAGTCAGTCAGTCGGTCAGTCAGTCAGTCGGTCGGTCAGTCAGTCAGTCAGTCAGTCAGTCGGTCGGTCAGTGAGTCTGTCAGTTATAAGAGTCCTGTGTCATGACCCGCGTTAAAAGGAGACTGTTATAGAAACACTTAGAAGAAGGCACAGGACTGGTATTCGTTGCTGTCCTACATGTCACACAAGGCATGATGTGAAGTCAGTCAGTCGGTCAGTTATAAGAGTCCTGTGTCATGACACGCGTTCAAAGGATGCTGTTATAGAAACAATCAAAATATGGTACAGGACTTGTATTCGTTTGTTACTGTCCTACATGTCACATAAGGCATGATGGGAAGTCAGTCAGTCAGTCAGTCGGTCAGTCACTATGTCAGTTATAAGCGTCCTGTGTCATGACCCGCGTTCAGAGCAGGCACAGGACTGGTGTTCGTTTGTTGCTGTCCTACATGTCACACAAGGCATGGTGGGAATTCAGTCAGTGAGTAAGTCAGTCGGTTAGTCAGTGAGTCGGTGAGTCGGTGAGTCGGTCAGTCTGTCAGTCAGTCGGTCAGTCAGTGCGTCAGTCAGTCGGTCAGTCAGTCAGTCAGTCAGTCAGTCAGTCAGTCAGTCAGTCAGTTAGTCAGTCGGTCAGTCAGTTAATTATAAGCGTTCTGTGGCATGACGTGCGTTCATAATAGGTGAAATAGGAACACTTAGAAGATGGCACAGAACAGACTTGAGTGGAAACCATCATTTATATTTCAGAAATATTGCCAAATAATTCAGGTTTGGTTTAAAACCCAAAGTGACCACGAAATTACACATTGGTATTGGGGTTTCACTTATAAAAATGTATTAATTGATGCCAGAGGTATTTCGGTTTAACGTCCGGTGTAGACGCAATATAATTTATTGAACTGCGTGTAGCGAGCTTGGTTCTCAAGTGCAGACTAAGGCGAGCCTGTGTTTCCGCTTAGTCTAACCAGATATTCACAGATCGCATATATGTCATACATAGCTAAATACACGTTCTGTCAAACCTGGTAGCGTACCCCCACTAGTTTTACGCCAATATGTATTTAAATGAAGTATAAACAGAGTGTCAGTAATACCCCCAAATTAACTGGATGTGGCAGCATTGCAGACAATCTGATCTGAGTTGTGTTATGTCTATTACTAGTATTCCATCTAAAGGTTTATTTCAATAGGACATGGCAGTAGATTCGTGTTCTGTCTATTACTAGTATTATATCTAAAGGTCTATTTTAATACGACATGACAGTAGATTCGTGTTCTGTCTATTTATAGTATTATATCTAAAGGTCTATTTCAATACGACATGGCAGTAGATTCGTGTTCTGTCGATTTATAGTATTATATCTAAAGGTCTATTTTAATACGACATGGCAGTAGATTCGTGTTCTGTCTATTTATAGTATTATATCTAAAGGTCTATTTTAATACGACATGGCAGTAGATTCGTGTTCTGTCTATAACTAGTATTATATCTAAAGGTCTATTTCAATACGACATGGCAGTAGATTCGTGTTCTGTCTATAACTAGTATTCCATCTAAAGGTCTATTTCAATACGACATGGCAGTAGATTCGTGTTCTGTCTATTACTAGTATTATATCTAAAGGTCTATTTTAATACGACATGGCAGTAGATTCGTGTTCTGTCTATTACTAGTATTATATCTAAAGGCCTATTTCAATACGACATGGCAGTAGATTCGTGTTCTGTCTATTTATATTATTATATATAAAGGCCTATTTCAATACGACATGGCTTCTGTCTATTAATAGTATTATATCTAAAGGCCTATTTCAATACGACATGACTATAGATTCGTGTTCTGTCTATTATTAGTATTCCATCTAAAGATCTATTTCAATACGACATGGCTTCTGTCTATTATTAGTATTCCATCTAAAGGTCTATTTCAATACGACATGGCTTCTGTATATTATTAGTATTCCATCTAAAGGTCTATTTCAATACGACATGGCTTCTGTCTATTAATAGTATTACCTCTAAAGGTCTATTTCAATACGACATGGCTATAGTTTAATGTTTATTGAGAAAGTGGTAAACACATGTAACTTTATTATTAACAGCGGGGCAAGGGGAATATATGGAATCAAGAACAGCGTGATTCGTGGAAATTTGGCTGGAAATAACCAGGTTTATTACCCCAGTGTGAACGTTATTGAACTTCTATATTAATTACACATTTCGTGATGAACAATTCCTTGGGTGTTCACTTTCTTTAAGAATCCTACTGTTTGTTAAAATGTTTCAGCATTTCTCTGTAACAGCGAACCTGAGAACATTGGTTATATGTGTAGATAAAGATTGGCCTCCGCCTAAATAGTATCCGATACAAATGCGCATGGTCTGTCTGGAATTTCTTGAAAGCTCCGGTATTTAATCCCCTATTTAAATGCAACAAACCTGCAGCAGACAACTTTGAAATTATTAAAACAAATTTGAGGATTTGATTTGTTTGTTTGAATGGCCGTTTACAAAATAATTAAATTAAATTTATAATTTAATTACAACATAACGTTACATGTACATGATTCTATACATGTTATAAATGCGCTAACGTGTATACACCTGGTATACCCCAAAGATTTCTCAAATATGTTTCAATGTAGTTCTGGTAACCTACTGGAAGGGAAGATACATTTATTCATGGAGTGTCGCTTTTCAGCAGATGGAAAAGTACGGGAATTGTATGACGCCGCGACGGAACTGATGTCACAATGTCCTGACGACGTCTCGTCATCACAACTTGATATCTTCGACACAAGAATGGACTGGGTCCGAATCTATACAACTCTAAAATCGTTCTCAGTGCTCATAAATGAACTCCATGCTCCAAATAAGGCTTCTGATTGGTCAATTTGAGAACGAATTTTCTTTTGACCAATCAGAATCTTGAGCACTAATTCTGAGCACAGATGAAACTTTTATAGTTTTGAAGCCTGCACATAAATTTCCGTTGATTTTGTTAAATCTTGATAAAGACCAAGTGGTCGAAAAATCGATAATTAAAGAGTATTGATGATATAAAGTGTTTTAACATAATTTTAGCTATATCATGGCATGTCCTATGTAATTAACCCTTTTCCTCATATAGACGCTTTATGACGCCTCTGCGGCAGACGGCTTTTTGAAAACATACTCACAAAAGAAGAAATTGCTCAAGACGAGCAATTTCTCCTTTTGCCACAATGTTTTCCCCTTTTAGTCAAAGGTTATCCATTCAATTAAAGAGATTTTCTATTTTTTGACAAATTATGCTCTAAGTCGTCTGCTGCAGAATTGTTGAATAATGGAAAGGGTTAACCAATACTACAGGTGTTATTTTCGAATACAGAATATCGCGCTTGGAAATTCGCTCCTTCAAGAGTTTCGTTATTTGTATAAGATACTTAATTTGTTTCGGTGTATGACCGAAATCTTATTTATTTTAGTGTTAATTAAAGGATGTAAATATTTTAACTTTTTTCCAACATGTAAGCACAGATACCAGTTTCGTAAGAAGTAAAACAAATCTCAGTTTACTATGACCTAGAAGATTTAATTGCAAAAAATAAATCCATTTCCCCCCAAAATATTTACTATTACATCAACAAGGTATATATTTTCTTTTTTACGGCACTAAACATCACTGATGCACTAATTTAAACGGAAACTGATATAATCAGAAGTAACAAATGTGAAAACAGATTTAAATCGGAAGTGAAAATGGGAACACCTACTTGAATGGAAGTGAACGTGTGAAAACTAGATTTATCACAGGTTTCTTGATTATAACGAAATTAACTTATTTTGACCTCATTAAAGCCGCCGTTAAGCTTATTTTAATTGATTGATTGATTGATTGGGGTTTAACGCCATTTTTAACAATATCTCAGTTATATCACGGCGGCCAGTTCACCTACTCATGCATTTCCTGGTTTTCTCACACCAGTACTCCACACAACAATCTTCCCAAGCAACTGGCTGCTTTTCCACATAGACTTAGCCCATTGGTGGAAGACGAATGACGCATGTCGCATTGACTTTTGTCAATCCTCGGAAAGAAAGTTGGCCGAGCCGGGATTCGAACTCACAACCCCTGGATTGACAGCCCGCGTCGCTACCGACTGAGCTACCGGGGCTCGGCAAAGCTGATTTTAAACTCTCTCCCACATACAACATACCTGCAGCAGATGACTTTTGAACATCTGGATCAAACTGTGGAAAATCTTTTCAAAATTAAAGGCTAATTGAAAGGTACAACCAACAATAAGGCGTTAGTGATCAGTGTAGATTCAGATTAGTCAGCCAATCTGCACAGTCTGATCTGGGTTTGCACTGTTCGCCAAAACAATATGTTTCAAGACACTCCTGTCAAGCGGTATACATTTGGGTCTTGTTTCATGGGTGCGAAGGCAGGGTTTTCTAACACGTGTGAGGGCTTTTTCTGGAGCACCTCTCCGTTATTAAATATAATTTAATAAATTGAGGAAAAATGATAAATAATTCATTATGAGAAATTTCTATTTTTGACATTATTTTGTTGCCTTGACATAACCGCCTCGGTGGTGTAGTTGTATAGCGTCGGTCAGGGATGCGGCAGGTCGCGGGTTCAACCCCGGCCGGGCCATACCGAAGATATTTTTTAAAATGAAGTATATTGGCTTCCATCATTGGCGCGCATTACCAATACACCAGTAGACCAGTAGTACTGGTAACCTAACCAGGAAACGCCCCGTTATAACTAAACATGTTTCAGGGCGACATGCTGCAGAGGCGTAAATTGTGTCATCGAGAGGGGTAAGGTAAAAGCAATATTGTGATAGTCGCACCTATTTAACCTGTGGCTGCAATAAACATGTTTCATAAAAACACTTAATCATGCGTGTTTTATTTTTTCGGATAAATTATGGCCGAAAAGAAATAACGCTCCTGTAGAAAAATGACTTGCATGTGCACTAGGATATAATAAATATGCCACATTGAAGACTTAATACAATTACCGTTCAGATGAAGATGATAAAATATGCACCAGTGCAAGCCGAGAATTGTCTTTACGACAAATTAATATGGCACGTGCACATGGGTCATTAACCTATTTCGTGGATGCTCTGACTCTTTAAACGTCCCGTAGACAGTTAATCCTCTCTATAAATTGCAGTCGCATTGCGACGTATCTGAAGCATACGATTTTTGAAAATATTGTGGCAAATGAGAAATAGCTCAGAATGGGCAGCTGCTCCATTTGCCACAATGTTTTCAACTTTTATTATGCAGATTTACCATTTCTTTCCATGTGTGAAAGTATTAATGAGAAGTATCGAAATTTCTTTATTCACCAAATTGTTCTGATATACGCGTCTCCTGAGGCTGGTCTCCTGAAGTCCATCTTTGAACAACTTTAAAACTCATCATTCGCAATTAGATTAGTGTGTCAATCAAAAACTAACAACTTTCCACGCATGTATCTGATTCTGCAGCAGACAACTTTTGAAACCCATGAGACAAAATAAATAAATATGCTAAAATGAGAAATTCCTCCATTTTCCACAACGTTTTTGATTATAATGAGGATTAAATAATTATCCTGTCGTTTTAAGAGACCGATGTTTATGCCTATGTGTTTTCAAAGTCGTTATATATCAACACGGGAGATAACCAATATATATATAACGGAGATAGAGAAGCGGTGATGGCCGAGGGTTCCGATTGTATAGTAACCATTATATCAGATACCGTCAGATCCATCGAACGCACATCAGAGAAGTTTTGTGTGATTTCAATGAGCTTGCATGAACTCCGACATTTGTTTTATCTAACGACATGGCTTTTCACGGGTAATGGTGATATGTTGTGTCTTTTGAACGACGGCATTAAATTGATTGTTTGGTGTTTTACGCCATTTTCTAATATTTTTTCAGTTATATTACGGCGCTTCCAGGGTGTTCATTTATGTTGACACCAGCCAGTTAATCGAATGCTAACTCCGCAACTCCTAAGCGCCAACGATGGCAGCCATTACTACTGTTTGTATAGTCTTTGATATGACCCGGTCGGGTATCGAACCCACGATCACCTGCATTCGATGGGTACGCTCTACCACTACACCACTGAGGCGTACACGCGAGCAATGGAGGCATAGCAAGTGTCTCTGAACAGCGTATATTCAGATCAGCCTGAATGTACATCTGCCCAGTCTTATCAGGTATACACAAGTTGACAGAAGCATCTACAAGTTTGTGTACGTAATATGCGCCGTCCCGCGAAAAATACCAACATTATGGCCTCTGCGTAATGTATCGATCCAGATTAGCCTGCGCAGTCCGCGCAGGCTAATCCGGGCCTACACATTACGTCTCAGGGGGATAGAGATATAGAGTAATAATTCATGAAACAAAAAAATCCACAGGAGGCGAAAAGTGTCTGCCTCGATTAGTCTGCGCGGCATGCTTAGGCTGATCCGGGTCGATACTTTAAGCAGTCCACAATGTTGGTTTTTCTCGCGAGACGGCTCATATGTGAATATTGTAGATCTAGATCTGACTGCAGCGGGCAGATGCCCCTTTCAAGTTCGTGTAACTAGTATGTGAACAGTGTAGATATTAACCTGACTGTGAGTTTGCACAAGGTGAGCTGGACATATACTGTTTACAAAAGCCAACGTGAACCTTTACCAATAGACGGACTCAAATAATGTTTTCGAATGTTGTCCGCTAAATACGACATACGCTCGCTTCCAAAGAAGGAATAATGTTAAAAGGATATGCTAGAAAATGACATATTCTTCCTCCCATTGCATGACGGTACATATTATCAGAGTGTTAGGAACTGCTTATAAATATGCATAAGACTGCGCTTTGTGAACGAAAATGGCTGCTAATTTCACTCTGAAAGATGCCAATTTACAACTTGTACGAAAATATGCATCGCAAATTGTATAATTTGATTCTTATAACTACTTAACACACACTTTTGCCTAACACGAGGAAACCATTCTTGGCTTGTTTTAACCATTTTCTCCAGAGGACAGTTACAGCCTTTGCAGCAGTCAATATCTGACAAGCTAATTCTTTATTTTCTCACAATATTTATACTTTGTATCAAATCAACCTCTCTTTTCCCAGATTAAACGTTTCTTTCTTAATATGTCGTTAAAAGCATATATCATTGGTGCAGTGGTAGAACGTGACCTTTACATTCCAAAGGATCCACGTTCGAATACCGTACTTAGCGGTTTTTTTTCTCAACACGCACGACCTCAGGAAGCAGACACCACCGAGCGTGATTAATATAAGCTGAATGCTTCTTTTACAATCGATGAAAAAGAAAAAAAGTTTCAACTTTTTAAAAAAAGCAGACGGTTCTAAAAGGCAGACGACTCTCATCTCACATATCATATATAGAAAATGTTCAATCCAATTTATGCATGCTGGGTCACACGGAAACCGACTTGAAAACATAAAAATAAAAAAAAATACTTATGTATATTCGTAACCATCTACACCTTAAAGTAACATTTACACAGTTCGTACCCCAAAACAATTTACAGGTATAAGCCAAGATAAGCGATATGTTTGGATCCTTATGCGCCTGCGAACAGTGAAATCACATTCGAGTCTGTGTATCCGCACTGTTACACCAGAGCGTATATCGTCCGTCTATATGCAATGTGTTCCTAGAAACACGTCTGTAGACAAAACACAAGAGGACCCCACAATCACCGGATGCTCTTCAAATTACAGTTACCAGCAATGTAGATTTAGACAACCCTGCATATTTATGTAATCTTATAGGTTATATATTCAATAATTATTATCAAAGTCGTCTGCTGCAGATTTGATTTACGTCGAAAGCGTTTAATAATCGCCCACGACATATGGCCGCATTGTCTGTAATCTATGTAGCACAAATGCACCAATGAAATAGACGCTCTTGCAAGAGCACTCGGGCGTATTGATATCCCAAAATAGACGAGTCACAGAAAATGATTCCGGTTATTGCAAAGAATGAGACCAGATGATACCTTGCCAAAGTATTAACCATGTCTACGCTGTCAAGTCATATGTATTTTGTTCTTTGGTGCAATATCGAGCCGAAAGTCAAAAGTGACGCGCCTACATCTTACCATCGCCCGAGAGACATTTTAAGTGATACAACAGTTGTATAACCGTATGGACTGAATTTTTAGATGCCACGTATACGTAGTGCTTTCAATTGAAACTTGCACGCGATCTAATCATTTTAAGACATAAAGAAATCGCATTAACACTTCAGTCTAAGCAAAGTAGAAGCAAATCAAACGGAAAACCTATTTTGTATACAATGCAAGTACTAAAAAACTCTGCTCACATATTAAAGAAATTTTTGTCTAAGATTGTACATTCAATTTATATACCAAATCGTAAGAATACATAAGTAGAATCACAGAAAATGTTAATTTGATCAACTGAATCGGCCATCAAATCCCTGTAACGATGCCGTCTATGGTGAAAGAAGTTATGTCGGATTTAGAAGAGACAGTGAAGATAATACAATAGGTTTTCCTTGTTTTGGGAAGATGTCTCTATAATACATGAATGGGTTCTTGACAAAAAACGTGTCTTCGCTTTTAATTGTGCGGGTTTCTTAAACCTTTCGATGCTGCATTTGTTAGAACGGACCTATCCAGTTTTTGGAAGAATCCAAAGCCAGATATTAGGAATATCGAGTGGAAAATCTTGATCTGAGCTGCCAACAGAATAGAGCCCGATTAGGCGGTGCGGATGCTTCAATGAATGGTTTCCAGCAGTCACGTGATTAATAGGCGGTGCGGATGCTTCAATGAATGGTTTCCAGCAGTCACGGGATTAATAGGCGGTGCGGATGCTTCAATGAATGGTTTCCAGCAGTCACGTGATTAATAGGCGGTGCGGATGCTTCAATGAATGGTTTCCAGCAGTCACGTGATTAATAGGCGGTGCGGATGCTTCAATGAATGGTTTCCAGCAGTCACGTGATTAATAGGCGGTGCGGATGCTTCCATAAATAGGTTCCAGCAGTCACGTGGTTAATATTCGTGTCAACAGAATAGAGCCCGGTTAGGCGGTGTGGATTCTTTAATGAATAGGTTCTAGCAATTACGTAGAAATATGTTCAGGACAAAGTTGTCTTAAACTGACGGTAGCTTCATTAAGAAAATAAAAATGAAAAACACCTTTATTTGTGATGTTCTATTATAGACTGTGGGACATCAACTGAAATTTTGTAAATGTCTTAACACAAATCTTTAAAAACGATGACAATAAGCTAACATGATTTTTTGTTATCAAAATGGATTCATTGTTCATGTTATTTCATGTATATAATCATTACTTTATGTTGATATGTGGGTATATGCTTGTATATTGGCGAAAGGCCTATGCACTAGAAAAAAGAATTTAATTGAAAGGAATCCACGGTTCGATCCCCTTTCGCGAGTGTCATGGCGGAGATTTTTCAAATTTCCTATCTTAGTACTGGTTTGTTGCCCAGGGATCATGGATAGGTCAACTTTAGACTGAACTATTATTGACACTGGCCTACAAACTCAATGGATATAACCACACCTACTCAAAATGAAAACACATGTATCAAGTTTTATTTAATGAATGCCAACTGATTTATTGCCATATCACATAGTTTACATCTCACACATATTAACCACTTCCCGACTCTTATCATTTTTGCAGCAGACAGGTAGACATGCAGTCGGTTCCATTATTGAATTAGCTGGCAATAGTTAACCAGTCGGCCATACCAGAGCGGACCCTATAGTTGCAACTGAGATTCGAACTTTCGATATCTTTCTACCAAAGTGGATACATTAACTAACCACTAGACTACTAGGACCAATGTATGTTAGTAATTGCTTGCATGGTATTTTACGCCGCTTTCAACAATAATTCAGTTATATCACGGCGTTTTCTCGTTAACTTTGTCCTGACACCAGCAAGTCAGTCGTACTGCTAACCACTCAAACCGAGAGCCAAGGAGGGAAAGCCATTACTACCATTTTTAAAGTATTTGGTATGAACGAGTGTCGATCCCGCGACCTCCCACATCAATGCGGACGCTCTACCACTACACCAACATGGGGGTTAATTACCACTACACCAACATGCTCTACCACTACACCAACATGGGGGGCGGACGCTCTACCACTACACCAACATGGGGGTTAATTACCACTACACCAACATGCTCTACCACTACACCAACATGGGGGGGGGGGCGGACGCTCTACCACTACACCAACATGGGGGTTAATTACCACTACACCAACATGCTCTACCACTACACCAACATGGGGGGGGGGGCGGACGCTCTACCACTACACCAACATGGGGGTTAATAGCAACAGGAATAACTTCAACTCGGAATACCTCAGTAAATGGCGTTAAACTGGACATCATATCAACTTGAACAACAACAAACGTGGTATAACCATTTCCCACTTTCAGGCGCATTTTCGACGCATGTGCAGCAGACGACTTCTGAAAACATTGTGACAACAGATGAAACAGCTCATAATGAGCAATATCTTCTTTTTTTGTCACTCTCTTTTCAACACAATTAAATAATTATACTTTCATTTATAAAGATTTTCCATTATGAATACCTTTTTCCCCCCATAAAGTCGTCTGCTGCAGATGTGTTGTATTTGGGAAAAGGTTAATTGAGTTTACCGAGTTCAGCAGGGTTGACCCGATTACCTAATCATGTGTATGGTAGTTATCTTAGCTAATCGATTCGGTGATATTTGAAATATACGTCGAGGTTTTGTTTTTGCTTATCTAAAAGATCAAAATGATACCAACTAACTCGTTCAAATCTCTCGGATTGATTGATTGATTGATTGATTGGAGTTTATCGCCGTTTTTTAACATTTTCTTAGTCATATCACGGCGGCCAGTTCACCTACTCGTGTGTTTCCTGGCTTTCCCACACAAGTACTCAACACAACAATCTTCCCAAGCAACTGGCTGCTTTCCCACATAGACTTAGCCCATTGGTGGAAGACGAATGACGCATGGAGCATTGACTTTTCAATGTTCTCGGAAATGTCCGTCTTAATTCTTGATAAAAATATGTCTTCTGTGTATGTCTTACTTTAACTTACTTATGCATTAGTAGTTCATTATTGGTGTTACGTTCCCTTTGTATCTTTACACACCGAAAGAAATCGTCATTGTGTCCCGGTGATTTAATAATCGAATTTTAATAAGGCTGTTTTCAACTGTAACTCAGTTATATCACCGCTGTGTGTTTTTCTAACGTGCTTTCGCGGGCTTACTCGAATCAGAGCTCCACACAACTGGCTGGATTTCTTCCCACATAGACTGTTTAGCCAATTGGTTGAAGAAAAATGACGCTAGACCTCGTCACTACCGACTGAGAGCGGTGTGTCAGGCTTTTACACCAGGTTCACGCAAACACTGGTAACAATTAATTTTTGCCAACATTGTAGATCGACGCAGTCTGAATTAAATTTACATTAAGGTATTGCACTTAGATAATGATTGCTAATCTTGTGAATTTGTAGATTCTATGCAGACAGCGCAGATCAGGGGCGTAGCTCCTTTTAGGCACTGTAGGCACGTGCCTACACATTTTTTTCTCAAAATGCCCTAAAATGCATATGCGGCGATAGACATCTGCGTAATGTATCGACCCGATCAGCCTGCGCTGTCCGCGCAGACTGATCCGGCCGACACATTCCTTCTTAGGGGGATAGATGTATAGAGTACATGTAGTTATTCCTGAAACAGAAAATCCACAGGAGGCGAAAAGTGTCTATCCGTGTAGGCCTGTGTGGCATGCTTAGGCCGATCCGGGTCGATACTTTACGCAGAGTCCACAATGTTGATTTTCTCACGAGACGGCCTACACATTGATTATTGCAAAGTTACGCCCCTGCAGATGCACAAAATGATCTTAACATACACATTTTACAGATATTTCAAAAATATATTCTGAAAATGAATGTGTTCTAAGTGATAACAAAAATGGTAATCTGTAAACGCCTAAAGCTACAAAGACAGCTTTGCAAATTGTGCACCGGCTGCATGATTAACCTAATGTAAAACACGCCTCATTGATTCGGCGCTTTCCGTAATAAGGTCGGTCTGTGGTCTGTATTGACCTCGGTCTAAATGACCCGACAGACAAACGAATAATACCGATCTCAAACGAACGCTTACGGAAACTGTCGAACCCATTAGGTCAAATTACGCTAAATACATCCGCTGGCTTGCTATACTATAGTCCCTAGAAAAACCTTTGTTTGCGTAGAAATGAGTGTATACCATCACCAGAATGTATTGAATATATGACATTGAGTATAAATGCATTGTGAATGTGTATAGGATGCACTGGAAATGATTGATTTGATCACTTTTAGTATTTTGACCTTGTTTGAAAGTGAAAGTAGAGAATGCTAAACACCGGTTTTGCCCGGCCCGATTTGGTTCAAAATGACGGTTACCATTTTCGCCTGGTGAGTTCTGTCTTGCATAATGCATGACCCAACATTTTCTTTGGATTGTTTTAAAGCTAGGAGGTAACGCTTTTCAATGATATATGGTGTTCTACATGAGAAACGCTTAGAAAGTGTGACAATTGAGGACTGCAACTGGTCGATTTACATGGAAACAAAGAAGGATTTTTTTTTGGTGTATTGTAACCATTAGGGTTATTTCACCCCAAAGTATAGTAACACCGTATTACCGTCAAATTACCGTGTTAATCAACGTAAACGCAAACTATCAGCAAAAACATCGCGACAGGTTATTCCCCTGGTGGGGCTAATTCTAATTCCTAGATAATGATACCATAAACTGGTAAAGCGATTGATATAATCATCTCGTCGAGGGGAAAAGGCAGACACTTCATGTAATAAAATTGTTTAAATGAATAACGCCACGGGTTAACAAACCGCCTTGTGTTAAGTGTGCGAACAGTTTAACTCTTTCAGCGCCGAATTGTTCAAAGTAGACTCTTCCATGTACACAATCGGGTGTGTCCATTTCTCAATTTATGAAAGTTTTGGACTATTTTGGTAACTAAAAGGCAAACAATGCTGATTTCAGGTGAGACAGCTCGTTACGAGCTGACTCACCTGAATCTGCATTGTTTGCAAAAACCTCAATATTGCCGTTGGCGCTGACAAAGTTAAATATACGTAGATCAGCCTATATCTCAAAGAAGTCGTATCACAGTCTCCAATCGTCCGTTATTTAGTTATACAGGACATCATAAAACGGTAAGTAAGCATAACGCGACTGTCTGATCGTGATCACTGTTTTAAGGTTTACAACCTCAACTCGTTTTCGTGTGGTGTGAGGCAAATGATGAACTGTCGGCACCTGTGCTTAATCTTAGGAGAGATGAAACCATTTAAATACACTCAGCATTAACAGTTAAGTATCGTCTTTATAAGCCATTTCCTACATTTAACAAGTCTACTGCAGACTGCTTTGAAAACATTGCTGTTAAACGTATGGAAGATGTCTATAAATGAAGGTTAAAATCAGTGATTCAGTGGAGCAGTGGTAGAGCGTCGGCCTCTCGAACCAAAGGTTCCTGGTTCAAATCTCTTAATAAGCCGGTTCTGCCTTTGGGATTTTTTACACATCAAAGACGCGAGTACTGGTTACGTCTCCAGGAAGCGTGATTAATACAAGCTCAATATAGTTGAAAACGTTGTAGCAAAAGTCGAAATTGCTCATCATGATCAATTTCACCTTTGCCTGCAATGTTTTCAAAGGACATCTGTTTCCGACCCGTCAAAATATGTCTGCTATGGGAAAAAGAGTTAAAAAAAAGGGCATGTCAGTCAACACAAGCAAAAAAAAATGTGATATCTGAATCTACAAAACAATACAAAACAAAAACACCGGTTGTTCTTGTCATCTGGGCACCTGTATCTGCACCGAATCATTACTACTTTGCGAATGGTCGGTCTTCGTATGACTCGTTTAAGAACTTGATTAACCCTTTTCTTACGTACATCAAATGTGTAGCATTTAAAGCATCTAGCCAATACCTTTGAAACTCTCCACGTTACATGTTAACTCTTTCAGCGCCAAAGGCAATGTTGAGCTTTTTGCAAACAATGCAGATTCAGGTGAGTCAGCTCGTAACGAGCTGTCTCACCTGAAATCTGCATTGTTTGGCTGTGAATTATAAGAATATTCCAAAAATCCTATACCATGAAAATAGAGTCGTCTGAGTTTGAACATGGAAGAATCTACTTTAAACAATTCGGCGCTGAAAGGGTTAAGTTACTGTAAAGAGTTGAACAAATTGTATGAAACAAAAGAAGAAAATTGCTAATTGTGCGATTTTTCATATTATGTTTAGTCGTACAGTTTGTTCTGAATTCTTCATTGTTCGCCTATTAGTAACATAATGTGTGAATTAAGCTCTTACATGTATACTCTGGTCGATCCTTATCTACACTGCTCATAAATGCGCTTATGTTGGCATTCCTATAGCAAACGTGAAATGTATCTGGCAATATACGTTTCATTAAGCTCTTACATGTATACTCTGGTCGATCCTTATCTACACTGCTCATAAATGCGCTTATGTTGGCATTCCTATAGCAAACGTGAAATGTATCTGGCAATATACGTTTCATTAAGCTCTTACATGTATACTCTGGTCGATCCTTATCTACACTGCTCATAAATGCGCTTATGTTCGCATTCCTATAGCAAACGTGAAATGTATCTGGCAATATACGTTTCATTAAGCTCTTACATGTATACTCTGGTCGATCCTTTTCTACACTGCTCATAAATGCGCTTATGTTGGCATTCCTATAGCAAACGTGAAATGTATCTAGCAATATACGTTTCATTAAGCTCTTACATGTATACTCTGGTCGATCCTTATCTACACTGCTCATAAATTCGCTTATGTTGGCATTCCTATAGCAAACGTGAAATGTATCTGGCAATATACGTTTCATTAAACTCTTACATGTATACTCTGGTCGATCCTTATCTACACTGCTCATAAATGCGCTTATGTTGGCATTCCTATAGCAAACGTGAAATGTATCTGGCAATATTCGTTTCATTACGCTTGCATGCGGTGATTTGGGAAGTAGAATACTCATGGAATAGCCTATAAAACAGATTCAGTGGTTAAAGATGTAATCATTTCACCAGATCAAAGAATAACGAATGTGCATCTCTGTAAATGAAATTAAATCTTTCGCCTAAATTCGAAGTATACGAATGTACGATGGAGAAAATAAGTGTTAACTCTTTCTCATATTCAACAAACATGCAGCCGAAGTCGAAATCGTCTGCTGCATTTGTGCCAAAGACAAATGAGTTATATCAAATTTTAATGCATTCGCTTAAGTATTTATGACATGCTCGGTTATATTAACATTTCGCATTTTGATATTATCAAAAGAATGCAAAAAAGGTGTCTTAAATAAAGATATTCCTTGGGGAAGGAATTCGTTATCTAAAATCAAACCCTAGCGAAAATATGTTACCATAGAACACTTGTCATCGTCCTTATAAGTTGATGTTAAAGATATGCCTCTAAATATAGACGTATACACTTAATCATTATATAAGCAGGGTTCAATTCGCGTTCTTTCTCGTCTCATTCAAATGCTTTCTGTGTAACCTGTCAATATTTCATGACGCATGAGGTCTTTTAACTCTTTCAGCTCCGAATTGTTTAAAGTAGCCTCTTCCATGTTCAAAAGCGGGCGTCTCCATTTCTCATTAAATAAATATTTTGGACTGTTTTGATAAATAAAAGGCAAACAATGCTGATTTCAGGTGAGACAGCTCGTCACGAGCTGACTCACCTGAATCTGTATTGTTTGCAAAGAACTCAATATTACCTTAAGCGCTGAAAGAGTTAAAAGAAATTAACTTCTCAAAAGAAAGTGTCAAGTTGCATCCCCTGAAAACGGGGGAGCGTTATGAGTGATACCGTCAGAAAGTTTGTGATATTATTCTATCTATTTTGGGAATAATGTTTTATAATTAGGTCAATAAGAAATAGCGTCATTGGTCTTGACACTCGGTCATTTGCATATTCCGATAATCTGCATTCTAATTATTGAAGACTCTGGAGAGTGCATGCGTATGCACAGGCTAAACCGATGCTTCATTCTTTGTCGTTACACCAATACTCAAACTTGCCAAGATGCATCTCGATTGCGTTTCAAGTCCGAAAACATTTCCCCCAAGAAAACGGAAAGTAGTTTCGTGCTTCATAACAAATCCTTACGAAAATCCTCACATGTTACGAGGAACAGGACATTTCCATGGTAACGAAGCGGTAATTAATTAAAACAATAGGGAGTTACGTACGCCGTTCACGTCTCGTAAATTCGAATTAACAAAATGTCCGTTACCTGGGATCGAATTAACGCGTTTACCAAAATATACAGGGTGACAACGTTAAACATCACCTCTGAATTTACACGGTAATATATTGCCCCATACAATTGCTCGTTTTGGGGATTTCACGGACTACTGTTTTCCGTGTTTTATTACTTTAGCTATGTTAATCAATTGCCAAATTTAAAATAAATCTGTAGACTGATACTACTATATTGGAAAGGGGCTTTAACAAACTTAAAAGTGAATACCGGTTGGAGATAAGAAACGACATGTTTACAGAGGTGGGCATGTATAAATCTGTCTCGTAACCTATCATCCTCGATACCCAGGCTATTTTACAATAGTTGTAAGAATAGCCTGGGTACCGATGATGGTAATATATCGAGGCTTGGCGTGAGACGGTTGTAACTTAAATTGGTATTTTTTTACCAAGGTTAATCACCTCGCCATAAACTCTTTATAAGCGTTAAATCATTTTTCTTGGTAAATAATGGACATTTAGGTGCCATTGCTCGTTCTGAGCAATGGCACCTAAATTTGCATCGTTTACAAAGGGGTCAAAATTGCCCCTTAACCAGGGTTTTCAAAATAGGTTTTTAGTTACAACCGTTTCACGCCAAGCCCTCGATATATACTCATCTGTAAGCGAGGATTATACTCAGAGTCAAACAATTGCTAGGATAACACACACTCACTTACATCAGATGCGAATTCCTATTGACCTAACACAGAGTACGGCATTTGCGTTCACCCTAACAGATGTTGAGCTAAAATGACAAACTTGATGGCAGGCTAAGGTAACCGTATCGAATAAATCAATGAATCAAAAACATGCTTTGATGTAACGAAAAAAAAGTTGGTTCGCATTCAGTTGATACTAACTTTTGTTTAAATGGAACCCTAATAAAAGCTGACATATCGTTTAGAAAAGTGTTTAAACTAGCACTCCACCGAGCTAATACTGTGTTAGGTAAGTCTGAATATACAAAAGACACATTTCCAAACTAGACTATTTTCAAAATGGTGCAGATATATATTTTGTCAACATCATCTTAATACAGTTTTACAAGGTGTTGTCATACAGTTTAGTTGATTTGGGTAAAACGTCATTTTTAAATAATTGTTCAGTGATAATATCCGTCCAGCGAGAAAACCAACATTGTGGACTCTGTGTAAAGTATAAACCCAGATCAGCCTAAGCATGCCGCGAAGGCTACACTTTTCGCCTCCTGTGGCTTTTCTGCTTCAGGGGTCATTACTCTATACCTCTATCCCCCTGAGACGGAAACTTTTGGCTCGGATTAGCTTGCGCGGACTGCGCAGGCTGATCTGGGTCGATACATTACGCAGAGGCCATAACGTTGGTTTTCTCACTGGACGGCTCATATCACGGCAGCCAGTTCACCTACCAACGTGTTTCGTAATACACTACACAACAGTCTTTTTCAAGCAACTCGTTGCTTTTCCACACAGACTGTAAAAGCCCGTTGGCGGAAGACAAATGACGCCTGTCGCATCATGTTTCAAACATCGATAAAATTGTCGGCCGAGCTGGGGTTCGAACTCACAACCCCTGGATTGATAGCCCGTGTCGTTTACAACAGAGCTATAGTACTGGGGCTCGGATTTAGGAATAAGCTAAAAATTGTAAGACTTTACACTTAATTAAACCCGTTGTCTGAAACACTTGACGTTTAACGCCACTGCAGCAGACTACATATTAAATACTTTACCTTAAAAAGGGAAGACTTTTCTAAAGGTGATTTTTTCTTTCTTTTAACCGTAAATCTTTTACTATGAAATCAAGATACTAATTCTATTTCCCCTATTTTCGTCCTGTAATGTGTAAACTTTTGGTTCCGTTTTTAACGAATTATTTTTTCTCAAAAAATAATACAGTTAACGCGATCGTTTTTTTTTCCGGAAGTCACGGTTAAACTACACTTCCGCTTAGAATACACATTCGCTGCACCTAAATAGTCCTAGTATTTTTTCGATATTAAAATGACTTCTACGTGTTATTTCAATACAGTGAAGTCATAATTATACTATCGAATCATCATAGATAATCAATTTTCTAGAAAATATCAAATTAACAGTACGCGCATATATATTTCATTTGTCGGCAGGTACGTATAAGGCACGAGTATGAATTTTAGTCGTATGCCCATTCACTAGAAGTCGACCCCACGCTGTATAGAACAATGTTAATCTCACAAATATGCCACTACGCAGAGCTAATTATAGATCATGGTTTACATACGCGCGCATTCAGTTAGCTTAATATATATACGAAAGTAACGCTCATACGTTGTATCAAAGTACCGTGGTGTAATGCAGAGCGTGTAGAACTTCTAAGCATGGACTATATATGGACGCGAGTTCGGGTCCCAATTGGAACTGTTCTTTTTTTTTTTTTTAATTCTTATTTTATGCGATTTTTTAAACATTATAGATTTATAATAATTAATTCACTCACATGAAACATAGTTATAATATAAGCCGAAATCCTGGATCCGCCCCTGGTGACGAAAACAAATCAAACTAACAATGTAAATCTCACAAATATGCAAATGTAATGTAAGATATTCTTGATGTGTTTTGTTTTTTTTTCGATATAATCTTGAACGCTAACATTGAAAGTTGACATTTGTTATGTTACCTCAAGGTCAAATGTCCGAGCAGGTTACAAGTCAGGAGTGTAAGTGTAACTGTGTGTACATCGAGTATACAAAATAGTTGATGTAGGCGGTCCAGGCTTATTTCGCAGGGACAATTTTGAAATCCTATAGTTTATATGGTGAACTTACGTGGTCTTTTTGGTCATTTCCGAAAACACAAACTAGCTATATCCATTTATTTCGCCTCCCACGAAATTCTAGCAATTTCATTGGCGTGTCACGTGCAGACCCCCTATATTTCTATAGAGGGTGAGTAAATTCCATAGGGGGTGAGTAAATTAAAAAAGTCAGTTCAAAGGTTGGTTTTCGTAAAGTGGCTCTCAAATGTTATAAGTTAGCAGTTACCTATCGCCTCGCCCCCTATGAATCCTACAGACGCCCTATATTTCCGTAGTGGGTCAGTAACACACCCAATAACTTATAATGTTTGCATACTTTTTGACATTTTAGGACGAAATCAAACCTTATCAAGTTCAACCTTCAGTGTTTATGCATTCTTTTTGATATTTCCTGACGAATTATACGCAATCAGTCTTTTAATTGATATTGATCATTTGAGCAGGAGCTATCCTCAATAATACCTTTGACACATATCTCATACTATTACAAGTAATTCGATAAGCGTTTATGCCATACGTTGATGTTGACATTTTTGGCAGAAGACAATGTAATATCATATATCTCACATTTTTACCAGTTCTGCAATCTAATCGTACACGATATCAAATGGATGCTGACATGTAGAGACTGAGGGATTCTTCATGTCACTCCAAGGTCACAGTATCCTAGAATGTAACACGTAATGCGATATAATCCTAAACTAAATACAGTTGATCTTGATATTTTGTCAGGAGACATTCTTAATGTTTACACCAAGGTCACAGTATCCTAGACTTTTACAAGTAATGCAGTGTAATCCTGAACTAAACACAGTGGATCTTGATATTTTGGCAGGAGATATTTTCAATGATTATTTCAAGGTCTCACACATCTCATAAGTTATATATATATATTCGTGAACAAAAGAAATTATAAATGATGTTATTATTTAGAGAATGAGAATCAAGGTCACGTATCTTGGACTTTTACAAGTAATGCGATATATTCCTGAACTTAATTAAGTTGATCTTGATACAAAGAGCGGGAGACATTCTAAATAGTACTTAAAGGTCGCATAACTCGACATTAGGCAAGTATAATGATATAATCGTACAAGTCACGAATTGCAAAACCTCAGAATATCCGTGTTTGTTTGATAAGTGTACCCCCTACAAACCATTGTACATATCTAGTACTATTAACCGGAATGTTTAAAGGATACTCTTATTCAGCTTTGAATTTGGTTGATTGTTTGGTTGATTGTTTCATTGATTGATTGATTGGATGATTGATTGTTTGGTTGATTAATTGTTTGATTGACTGTTTGGTAGATTGTTTGGTAGATTTTTGGTAGATTGCTTGGTAGATTGTTTGATGTTTTACGCCGCTTTCTACAATTTTGCAGTTATATCACGTCGTTTCCTGGATTAGTTACCAGTACCAGGGGCGTAGCTTGGCAATAATCAATGTGTAGGCCGTCTCGTGAGAAGATCAACATTGTGGACTCTGCGTAAGGTATCCACCCGGATAAGCCTAAGCATGCCACACAGGCGTACCCAGATATACACTTTTCGCCTCCTGTGGATTTTCTGTTTCAGGAATCACGACTTTATCTATCCCCCCTTAGACGGATACATTACGCAGATGTGTATCGCCGCAGCTGCATTTTGGGGCATTGTTTAGAAAAAATGTGTAGGCACTTGCCTACAGTGCCTAAAGGGAGCTACGCCCCTGTTTGCAGTTATATCACGGAGTTTCCTTGGTTAGTTACCAGTACTACGGGGCCATTTATCCTGACACCAGTCAGTCAGTCGAAATGAAATGCTAACCCCGCATGCCTGAGCACCAAGGAGGGCAGCCATTATTACTACCTTTTGTTACAGTCTTTAGTATGATACAATCGGGTTGGACATAATATAGAAAGAAATGACACAATATAGAAGTGACCTAATATAGTGAGTAGTGGATTAATATAAAGAGAAGTGACATAATATAGAGAGAACTGGATTAATATAGGGAGAAGTGACATAATGAAGTGAGAAGTGACATAATATAGAGAGAAGTGACATAATATAGAAAGAAATGACACAATATAGAGAGAAGTGACATAATATAGAGAAAAATGACATACAATAGATGGAAGTGACATAATGCCACAATTTCACTGTAGTTTATATATGGCTTAGTTTATTAATGATGTGAACATCTTTTTAGGATGGAGTTAAACGTCACAAAAATGACTTTCACAGAGAGATGAAATTGACATGATCAATTTGGACGCTTAATGTGAAGCTACTTGTCATACTTGAGATATAGGTCTACAATAAACAGCTGCAGTGTAATCGGCCTATAATATCATATTAGATAAATTTATTATCGGCTTTCTTGCCGTTCAGATTTTTTAGCCGCGCTATAGGGAAATCGACATGCGTCTTTTCCACGCGCAGACGATATTAAACGCATATGCAGCAGACATTTTTTGAAAATATTGTACTTGTTAAGGTAAATACCGTCTATGATGAGCAATGTCTCCTTTTTACACGGTGTTAGTGCCTGTAATCAAAGATAACAGTTTCATTCATAGAGAAAGTTTCGACATTTTTTCTCGATGGTTTTAAGTCGTCTGCTGCAGATTTGTTGAATTGGATAAATCTTGAATATGTAACAATAAAAATAATTTGAAGAGAAGAAGCCATTCAATCCAGTTTGATTTGGCTTTGGACTGTTCATAAATTGGTCTAAGAACGTTTCAAGAAACTTCAACGTGAGCGGTGCTCTGTAATTATCACACGTGTGTGAAAAAAGACATGCATGCCCATCCGTGCTAAGGATCTTAATATATACTGCTTTTAAAAGACGTATTTTTGAAACCTTCTATTACAACTTGTAAACAATGTGGAGCCAGATCAGACTAAACAAATGCGCTTGCTTATCTGGATATGCGCTGGTCCTGGTCGCAAAAGCTTTCCGGTTTGTTCTCGCTCAAGTCTACTACAAATTACGTCTATAAGAAACCGTTATTTGTTTTAACCAACATTATGGACTCTGCGTAATGTATTGACCCAGATCAGTCCGTGCAGGCTAATCCGGGCCGACACATTCCGTGAAACAGAAAATCAACAGGATGCGAAAAGTCTATGCGCGGCATGCTTGGGCTGATCCGGGTCGATACCTTACGCAGATACCACAATTCTGTGTTTTTTTTAAATTCGAACTAACTATGAAGATGCGATTCGCTCGTTTTAAACATTTACATTTTATACGCACATTACCGATTCAAATATTATAAGTTTAACATTTTATGGGGGCCATCTCGAAAACAACAGCTATTTAATGCAGCATTTAAAAGAGATATTACAATTCATATTTCCATAAGAATTATGTTTTCTAGAATTGCAAATTGCTTTAACGAGAAAAGAATATTTGAGAGAAATAAATCTATGACGTCATTAATCCTTCCCTTCACAATAAGGGATGCAAACTAGGTTTTACCTCATTTTCACATACAATAAATAGGCATCAGACGGCCTTGAAATCATCTTAGCAAAGCTGTGGAATCGCTCTTTAAATACCAGTGTAATTATTTAACGGAATCGAAAACAGCTGTTGCAACAGAAGGAATTCATAATAAACAACACTTCCGTTTGTCACTAAGTTATAAAAGTCGTCTGTTGCAGACTAGTCGAAATTCTTTTTCATGTGAGAAGGAGGTAAATGTCGAATTACACCAAATACATCCGCGGCCATGCTGTTCTACAACAAAATAGTCCCTAAAATTCGACCTGGTTTGAAAGTGAAAGTTATGTTCATGAAAAACTAGTTTCGTCCAAGGCCGATTGCGTACAAAATGACGGTTACCATCTTCGCGGAATGAATTCTTTCTTGAATAAATACATGATCCCCATTTTCTTTGGATTGTTTTAAAGCTAAGATGTAACACGTTTCAATAATATAGGGTATTCAACCTATAATACGTTTAGAAATTGTAACAATTGATGGTTGAACTTGATTGATTTACATGGAAACTAAAAAGGAATCAAATTGGTGTAACGTGACCTCACGATTTTGGTATGAAAATAAAAATAGCGGTGCTCCATGAAAACCAACATTATCGTAATTATTACACACCAATTTCTTAAAATAGTTCTATCTATGACTTTCTGGCGGACAGTGGATACGATTTGTAAGATATTTTTATAAAACTGAAAAATAAAAATGTTATGTAATTGACAAAACCGTTGAAACAATGTAAAATACACATATATGTATGACATGAATTAAATTAATTTCAATGTGTCTGAAAGTGTATACACTCCATTATTATTAATATCAGTATAGTATTTGGGTTAAGTTTGTATCAAAAGACACGTGGAATATGGCATTAATCAACAGAAATGGTTACGTGTTAAACCACAGGCTTCCGAATTTCCATAACAGAAAAAAATGTTTTACTTCTACGGAACGAATAGGGAAAAACACACAATACCGCGTTTAAATAATCCACAAAAGTATCTCTATATTGTCTCAACGCTATGATAATCAAAGTACTGAAAGTACTGGTAACGAATTATTTTGAACATGTATTGTAAAATCTAATTTATGAATGCAATTGATCATGCTATTGCACAATTTAGTCTATTTTAATATTATTAATATTTTTGTCCAGAGATTTTTTTTATCAGTTGACAGTTTTAGTAAATGTAGCATTTCAACGGCGATGCGAGCGTTTAACATGCACACTAACTCTTTCACTGAGCTCTGCGAAAAGTCTGTCAAAACACCCATGGCATATTTGTGAGATTTACATTGTTAGTTCGATTTGTTTTCGTCACCAGGGGCGGATCCAGGATTTCGGCTTATATCATAACTATGTTTCATGTGAGTGAATTAATTATTATAAATATATAATGTTTAACAAATCGCATAAAATAAGAATTAAAAAAAAAAAAAAGAACAGTTCCTATTGGGACTCGAACCCGCGTCCATATGTAGTCCATGATTAGTAGTTCTACACGATCTCCATTACACCACGGTACTTTGATACAACGTTAGAGCGTTACTTTCGTATATATATATATATAGCTAACTGAATGCGCGCGTATGTAAACCATGATCTATAATTAGAAAGCCCCTTTGATCATCGTTATCATGTTGGAAAAAGGAGAAACAACGGCGATGCGAGCGTTTAAAATGCACACTGACTATTTCACTGAGCTCTGCGTGGTGGCATATTTGTGAGATTAACATTGTTCTATACAGCGTGGGGTCGACTTCTAGTGAATGGGCATACGACTAAAATTCATACTCGTGCCTTATACGTGCCTGCCGACAAATGAAATATATATGCGCGTACTGTTAATTTGATATTTTCTAGAAAATTGATTATCTATGATGATTCGATAGTATAATTATGACTTCACTGTATTGAAATAACACGTAGAAGTCATTTTAATATCGAAAAAATACTAGGACTATTTAGGTGCAGCGAATGTGTATTCTAAGCGGAAGTGTAGTTTAACCGTGACTTCCGCAAACAAACACGATCGCGTTAACTGTATTATTTTTTGAGAAAAAATAATTCGTTAAAAATGATCGTAATGTTAATTTGGGGAATCCCTCCCGTGTTACTATAAATAGCCCATCTATACGGTCCATATAGGTATAATAATAATGAAAACGCAATAGGGAGTCTATTTATAGTAACACGGTCTTTTTTTGGATTTACCGATACCAGGTATTGCATTTTTTTCTTTCTTAAAAAAACCTCAGACGCCTGTAGATAAACCTGGAAATTGGGATGTATTATTTTGAAATAAAGATGAAGTAACAACTCATTGTTGAAAAAAAAAAAAAAGTAAGCTCTTTTTTCTTAATATTGTTTTTAAATTCGCTTACTATATAGGCAAGACTCTGGAAAGTTGTCTGCATTTACAAACATATTAGAACAATTTTCAGAACTGGAAAGAGGAAATCATATTTTTGAAATAGAGAAACTGCATTTAAAAAAAAAAAAATCCATTTGTAACGATGTTTTAAAACTCATCTGATGTGCACAGAACTCCCACGAAAGTCGCCTGTAGTAGGGAAATAGTTAATGCGAAGGATTAGAGATATATACCACTCTCAATGTGGCATAAATACGCCAGTGAACGGAAACCAAGATCGTATGATGTCTTTCGAGTTGAACTTATTGTCTGAGAAAACACAAATAAAATTACTCGTGACTTATGTCGCTGTTATTTTTCTCGCATACGGAAATTCCCAAGTGGAGTTCGAAACACTGTTATAATATTGTAAACACAATGAACTGGGCCAATCTCTGTGTATCGGATTAAACCATTGATTGGATGAAGTTTCCAACAGTAGTTAACCCTTTTACCTCATACCACAATTCTGCAGCAGACGACTTTGAACATATTTTGTCAAAAAATAGAAAATCTCTATAATTTAATGGATAACCTATGACTAAAATTGGAAAACATTGTTGCAAAAGGAGAAATTGCTCGTTTTGAGCAATTTCTTTTTTTGTCACTATGTTTTTCAAAAATCCGTCTGCTGCATAGGCGTCAGCAAGCGTCTATATGAGGGAAAGGGTTAAGTTTGATTGCCGAGGTCAGTTTACCTATCCATGCGTTTTATGGTTTTGTCACCTCAGGGCAAGAAACTATAAAACTCGGGGAAAACGTCCTCTGTGCTCCGAAATGAACTATAATCTACTAATAAGATTTCTGATTTGTCAATTTCGAGAATGAATTTCCTTTTACCAAACAGAGACTGGGGCACAAGTTTTGAATATATTATACAGGGAATGTTTTCAAAAATGAATTTGCTTCTGACCAATTAGAGACTTGAGCACACTTTCTGAGTACCGAGTAATTTATTTATTGTTTGGAGCCCGGAATTTTAACCTTTGAAATGCTGAATTTGTTTAAATGGACTTCCCCAGCCTTGCATTTGGAAGAGTCAATAATACATTTTAGGAATATCGTGATAAACATGTTGTGCAAGGCAGTCAACACTATATAGAGACTGGCGAGCAGAACACTAGGGTTCGATCCCCGGTCGTGTCATACCAAAGGCTTTAAAGATGGTAGTGCATGTACATCAAATGGCTTTCCTCGTTGGCGCTTAGGAGTACGGGTATAACAGTCATTATGTATCGGTGTCAGGATAAATAAGTTCGATGCTATTAGTACTTTTCCAATGAAAAGTCCTGATGAAACTGAACTACTGGTGAAAGCGGCTTAAACAAGAGCTGTCGGAGGACAGCGCGCTCGACTTTTTTGTGTTTGCCAATAAAACAAATCTTTTTGGGGTGATAGAGAAAATATAACCAAGTACTTTATCATATTATTTATAAGCAAAGTACTTTATAAGTCGAAAAAGAGTCATACTTCTTACAAAAACCTTTACTGAATTATGCAATCTTGGCTGTTGATGGAGGTTAAGTGTTTAAGCTATGTCTCTTATTGTTTTGAAAAAATTGATTTGGTATGAATAACTTAACCAAAATTATAAATCGAAAAAGGGACATAATTCTTAAACAAAACTTGACGAAATTATGTACCCGAGTCGGTTGATGGAGGTAATGATGATAAATAAGTATTGTAAGTGTATAAGTGTATAAGCTAAATCACTAATGGTTTTGAAAAAAAGTGGGGTGGTACGAAAAACTTAACCGAAATTCTCAGTCGAAAAAGGGCCACAATTCTTACAAATATTTTGACAGAGTTATGTACTCATGTCTGTTGATAGAAGTGACGATGGCGAATTAAGTGTTGTAAGTTTCGAAGCCATATCTGTAATGGTTTTGAAAATAAGTAAATTGGTACAAACAATTTAACCAAAATTCTAAGTAAAAAAAGGGCCATACTTCTTACAAAATTATTGACAGAGTTATGTAATCTGTTGATGGAGGTAATGATGGTGAATAAGTGTTGTAAGTTTCAAAGCAACATCTGTAATGGTTTTGACAAAAAGGTGAATTGGTACAAAAATCTTAACCAAGGTGTGACACCAACGCCGATGCCGACTCCGACGCAGACGCCAACGCCGACGCCGAGGCGAGAAGTATAGCTAGCCTTTTCTTCGAAAAGTCCAGCTGAACATAATTAAAGGAAAGCAAGAAAGAAACAAACAACTTAACTCTTTCACTAAAGGCTTTTGCAAACAATGCAGATACAGGTGCCACAACTTGTAACTAGCTGTCTCTCCTGAATTCTGCAATGTTTAACACTTACACATTAAATATTACAAAATTTCCTATTGGACGGAAAACGGAGTGGTCCATTTTTCAGCATGGAAGAGTTGACTTTATGAAATTCGGCAGTGAAAAAGTTAATCGGGAGCCTTTATGTTTGATTGTCTAGATGACGAACAGGTAAGATCCTGACCAGTCAGCGCGGAGGTGCAGACTGATTTAGATCTTTGCAGGTTACACATCTGCGTAATGTATCGACCAGATCAGCCTGCGCTGTCCGCGCAGACTGATCCGGCCAACACATTCCGTCTAAGGGGGGATAGATAGAGTAATGATTCCTGAAATAGAAAATCCACAGGAGGCGAAAAGTGTCTGCCGGGTTCGCCTGCACGGGACGGCTCATTTAAAAATCATTGGTGATCAAATACCACAGGTCTGTAGGAGATCCCTATTTGCCGAGTCCAGATGGCTTGTTTTTTCTCTGACGGGTCTGAATTCCATGTGCAATAAATACACTCGAGGAGAAATCGCTGGAAAATAAAAACACACCAAATGGTCCCTCAGTGACCGTTCTATGTGATATATTGACAATCAACCCTTTGCCACATTCATTTTCTTTAGTAGACGAGTTTGTAAAACAACTGCGGTAAATAATAGGATTTTTTTTTCTTTTAGAACGTAGAATCATTATATAAAGTTGAGTACGTTTTGACAAAAAGTGAAAATGCTCAGTACGAGCAATTTCTACTTTTGAAACAATGTTTCAAAAGGTCTATACGACATATTCGTCAAAAGGCTTCAGCGAGTGGGAATTGGGTTGAGAACAGCAAAAGACTGTGATGTTATGTAACATAGATCAGTAGATCAGACCAAGACGTGAACATAATCATCCTTTGTATCGTAACACTGGGAGAGCTAGTTGATGGGTCTTATACAGCTTCATGTATTGTACAAACATATGATCCGTTCCACGAGAAAACCAACAGTATTGACTCTGCGTAATGTATCGATCCAGATCAGCCTAATCAGGCTAATCCGGACCAACACATTCCGTCTCAGGGCGATAGAGGTAAAGAGTAATGGTTCTTGAAACAGAAAATCCACGGGAGGCGAAAAGTATCTATCCGGGTAAGCCTGCGCGTCATGTTTAGGCTGATCCGTGTCGATACATTACGCAGAGTCAATAATGTTGGTTTTCTCTTGGAACAGCTCATATATAATGCTCATATATATTTATGGACCGGTTACTGTAATAACAGTGGAAAGAAAAAATTGCTTATAGGAAATAATGTTTTTTATTCTTGTAAAAAAGCATACAACAAATAGCTCATTAGTGAAAGTGACAGTAAATATTGGCACCAAAGCCCAAGGCAACGTATGTCAAATATGTATCCACGCAGTAGCCGCGTAAGAGAAAAATGGATCGTTTTGCATCTGAGTGTAATGAAGACTAATATAAGCCTATGCATACATGCACTCTCATCAGAGCATGCCCTGCTATATTACGACAATATTCAGGTATAACTCGACACGGATGACCTTCTCCTGACCATTTGTGGAAGGATGTATCATTATCGTGATATACACGTTTATTAATCGAATTTGTGATATTATTTATTTATATTGCTTGTATCCGATCTAAAATACCCATTACGTATGTCTTTATATGTCACACGTGTAATACAACATGACCGAATCACTATTTTTGTATTCATCCGCAAATCTTTACAAAATGGCTGAGGACATGTATCCGATAAACACAAACGTCACTATAGGTGTACGAGGTAAAATCGGTTATAAAAATATTTCTTTTGTGTGATTTGTTACCAGTTTATTAAGTAACATGTTTGGACTATTTTCTGACAGCGAAAAAACCTATTTTCTTTTTGTGTTTCATCATGTGATAAAAAGAATATAACATTCGTTGTCATTTCATAAAGTGTTATTAAACTCGCCAGAGGCTCGCTTAATAACAATCTTGAACTCGTTTAATAAAACTTTATATTAAATGACAACTCATTTCAGATCCTATATATAGACAAGGACATTTTTATTTCTAGTATCTAGGCAAGTAAATACACACATATATATACGAGGGTCAGTCGTAAAGTTCCCGGACTGTTCTCATAAAGTACGCATTTTTTTATCAAATCGTATTATTACTCGGAAGTATTAAAATATGATGTTTTATAGTCATGTAAAGAAAAACTTACATGTATTTATTTGATATAAATGCTTTTTGCATTTGAATTCAATAATGTAGTTTACGTGGTACGGAGCAGTTTGAAATCATACATAATTAGGATCTAAATCTAGATGTATTCTATCTCAAATTTTCAAAACTTGGCGCGTTAACGTCATGATTTCAGACATGTTGTCAGAATCACATCTATTGAATACTTCCTGAAAGTTTTGACGTCATATACGTCATAACAAGTATGATATTGTTCAGAAATGCCAGGACCCCCAATTTGCTAAATGCGTTGTTCAGAAATGCCAGGACCCCCAATTTGCTAAATGCGTTTTTCATAAATGCCAGTACCCCCAATTTGCCAAATGCGTTTTTCAGAAATGCCAGGACCCCCAATTTGCTAAATGCGTTTTTCAGAAATGCCAGGACCCCCAATTTGCCAAATGCGTTTTTCAGAAATGCCAGGACCCCCAATTTGCCAAATGCGTTTTTCAGAAATGCCAGGACCCCCCATTTGCCAAATGCAGTTCGCTGATAACTTAAAAAGAGTCAAGTCAGATAGTGATTGTTTGGTGTTTTACAACGCTTCCAATAATTTGGTTCAGTTATATCACGGCGTTTCCTGGGTAAGTTACCAGTACTACTGGTCCGCTTATCCTTACACAAGCAAGTCAGTCGTAATGCTAACTCCGCAACCCTGTGCGCTTAGGAGGGCAGACCTTACTGCGATTTTTGTTGTTGAAAACTTTCAAGTCAGATAGAGGTCGTGAATGAACGATGGTTTAAGAATTACGTGTGTAGAATTCGAGAGAAATGTTATTGACTAAAATAACAATTTTAAAAGTCTTACATCAGTTTCATACACATCAGTTGCATCACTAATTGTAAACATAAATAGTAAGCATATCGAGGGCTTGGCGTGAAACGGTTGTAACTAAAAACCTATTTTGAAAACGCTGGTTTAGGGGCAATTTTGACCCTTTTGTAAACAATGAAATTTAGGTGCCATTGCTCAGAACGAGCAATGGCACCTAAATTTCCATTTTTTACCAAGTAAAATGATTTAACGCTTATAAAGACTTAATGGCGAGGTGATTTACCTTGGTAAAAAAAATACCAATTTAAGTTACAACCGTTTTACGCCAAGCCCTCGATATGAGCGATTTGGTGTCCTATAACCAGTTTGTTGTCAAAAGATACAGCTAGTACTAGACTTCTTTTAGACGGAATGTGAAGGCTCTCATGAGCCTGTGCGGATACACCGTCTCACCAAAACCGTCACTGTGCATACATGTATGTGTGTTAACACCCTAACTCGCTAGACGCAACTCGTATCCATGTGCAGTCTCCTCTGTGTTTGTAGGACATTGACATGACATATTAGAAGGATAATGATTAATAATACCCCTTATTACGTTTAGACGTGCCAAACGTTTGTTAACTATTCGCTGGTATAACAAACCCTTTTCCAAACGCAACGAATATCGTACGGACGACAGTGAAACCATCAAAGCAAATACAGTGAAAGAAAAACAATATCTATGAATGACCGCAACTTTGAACACACGGTGGTAAATGTAAAAGGAGAAATTGCTCAGTAAGAGCATTCTTTTTCCAATGTCAAATATTGTAGATGCATCAAAATACGTCTACATGTGGGAAAGCTTTAATTTCAGGATCCCGCATCATTAGGCACCGTTGTAAATGCTGAGTGAATGAGCATAATGCATATCTATTTCAATGATTTTCCCTTATTTGGAAGTTAATACATAAATCCTGATCCACACGAGATTAAACAGAAATTACTGTTTCGCTTGAGATTTTACATTCGTGTAGTATTATCCTGGTCTTCACTGTTCACTACGCATCTATCAATATTCGGAAAAGGTAATTCCATAGCAATTTCAATTTCAATTTTATTCAGGCAAGTCGGCACATCAGTACCATTGGCCATTTACAAGTATATACACGTGAAGAATATGGCTCAATGACGTAAAATACATTACATTTACATGATTTATATACACGAATACAAAAAAATCAATTATAATATTTCAGATAAGTACTATTATGTTTAGATAACCAAGAATCATTGTTAATGAATAACATTGGCAAATGATTCTTAGTTATTACTAAACACCATATTTTCATTAATACAATATTCTCTATACTCAGACGCTTTTGAAATATAATTTGCAATATTCACTTGAACTTTTTTACTTTTTGAAGATAATAAGTTAATACCTCGAGAAATAGAAGGCCATGAAGTTGATATATATATATTGTGTATTTTGTGTCTATAATTCAAACATACAAGAAGAAAATGATATTCAGATTCTAAAACCTTATAGCAGTGTAAGAACTTATCGAAAGCCAACTGAAGGGTTAGCGCCGTGCGGCGGTCACGATGATGTGCCCTTTCCTAGTCTAATACTTGTTTGTTTACCAATTGATCATGCATGAGAGTTCCGACGCCTTGATATAACTGAAATAATGTTGAACGCGGCGTAAATTCCAAATGAAACAAATCGAATTGAAGGAAGGTTACTTTATAAATGAAGCGCATCTGGTCGATTTAAGGTCTTAATGCATCTGCGTACATTGTAGGTTGAATGTGAGCCTGTATATATGAACTTTCCTATTAGAGCCCACCCGTTACATTTACGTTTGGTCCTAGTTGAAACTTTAGAGACACACAACTTAAAACTGCAGCTCCATTTGTTTTACTTCAATTTACGTTGAAGCAATCCAATAACGGAGAGAGCCAATGAGATCTCTATATGAGCAGTCTCGCGAGAAATCCAACATTATGGCTTCTGCGTAATGTATCGACCCAGATCAGCCTGCGCAGTCCGCGCAGACTGATCCGGACCAACATATTCCGTCTCAGGTGGATAGGGGTATAGAGTAAT